>OX382327.1:16784443-17384443 GCA_947507615.1 Hemithea aestivaria | reverse complement strand
GGTAGTCAAACTACCTTTATGCCAAACTTCAGATTTATAGGTTTAGCGGTTACAAATATCCATTTTGTTCCCGTTCCCGCAAGAATTTTAGAATGAAAACTATCTTGAATCCATTCATGGTAGTCAAACTACCTTTACACCAAATTTCAGACTGATAGACTCAACGGTTACAGATTTCCATTTTGTTCCTGTTCCTGTGGGAATTTCGCAAAATCCCTTCTTATTACCTGCCTACGTTACCTAAAGAACACACTGTCCAAATTTCAGCTCAATCGGTCCAGCGGTTTTGTCCCTGCGATGATGAGTCAGTCAGTTTTCTATTTTATATAATAGTATAGATATGCAAGGGCGGATCCAGGATTTGGTTCTGGGGGGGGCCAAGGTGCAAAAATACAAAAATATTATATTTTTTACTACGAAAAGTATGTGTTTAGCTCGCTCTGAACAGTTAGAAAGTTCAAATATCCTTAATAATAAGTGCGCGAGCAGCTTGCTGCGAGCGGCGAGAAAAAAATTATAATCTTGACCATGTAATATGTGCAAAATTCGTAACTCTACCATGCTTCTGGGGGGGGCCTTGGCCCCCTGCCCCCCCCCCCCCCCCCTAAATCCGCCTATGTGTATATGTATTCAGCGTATGCTGGGTGCACAGGGATGTTCACCCAGCGCTGATTTTCAATACCTTACTTTATAATACTTGTATTACTTAGACATGGTCAAACTGCTACTATTATAGCTTACTCAACTTATATTTGTATAGGTATTAGGTATATATTCTTTCGGCTAATTTCAGTAGAATTCGGTAATTTGGTATTTGCGGCATGAAGGGGAAACGCCCACGCACGGTCTAACTTTCGTATTTATTATATTAGTAGGATTATGGTGGGAAGCAATCTATTTTTACTGGGACCTTTAAAGGATATTACAAAAATTTGTTCATGGATTTCATTGTAAAAATATTGGATCGATATTCGAAAGAGTTTTTTATTAGACCCGGTCTTTTTATTAGACTTTTCTTATGAGTTTTTTGATTGGCAAGATTGCGCCCGCTTTATATGTGTTAGGGTGCGTTTAAATTCGAACATTAGAAATAAAAACCGTCTTAGACCACGACTGGTTTCCCGCGCGGCTTTAGTACCTAATTGTAATTTGAGGTACATTAAAATAAAGATATTAACAGAGGTACCCTAATCTTTCCCTTTCTTTCTCCAGCTGCAGATCGAAGGTGCAGGCGAAGGGCCCGGCCCCCCAGGCAATAACAACGAGGCAGCTGGAGCGACGCCTCCGAGAGATGACAACCACAACCCGCCACAGCCGCCCGCGTCGCCACGGGCGCGACAACTCACACCTGCAGGTTTGTGCTGGAACTTTGTATAATTGGTGAAAAGTGATGACGTGGAAGGTCTGCGAAGAGTTGATCGGCTACTTCTAAATATATAAAAGGAAGGAGTCTGATTGACTGACTGATCTATCAACGCACAGCCTAAACAGCTGGACGGATTGGGTTGAAATTGGGAACATAGATAGGTTTTATGACGTAGACCTCCGCTAAGAAAGGATTTTGCCATGCGGGCAAAGCCGCGAGCATAAGCTAGTTATACATACATGATTACTACAACTGCTTTGGGCGATGAGTGAGTGTAAAAGTTTTATAAGCAGGTCGCGAATCAATCAAGAATTTGAACACTTAAATGTTATATTGTAGCAAGCAAGTAAGGAGGAGGAGGGGAGGTTATTCCTTCCATCCAGATAATGACGATAAATTGGAGGATATAATATGTAGGATATGTAGGATTAGATTACATTGTTCTTTAATATTCAGGGTCAAAATCAAATTGTATAGGCTTATAGGTGTGTAATATGACTTGGCTTATATATAATAGGATACCAGAGATGACAGATATAATGTTAATTTAATGTTTAACAAATAATGTGACCCGGAACTAAAAAAAACGCAAATAAAATTTGGCGCAATCGGTAGGATAACAACACGTATTTTGCAATTGCGAAGAACTGTACTTTGTAAGTTATTGTGTCCAAAAACACGAAGTCCCTCAGGATCTCTGGTCTTTTGTTCGCTTGCAAGCTCCGGGGACAAATACAAACGAAACCCAGTTTATTATTTCAAAAGCAATTCCGATAAATACGTTGAAACCTGTTTAGGTTCCCTTGAAGGCAACAATACCTTTAAATTGTTATTTACCTTTGTGAAGGTGTATTTTTGTGTGTGGCAAGGGAAAATTAAATTTCATATTCTATATGAAACTGACCAAGTGGAATTATAATACGTTCTAACCAAATAATAAACAAAATATTAATATTAAATTCTTTAATATTGGTGAAGAAACATGTACCTAATATAAAATTTTAACCAAAAGTTACATAATGTAATTTAAAAAAAAAAAAAAAAAAAAAAAAACAGTATTAAATAAGTAGAATTATAACGATACACACATTAAATGAAATTGTAAAAGTTTTTAAAATCATTGTGAAAAGATTAGGCATCTCGTATCAATGACTAAAAATTCAATCTTCCAACCACAGATATTAGAGGCAAATTATTTTTCTGTAGTCCCAAAAATGATTGAATAAAACATACGCTTGATTCCCTGATTGTTGGTTGGTAATGCGTGAGTGCGTACTCGATCAATGTCTGGCCCGGTCGGCCGGTCCGCCCTCCGTCCGTCACACAATCAATCTATGACCGACTTCCACCGAAACTTGGCCAGGCCAGACCTGAGCTACGCACTGACTAATGAGCTTTGTCTTAATCCATACATATAATAAGAATGGAAATTTCTCCCCATTCATTGTGATCCTTTACTAAAGTGAACTGTGAAAATACGCATATGAACAAAACGACGCGAAAAAGTCGCTTGCGCGATCTAATTCGTAAAACATTTTGTCAATTTTTCCTAGGGAAACGTAAAATAATATAATAAAATAAATAATAATCATTTATGGGTAAATCCTGAGATCGGGCGTATTTAAGTGATTTCCGTGGCAGATTTTAAATCAAAGTATTATTGCATTTTACATGTAAAAAATCAAATTTCCCATAATTATAAGCACATCAATCAAATAGGCATCATTATAACTTGTTTTGTTCAGAAGATATTTAAATTTAAATTTTTGGTGCCACGGGAATCAATAAAGTGTGGCATGGGAATCAAAATTAAAACTATTTTGTTTGAATTCTATGTTATTATTTAAATATTGACCTCTACATACTAATCATATAAAATAGAAATGATTAAAAACGGTGATCCAAACAGATATACACCAAACATAAAGTATTAAAAAGGTCTATATTGGCTCTCTAAATAATAATCATGTAAACTAAATAAAATCAACGTATTGCAGTCTTAAACAATGTAAAAATATTGAATATATAGTCCTAGAATATGAGATTAAGTTCTCAGTCACAGTCACTGACAGGATCAGTCCAGAAGCTGTCATCAAATTGTACATTTATCATTAGTTAGGTTAATCTGGACTGAAAGTTGCAGTCAGCCCATAGTTTCGTTTTATTTTTTCATCATACATCATCTCAGCCATAAGACGTCTACTGCTGAACATAAACCTCCCCTTTAGACCTCCATTTATAACACCGGTGTTGGAAGCGACCTGCTTCAAGCGTCTTTCAGCGACCTAAATAAGGTCGTCTGCCACACTTGTAGGTAGACGTTCTACGCTGCGTTTGCTTGCCTGTGGTAGCCACTTGAACACTTTTCGACCCCATCAGCCATTCGCTCTACGTGCTATGTGGCCTGCCCATTACTACTTCAGCTTCCTGATCCGCGGAGATATGTCAGTGACTTTGGTTCATCTCCTCATTCCTGATTCGATCACGTAGAGAAACCCCGAGTATAACCCTCTCCATAGCTCGCTGAGCGACTTTTTAATGTGGAGATATAATGGTGCCGCATAAGCCAGAGCGGCTGTCTACTATAGTACAATATAAAAAAATCTGATGTATACAATATAAAAAAAATATCTGAAATAATGAAATATACAAATATAAACTGTCAAAATCACTTCCATACCTGCGGCTTCGCTGTAGTTGGTTAAAAAGTGAAAGAATGCGCAAGAAAACTCAGGGGAAAATTGATCACCTTGGTAAAATGCCATAAGAATCAATACCATGGAAATCAAAATTGTATAGTTTTTTGTCAATATTTTTAAATACAATAATTATAGACCAAAATTAATAAAATATATGATAAACAATACCCTTTTCCTAACTGCACACCCTAGTCAAAAAACCGTAATGGATAAAAAAATATTTTTAAACATGGAAAAGGTAATCAATGATCTAGTGAACCAAAACCACGGTAATCAATTTCTCACCTTCGTAAATCCAGTTTATAACAACGAAAGGAGGAGCCTCTCTTCACTATGTTTAGAGCGCAATCGAAGTTAGGCAATAGCGTGCGTACAAGCTTCTAAGTATTGTGGTTTGTGAAATGTGGGTAGTTATGTCACGCGCCATGGGAATCACTTTTTGTCCGGGGACAAACCTAAATTTGTTATTTTTTCTAAAACTACGCTGAGTACAGCCTTCGCGTATTTTTTTGATCATATAACAGTTCACCCTTTACAGCTTTGATCACAGGAATTAATTAAATTCCTTTTATAAATTAGTGAAAAAAATATATTTTGTTCCGAAAATGAGTAAGGGACAGCCCACGGTAATCAAATTTCAGGGCTTTTACATTTTTTTTTAGATACTTGCAGCGAAATATAACCTGATGTCTATCATGCATTAAGTAGATTGAACCTTAGACTAACAGGAAAAAAATACCTTTGGGTAGAATTTTTATGTTACGGGTAGTTTATTCCCCCAGACACGTAAAATTTTGTCTCTCAGGAATCACCCTTATATCGGACACATCGCCCCTAATTTACATCAAAATTTCGAAGTAAAAGTAATAGAATATAAAGTAAATTCAATTCAAAAAAATCAAAAAGCAAAAAGTGCGACAAACTAAAAATACGCCATCTATCGATGTGGCTGTAAACGAAAGTAGACCTTTAGTTTAATTTGGGCTAAATTTGTAAATAGTTTGTGTCACTGGTGAGGTGAAACAACACCACCGATTTGAATAAAATTTTCACTAATACGTTGCAGTTTTCTCTACTTGAACCTTAGTGTTGGTTTTAGTCAAATCGGTTCATAAATAAAAGAGTTATATCAATCTAAAGATTCGCATATAAAATGCTAATAAACAAGAAAGGTAGTCATAGGAACCGCGTAATCAAAAGACAAAACCTCATCGAGTTTGGGCTCATTTGATTCGTCTTGACGAGTACTTTGATACTATATAGTAACCAGGGTCCGATGACGGAGCTGGAAGGTGGCCATAGGAACTCTGTGATTAAAAGAAAAAACCCCATCGAGTTTGGGCTCATTTGATTCGTCTTGACGAGTACTTTGATGCTATATAGTAGCCAGGGTCTGTACATAGGTAGGTATCATTTTGCACCTTATTTTTAATTTCTAAACCAAAATCATCAGGAAATAAATTAGAATTCATTTAAATTAGTAAATGTAACTTATTTCCAGCCCCAGCGGAAAATAATGGAACTAATCTAATGTGCGCATGATGCGTGTAAATATCAGTAATAAATATCTTTTTGCTGCTTATTTTTAATTTCTAAAACATGTAAAATCATCTGAAGATAAATAGAAAAATTCATTTAAAGTTCATTGTAAAAGTAAATTATTTTTCATACAAGCTAGCGCCACGGAAAATAATGGAACTAATGTCCTAAGAAAAAGAAATATCGTTTATTCTGCAAACAGTTTTAGAAAAGAAGTCCCGCGTAACCTAGCGGAACTAAATAATAGATTTATAATTACTGTGAATACTTCATTTATTATATATTTTTTATTTGTTAGATTAATTAAATATTATGTACCTATTTAATTGAGAAATTATATATGAGTGTATGTACGGAATCAAGCTGTTATTATTCCGTATTTTTATTAGTTTTTCTGATTTTAATGATAATTTGATATATTTTTGTTTACTGTATTTAATCTTGATGTACTATATGTGTAAGTGGTAATTTATTGCCGTTCTAATTTGTACTGTGGTATAGGTATAACGATAGTTCTGGGACTTATCCCAGGACGTCTCTGAAATCTAAGTATTATTCACAAAAAATGTTTCATAATATTATTTACTAGCTTATGCTCGCGGCTTTGCCCGCACGGCAAAATCCTTTCTTAGCAGTGGTCTACGTCATGAAACCTTTCTATGTTCCAAATTTCAACCCAATCCATCTAGCGGTTGAGGCTGTACGTTATACAGATACATCAGTCACTAGCTTATTCTCATGGCTTTGCCCGCATGGACGGGTTACGTTTCATAATACCTACGGTCGTTTCAACTACGGTCGATATAACTACGGTCGATTCGCATAAGTTCATTTCACATATTGGACGACTCGCTTACAGTGCAACTCGCCTGCGGTTGATTAAACTATGGGCATGTGAACTAATGGGCGATTCGGCCAATGTTCATTTGATATATTGGTTAATTCAACTATGGACGACTCACCTACGGTTTATAAATTCTTTGCTACGCGTGTTTTTAGTACAGTATTCAGGGTAAACCGAAATCTGTTGGTTAGGTTAGGTTTGAACAGTGACCACAATGCGCGAGCCGAGCGAGCGAAGCGAGCTTGCCGCGGCAGCGGCCGGCGAAGCGCCAGATATTTTTCTTATTACTGAATTATTTATCCTGTGTCATGGCATCTTCAGGCATTTTGGCATCTTCTTTCATCTACCTCATCATGGCAAAGCTGTCTGCGCACCTACAGATAGAAATCATTCAGGTATCAAACACAACACGTTTCTGAATTCTGTACTATAAACAAGTATTTTTTAGCTGTCATACCTGACTAGCAGCCGGAAACATGGTCTAAAAATACGTGAAACGTCCGTTAGTTCGGTCAAAAATAGGCAAATCGTCCAATAGTTTAATCAACCATAGCTCAATCGACCGTAGCTGAGTTAACCGTAGGCGAATCGTCCAATATTGATTTCAACCAATAGTTATTATGAACGTAGGCGAAACGTCCAATAGACATTTTGAATAGTAGGTGATTCGATCGTAGTTACATATTGGCAAGGTTTGCCAGCCTTTACTAATTCTACGCCCATTAAGTCGCAGAAAACCCGTGAATTGAATCCCTCTTTTCCGTGGAATTGGAAATCGAATTAAATGGTCTGCATCAAATTCATTAATATATGAATAATTTACTGTCACGCGCTACGAAGTGCACGCGGGTCAGCTAGTTCTTAATATAGTGTAAGGATGTCTTCGCAGCTACAAAAGTTCCTCTTATATATACACAAAAGTTCATCTAAGTATATTTATATGCCTTGGTTTTTTTCGGACTTTTTATACGCATGGTTTTATGTATCAGATTAGTTATCAGAGGCCGTACATACACTATTAGCAGGTATACGTAATAATACATACATATGTTATAGTTATTAGACACTTAGAAAAAACTTGTTGGCGTTTCTCATAGCATATTTTATCCCTGTAATACGTACGAGTTATATAAGTTAGGAAGGAGCGGTTTTAACTACCAAGCGTAAGTTTTTCTATAACTTTCTCTCTCTCTCTCTCTCTATCTCTCTCTCTCTTTGCGATTGTAATTGCAAATATAAAATTGTGACGCCTATAATAACTTAACTTCATTCCGTCATCAATATCAGTCGGAAGTAGGTCGATAACTCTTGCAAAACCATATTGTTAAACGAGTAAGTAAAACAAGTTTGAAACATTACAGCGTTCGCCTGAACTGCTAATGACTGCAATCTATCTGCTTTGCGGAATTTATTATCCTCCCTGAGTAAGAAAAGGTTTTTAATCTTACGAAATGTAGTAAGATTAAAAACCTTTCGGTATTGTTTGCTGTTCTTATTCTCTAAGCCGCCTTTGATACCGTCGTATAGGCTCTAGTATGTACCTACCGCTTTACAAGTTGAGCTGGGACGCGGCAGGCTCCGAATACGTAATGAAATCGAACTAAAAATAGATCTCTATAGATTTACGACGTTTGCCTGACTATTAGGGATTCGTAAAAGTACTCGAATTCGAGATTCGAGATACGATTCTATTTAGGGATATCGATGTATCGAGATTCTAACATATTTATTAATTAAATATAATAGAAAATTGTACCTAATGTAAATTAACCATATATTCTGGTAATCCGAAAATGGCATCGTGAAGGTCGTAAACTTTTACAATATTATCTATGTTGGTTATCACGAAATTATGTAGGAAAGTTATTGAAAACAGTATTATTTTATGTGCTGTGGTTATAATAATATCACTGCGGCCATGCTTTGCCTATTGTGATCGCCGCATAGAAATAAGTACACCTAGAATTTCTAGATTCATTTAAGAACCAAAATGTTTTTAGTAACGCGATACTTTCGTAGTTGTGAGTATCGATACTCATAATTCGATACATGCCAATACCGATAGATATACGAGTATCATTTATTTAGTGGTCGATCCCATATTGACTCGATTGAGCGGATTTTTATTCGGTTGGTTATGTTTTATTAAATCGACTTGAATTCTGTAATACGGGGCACAATACGTTGGAATATAATCGAATCTGGAATTCCGGCGGGTGAATTCCTCGACTGATGTGCCTTCCATTTTTATTATCATTTTGTTTTCTGTATTTGTAATGTCTTTTTCTCCTTCTCTGCTGATGTTTTCCATAAGCATTATGTACCTACCTACTTTTGATAGATGTGTTTTGTAGCATTTTTTAAAGTGGTTATTAATTCGATATGTTATACGACCAATTAGTTATATAGTAAACTCATTGTATACGACATATTATATTTATATGAATGCTAAACAAATGATGAATACTTTTGTAGATGTGAATGTACAAGAAATAGATTTATTTTATTTTTACATATTTGGGAGGCTTACAGCTATAATATAAATATAGTAACGTAAATAGTAAATTTTATTTTATCAAACTGGACAATACTATCCATACCAATACTCTTTATTGGGACCAAAAGTTTACTAGGCGTAAAACTACATTTAGGTGTACGGGCATAAACTATGTATTTCTAACACTTTACTCCAACCGTTCTCCAATGTCGCATAAATCCGTGTTGCAAGGCCGTTATTAAGTTTTACAAAAGCGCTGCCTAAAAATAGTTCTGCAGTAACAAGATTTTATAAAAACAAAGTACGAAAAAGTTGAAATATCGATTGCAGTATGACAAAAACATAGATTTAAAAACTTCTGGATAGAACCTACTTTAAAAGGAATGATGCACCCCTTCTTTACCAAACCCGCATGTACATGCACACTTAGGTACACCACAGTAATTACGTCCGTATTAGTCACTACTCTTATCTTTACTAAGAAAATTGTATAATGCGTAGCATTAAATGGATGAAATAATGAGGGCACCACTGATCTGTTGAAAACGGATATTTTTAAATTACTCAATTCAACACAACTTGCGCCATTACAGGTACGATGTTCAGTGAAACCAGGGAAGAATTATTTTCGTTAGAAACAGAACCTAAATCAATCAAATTAATCTGCTATCTTCGGTCGCGTCACCGGTTGAGTTTAGGCGAGAACATGTCAAAGACTAAAATAACTATATTAAAGCAAAATTGTTTTTGCTTCTTTGATTAGTTAATAAATTTCCCGATTAGCAATGCCTAAAATAGTTCCGCTGTAACAAGTTTTTAAACCAAAGCACGGCAAAGTTGAATTATCGATTGAATCACGACAAAAATGACAAAAGTTCCACCGTTCGTGCTCGTGAAGGCTGCACGTATTTCTTCAGGACAATGAATGGTCTTTATTATGACACAAATTTCCTTTTTCGCATGTTTTTCCTCGGCGTATTTTAGCGTATTTTTCATTTACTCTTCGGGGATGTTTTGTTGATCATTTCTCTTGTGATCACAGACTGTTGTAAAGAGAGACACCGACAATGATCAAGTCGAAGCCCAGTTCAATTATGTTGTCAATAGTTTAAGAAAATAGTTAGTTTCGGTTGACTTAACTTTTCTTGGAACCTTTTTATCTTACTAATATAAACGAGAAAGTTTGTAAGAATATATGGATGTATGTTTGTTACTCTTTCACCCCTAAACAGGTGGACCGATTGAGCTGAAATTTGGTATAGAGGTAGCTTAGACCCTGGAATAACACATAGGCTATTATATAGTACAGCGGGTAAAACCGCTGGGCGCAGCTAGTGGTACAATAATGGTATAATACTGTCTAAAGCTGTCCGGGCAAATGAGATGTTACGACCGGCTAATAAAATAGTTTCTTCACGCAACACTATATCAGTTACCTACCATGATTTCGTATTTATTGGGAAAATGATTTACTCAGTACAGTGTGCATGTCAGTTTTGTTTAAGAGCGCGCTATCTCTTATGACATTGCCCTTTGATTTCGATGGAAGTGCGGATTTATAGGGCCTGATACGTAATATTCAAGGATTTTCCTTATTTCGATTTTTCTTGAAAGCTTTGTGTTTTACAGCTCATCGGTGAAGAATGGACGAATGATTAATGTTAGCTCCCCGCTCAGAAAATAAGTTATTTTCTGTCTTTGATAAAATTTATTAATTTCATGCAATTTTTTTATTTGCAAAGTACGGCTACACCTAAGTTTAACCGGCTAAACCTAGGGGTAGCCGCACTTCGGACTTTAGTTTTTATAGATAATATATAATTTAGCTTTTATAATAGGTACTGTACTTATCGGTACAAGTGCAATTTAAAAATGGTTTGTCTATCATAATTATATAATGTTGCCAAATAATTTAATTAAAAGTTGAGAACAATTGACGATCAAACTCGGGGAAACATTGAAACTTGACAATCCTCACCACTTATCGGTCCTTTCAACCCTGTAACCATTTTGTTAACAATTTGGGAAGGTTCAGATTGGACTTTGGAGTATTTATCGAACCGGACGTGTTAGGTCGCCGATCAAAGTTGCCTGAAGTGGTTTGGGCTGACCCTATGTTCTAAAACCGAATTACTACTATTACTTTGTGAAAATCTAATGGCATATAATGATTTTACCGAAAAGTACCCACTATGTTTAATTAGTACGGAATTAAACCCTATTAACTGTAATTATGCCACTCAACCAACGAACTAGGGAAGTAACACTCAACCCTGTCCTGTGCCAATCTGGTCCATGTGCAACCTGCCACTTTTATCAAATCGTCCATCTATCTGGCTGCTGGACGACCGACACTGCGTTTATTTTTTATTTATTTTTTTATTTTTTTACTGTAATTATATGACTTTAGTAATTAGGATAACCTGTTCTGTTGGAGCATAAATTCCGTTAGCTATTATTTTTAATTTTTTTTATATTTAAAGTCTAGATTCTAGATGGTTTAATCTACAAGTACCTAAATACAAACATCACATCTCTCCTACGGTCTCAAAGTTCAATAGTTTCCAATTTGTCCCCTCACAAGTTCAGGCTCTCGAGGAAGTTACGCTAGTTATGCGAGCTGGAGAGGTAGCAACTACCAACTATAATTAATTGGTTATTGAGTGCTATCGATGTTGTTTAATGAACTTACTGATAATTATATCAGAAGTACTTGGTTTAAGTGAATTTGTGACGTAATTATCTAGGAGGTATGGAGAGAAGAAAGTAGAAAGTTCTATGAATATTATACCGACAAAATTAAATATAAGTAGGTATGTATGTGTTGTACTAAACTTACTGAAAAAAATATTAAAAATAAAAACAATTTTATCTAATTAATGTCCTCAATCTGATCTGTATCTTCTAAAGAATTATACTGGTTATATGTTTTTTTTTTTTTATATATTTAAGGTTTAATATAGAAGAAAAACATAAATTAAAATACCTTAAAAACTAAGCTATCGTCTAAAACTTAAAAATACTCAGAAATCATATTATTATCTAAAACTAAATTATAAAAACTAAACTAAATCTAAACTAAATCTAAAAAGGGCCCCCGCGGCATCGTGCCCAAAACGCTGGCAGCATTACCTCTCTGGATAGCAATACTGATGCGCTGTCCGAGGTAGCTGCCAGCCCTTTGGTCACCGGTCGCTTCAACCAAACGCTCAGATAAATCTTTAAATAACTTCTGAGCGCTTGGACCCCACGGACCCAGGGTCTCGACACCAAAAGGGACAAAAATGTATTGGTTGCCGAGACCCAAGTATTTATTAATTTTTCTTGCTTCAGCCGCCTCAGCAGCTGAGCAAGCTCTTTTTGTGGTACCGGAAAGATGTGACGGGGCCAATGTGTCTACGCAGGTGGCATCCCAAACAAGCACCCGCCCCATCTTCCACGGTACCAGCGTCATTCCGTCCGGTCTCTTGCCATCGTCTCTCGAAATCCCATTAGGCTCGAGAATTGCGGGAGCATTGGCGGTGGCAAGAGAGCGGCGAATGATGTTGTTGAGTGCGGCATGGCGTGATAAACGGCCGGCACTCAACTGGCAAGAAAGTCCGTGGTGTCCAAGTTGGTCGACGACCGAGCCGCAGGGACACTTATGTGGCACACAGACCGGCACCCCTAACCTGAGACTGATCGCAATGCGGAGAGTTTCTGGGTCCAGGAATGTACCAGCTGCCGGAGAAGGATAGGCATTGAGCCAAAACCCAGCCTCCCTCCTGGCGACAGCTAGTATTCTTGCGCGATTAGGGCCGAAACTTGAATTTAAAATATTATCGAAAACAATTTTACAAAGCGGATCATCCCAGCTCCGTTGGAATTTTACAGTTGTAGGAAAATTTTGGCCCGGACAAGAATCATGAGATCATGAGATCATCATGAATCATGATGATCTGCCCAAGCGTTCCTAGCATCGCTCAAACCCGCTACTTCGTAGTTTGAAGGAATATTCCTTAAAATATTACCTACGAGAGTAGCAGAGCTGTGAACAGAAGATAGGAACGCTGGGAGTGCCACACTGGAAATTTTGCGAATGCCGAGGCCACCGTATCTAATAGGCAAAGAAGCCTGTGACCAAGATTCGTCATTCAGCTGAAGATTTAGAATCGATGCCAAACAATTTTGGATAATAGAATCTATAGGTATCAAAATGTTTTTGTAATTCCAAAAAGGGCAACAGCGAAGGAGGTAGGTAGATTTTGGAACAAAAAGGCAATACTTTAGGATAGTAATAGCTGAATGCGAGCTGATTTCTAATAAGCGATCAGAACAGTTTTGGAATTTTGAGCTGGTTTTGGATATAATATCCGGTAAGGCATCATCGAAGACGGGGGCTCCTAGGAGAGTTAATGTTTGTTTTATCACTATTTTTATCTGAGGAGCAATTTCCTCAAATTTTTGAGTGACGTCATTTACGTTGTAAGCCAAATTATGGAGGTATAGTTCACATTTATTTAAATTTAATTCTAAACCAATAGAAGCAAATTTGGATTTAATTTGAATAAGGTCTGATAGAACTGTGCATACATCACCTCCTAGGGTTCCGTCGTCTAAGTACCATACATTAAATTTCGATTTTAGATTTTGAATTATAGAGTTTATAGCCAAACTGAAGATAGCAGGTCCGAGAGGATCACCTTGCTGACAGCCGACTTCCGAAGAAAGTTCGTTGCTTCGGTACAATAATTTTGAAGGTATCATCTATTGAAATGTATCTAGATAATAGCAGTCATACACAAAATTTTTGGTAGGCATCAGACTGTTTTTATAAATTTGTATGAATGTAAAGACGTATGGATGGACGTTTGTTACTCATTCACGCCTGAATTTTATACAAAAAAAATCAAGTACCTAACAAAAATACACAACAAAAACCAATACGTACATCATCATTCATGCTTACGTTTTTTTTAATATAAACTTTGTAAAAGCAAATAAATCGTTTAAAAATATCTGAAAACAAGGTCACTTTGCCAAAACTGAAAATCAAACCACATCATCATCATCATCATCAGCCCGTATTCGTCCACTGCTAGACATAGGCCTCCCCTAATACGCGCCACTGAGCCCGGTCTTCGGCTTTCCTCATCCAGTCTCTGGCAGCCATCTTCTTCAGGTCGTCCCTCCACCTGGTCGCAGGGCGTCCTACACTACGTTTACCTAAGCGTGGTCCAAACTCCAAAACTCGTCTGCTCCAGCGGTCAAACCACACAAAGGTCAAGGTTGTAGTAATGCATCTAGTTGTGATAAAATTAGCACCTATTTAATAAAGCCATAAATACATTAGACATGCACAACGTGCATCGTCGATTGTTGATTAATGACCGGCTCGATTAACACTGATCTTCCGCTTGTACGGCTTCCAGTGTCAAGGACGGGGCAATGTGTCACTAGTCACTGGGTCTCCTGCTAATCCTAGATTATCTGAGTCTGAGTACACTAGTGTCTATCCTACTGCACTGCGACCTATCTAATAGGTATGGACTAGAGTTTAACCAGTCACCTGTCAGTCGATCAATGTGATTTTTGAGTTAACGTAGCTACACGGCTACACTTCTGTGTTTGCGACGAGGGCGTCAGAATTATGTTGAGTCAAAATTCAAAAGTCAAAACAGTTTCAGATCGGCAATACAAGACCTGCAACGTGACCTAGTGATTGAATTCAACGTGCCTTATAGACAACACACAGACGTCTATGTAGGAGACGGCAATCGTTCACCATCAAGCGAGCAATCTGCTACTAATATTGTAAATGTGCTAGTTTTGTAAGATTGTTTGGAATTGAAATTTGAATGTCTGGATGTATGTCTGTTTCTCTTTCACGTCTAAACGGTTGGACCGACTGAATTGAAATATGATATAGAGAAAGCTTAGACCCTTTTTTTATCCCAGGAATGCGTTACGCATCATCACCCCACGCCAGGGGGCGCGGGGCGGTATGTGGGACTCCCCCGCCAAAGATGGGAGCGGCGGGGATACCCACTAAAAAACCTGGGGGTGTTCCTGTGGGACGCCATAGTGCCTGGGCAACGGGTACACCGAAGCACTCATCCGCTGCCCCGACGGCGTTTGGTCCTCACTGACAGGAGGACCCCTCCGCGGTGGGGTGAAGAGGAGTTTCACCCCACCCTCTCAAGGGGCGCGCGGAAACACCGCGCGCGCCACCTCATGCGTCTGTTCTTGCGGCGACAAATACCCCCGTACTCGCCGCCCAGACCCAGGTTATGGGGGCTGGAGAAGGGCGTGGAAGATACGCCTCCGACGCCCCCTTCTCCGGGCACGCATCGGGAGGTCGGTGGTGACCTCCCGCTCGGGTTCCGCGATCTCCTTCTGCGAGATGACACTCTCGCAGAATGAAACCGCGGCCTGCCACGACTTCTCGCTCGCAACCATGGCTCTTACCATGGTTGCCAGCGAGAGTTCGCCCCCCATAACAGCGACGAGGGTACGGCGCTCACTGACCCAAGCTGGGCACTCCTCCAGTGTGTGCTGCGCCGTATCCATGTCGCTACCACAGTGGTGGCAAGCAGGGGTCGGTTCCCTGCCGGCTACGTGGTGCAAGTACTTTCCGAAGCATCCGTGCCCGGAAAGCACCTGCACGAGCCGGAAGGTCAAGGACCCGTTCTTTCTGTCCGTCCACTGCTGGAGTAGTGGACGGACTGCCACCACTGTCCTGGGAATAACAGATAGGCTACAGTGCAGCGGGTAAAATCGCTGGGCGCGGTTAATATCTAACATAAGAAACATAACGTAATAAGCATTTACGAGTATACATCTATAAAATTTGCGACAATTATATGAACATATCAAATTCCTCCCCCACTACGTTACCCGCTTACCGTTTATTAGCCACGCTAATACGGCCACAAAAGTGCCAATACCGCCTATTAAGTAGTCGACTTAAATGTCAGTTACTATGACATTCAGCCTTCGAATGTAGGTCAAGGGGTCACGGAGGCCCTTACTGCAAGGGAACTCTATACGGATGTAGGGCTCACCTGAAATATGTAGGTCAAAAGGACTCCGGACTTATAGAACCCATGGGTAGTGGCTTCTAGAATTTATTGGATAGGATTTTGAAAAAAATCCTGTATAACTTTGGATCATCCCGATTCTTTTGTAGGGATGTATTTCAAAAATTAAAAGATTTTGATTGCAATGATTTATTTCATTTTTAACATCCTATAATATGTAGGTATTTGTTTTTATTCATTATTATTATTATCTTTCTTAAATATTTTTTTCTTTAATAATATAAGCTTAATATAATGTTTGGATGTGAATCTTATAACATCTAAAGTTCTAAACATATTGGGCCTAATTTTAAAGTGTGGTGTAGCTTAAAAGTCCTGGTAAAAACGAAGAAATACTTTCAGCACTAAACATGGATCCTCAACACCTTTTCTTTAGAAAATGTATCCAATTTGTAAACATTTTTAAATAATATGAATACCCACTCTTTTGATAATATGAATACCTACGTTACATATAATAAGCTCTAAAGACGCTAAGAAAGGATTTTGTCACGCGGGCAATGCCGGGAGCACAAGCTAGTTATTAATATAGGTACAGCTTTCTACTCTCCATTTATCGACACTTCCACTCAAGTACCCTAGCTATACATTACCAGCCGACACCACTCGTGTCAGAGCACGTCCGATGGCCGTAGTATAGACGGTCTGACATTTATTCGGAGCACCCACCGCTCGCTTCAGATGTGGGTCAACAGGGCCGCACTTAATTGCAACTAGAAAAAATGTAGTCTACATGGATGGTACCGGAGATGAAGAGGTGCCACGCTTGATGGAGGAGCTTTATGGTTCTTTATGTAAATCTTGAAAGGTAGGCAACGTACCAGCGGTACCACTGGTATTGCAGGTATCCATAGGCGACGCGACGGTAACCACTCACCATCAGGTGGGCCGTCTGCTTGTTTGTACCTATTAAGTACATAAAAAAAACTTACATAATATATTATATTCGTTGTCAATTGTAACTCGAGTAAATGGATACCTAGTAAATTATGTTTAATTATCCATGACATCTAAAAAAACAGCTTTAAAAACTTATAGCTTACTAGCTACTATAATAGCCTATGGGTTATTCCCTATCTCTATACCAAATTTTAGCTCAATCAGTCCACCCGTTTAGGCGTGAGAGAGTAACAAACGTACATCCAGACATCCATACATTCTTACAAACTTTCACGTTTATAATATTAGTACCTATATAAAGGGAAGAACATAAAACGTTTTTCAAATTGGTTCACAATAAATATGTTACCTAAGTATCGGATCTTTGATGAAAGCTACTCGTAAAATCAATATTATAGCAGCACCCAAATACGCATGGAGGAATCGTAAAAGCTAAGGCTAATATCGTGGTACGTCCGTCAAATGACGATTCGGCGTAGCCATACCTACTACTCGTATTTTTATGGTAATTTACGCACTATAGCGAACTACACACGCACACTCGCGAACTGCGCACTTAAGCGATAAGGCCGCCCATTGTAAACCAAACTTTTTTCTCTAATTTTAAGTTAATTATATGCATTAGTTTGTGTTTATTTTTATTATAGTGTTTTGTAAATATGTTGATCTACAATAAAGAGTACTTCTATTCTATTCTATAGCCACGGTAAAGCGAACATCATTTTACCGTGTTATAGCTGTACAATTTCTGTCAATCGTGGGACTCATAATGCCGGAAGTTTAATTAACGGATAGATACCGGACAGAAGTACCTACCTTGCCATATTTTGGACCAGCAGGGCTATTCACTTATCGGTTAGGGAACCGAACCGAATACCGAATTGTCAAAAATGTATGAAATGACGTGACATGCCATGTCAAATTGTATCTACATAATACGTCATTTCATACATTTTTGACAATTCGGTATTCGGTTCGGTTATTCGGTTCTTTCACGGATAAATGAATCTGTCAATGGTTAACCGAATTCGGTCCGCCATTCACCGTCATGATTGTGTTCGAATCGGATTCAAATCGGACGTAGGTAGTGCGTTTTTTTTAACTCTTATAATAAGCTAGTGGAACAACGCGCACTTCGTCGCACTTAATAGAAAATTATTAGTGTTTCTCTACTACATTATGCATGTAGGTATTACACATATAAACCTTCCTTTTCACTCTATCTATTAATGAAAATCCGTAGCGTAGTTTTAAATATATAAACATACATAGGGGCAGGTAGACGCAGGAAACAACTTTATTTTACAAGCTTTTATTTACTTTCACCTGTCTGTTGTCTGTCTGTCTGTAATCAAATCTTGCAAGTTTAATTTGACCCACTTCCCGGTATCCGATTGAGCTGAAATTTTGCTGCAAATTGATCGGATAACAATGTACTTAATGTTATTATGACATCGAGCTGATCTGATGATGGAGCTAAGGTGGCAATAGGAACTCCGTAATTAAATAACGCAACCCCATCGAGCTTGGGCTCATTTGATTCGTCTTGACGAGTACTTTACGATGCTAGATGGTAATAATAATAAAATCATGTTTTAAAAAAGTATTTTTAAAATTTCACTTGTTATACTATAGTGATAAGCAAAACATAAGTATCTTTCGATCATTTTTAAATTAAATCTTTCTATCAAACATAATATCGCTGACATCTATAGAAATAACCTGTAATTTAAGAACGGACGAGTGGTGCTCAAAGTTGACTCCAATCCATTGAAACATTCAATCGCATGTAAAAGATTTGGAGCTCCGACATTATTCAAGCACAATGAATATCGGCTATTGTGCGCCGATGGAATTGGATGGTTTTTACTTTATTGCTGCCTGCGGTGCGGTGCTTACAATGTCAAGTGATTTGGCAACAATTTTTACCACAAATTGTTGCAATAAAGAAGATACCGCGTACCAAAAACATGTCAATCCATGTGTTCAAATAATAACTATTAAAATTAAAAGTTAATTTAATCGATTGAGCTGAAATTTGGCATATAAAGTAGGTAACACCCCAGACTAACACATAATGTACTTACTGAAAAGTGTATGGAAACTGTGAAACTAATTTGTTCCTAATATCTTATTGACAAAACAACTTACCCTACAACTGAACAACAAGTAGCTGTACCTCATAATTTTGATTCGCACTGACCGGTTAAACGTAAGCACACGCCGCGACGTCAGTTTTGTCTTTGGAGTGCGGTTTCTCTATTTTTACCAGTCTGTGATTTTTTCACCTACAATTTTGGCAGGGCAACGATCTTTAGCGAGTTGCTATTAATTTATGTAAGGCGCTTGAGTGATTTCATTTTGTAAAAAGGTTTTGGGCATGTTCGTACATTTTGTCGCATAGCAGTAGCTCTGGCTTGAAGTGATTTTAAAGAGTTATGGTAGGAATGACCTAGAAAGGGTTCAATAGAAAGACTTTTAATGTCTCAAGACAAATCATTGTCAGTCGAAATAAACCATCCCAGATTTATGAAGCTGCTGAAAGAATGGCCTACCTACTGAAAATCAAAGGAGCGTTAAACTCTGAGTCTTTGTTGTTTTCTATAAGGAAGGAAGATATAATTATGTAGGAGACAGTCGCCGTCATAATATTATTGAGCTGGAGATTTTGCGAAATGTGGTGATTAATAATGAGAAAACTTTTGGCGACTTTGTCTTCGTAAAACAATTCTTTATTAGCGCATGTAGACATAGACCTACGTCACAACATCTATCTCAGTGCCAAATTTCAATTTGACCCGTTCAGGCGTTTCAGCTGTGCGTGGATTGATCAGTCAATCAGTCACGTTTTCTTTTAT
The DNA here is from genome assembly GCA_947507615.1 of Hemithea aestivaria. Taxonomy (NCBI): domain Eukaryota; kingdom Metazoa; phylum Arthropoda; class Insecta; order Lepidoptera; family Geometridae; genus Hemithea; species Hemithea aestivaria. Next base: position 17,364,661 of record OX382327.1, on the reverse strand, counting down.
TTATTTAGATAGATATTGCAGGTTGGCTTTGAGCTTGGTATCATAATGACTTATCTCCTATTCTCTTCTTTCCAGAAGCCCTAAAGCTCTACGGAGACAGACTGTCAGAATGGGAGAGGAACGAGATCAGGAAGTACCCTGAAGTGTGGTTCCTGGGTATAGAAGCCAACAAAGTCCAGGCGAGGTCAAACCTGCCGAACAACTGTGGCTTTGACGATGAAAATGGGAGCTATAACAAGGTGAGTGGCCTATGATGTAGATGCGAGTAACAAATTTTTGGAAAGTTCTTAGTGGTAAAGTTCAGGAGGGCATTGGCAAGCACACAGCAGCCATTTCAGTTCAAGTTTTGTATCACTATTACATTATTATTACTTAATATATTCTATGGCCAAGGCGAAGGTCACAAGTTTAAAGGTTCACTCAGCATTTTTAACTGTAACGTAATGTAAATTCTGCTGAAGGCGCTATCATTTTTAGCGCAATGACTTGCGTTTTCAGAAGCAATTTCTTTAACTACATATTTTCGGTCTTATAGACCAAAATAGAATATGAATCATGACCATGAACCTGGAAATGATGCTCCTGATCCTGTTGAATAGAAATACTTTTTATTGTGACCAATTAACAAAAAGTACTTAAAATTACTACAACTTAACATATATTAGCATATTGGCCCACAATGGGCGGCCTTATCGAAAGAAAGAAAGAAAGAAACATGTTTATTCGACGGCCCATAAAATACATTTTAGACGACAAACAAATTACAGTAATGCAATACATAGACTAAGCCGCCGAATGGGACCTGCCTCAGCGTTGTGCTGCGTATGACCAGTGAAACACACAGCGCTGGTATTCTGGCAGCCCCCATCGGTAAGGTCGGTGGTCCTTACGTAAAGAAAAAAAACAATAATAATCAAAAGGTAAATATCCAATTGTAAACAAAGAAAATAACAAACAAAGAAAATTTTACAGTTTGCAGGGTGTGCATGTGCGTCGTGCGTATCATACAAAGACTAACATTATATTTTTACAAAATAGAGGCAATTACAATAATATGTTCAATGAATACTTTAATGTATAATATATATATTATAAGGTTTTAAGTTAAAATAAGTATGTGTAAATAAATTTTTATGATAAAATAAATAAATATAAAAATAAAAAAGAGGCATGTATATAATACCTATAAATACATTTTATTTATCAATAAATATATTGTATGTAAGTAAAAATTAAATAAAGGAAGCATCAACATCAATATTCCCATGCAGCCTTTGAGAACTAATAAGGAATTTTTTGAGAGAATTTCTGAAGCTGTTTGAAGTTTTTAACTGTCTGATAGGGGGAGGCAAATTATTCCAACATTTGGTTGCCGCGTACCGAAAGCTGCCCCGAAAGGCCGCCGTACGGTGTCGCGGGACGCATAGCTGAAGGGAGAGTTGCCTCCTTGAGCACTGTCTCTTATCGTCAAACCACTTGAGCTTATCATGAAGATATTATTATATGACGGGTGTCCTGTTTTAATAACATCAAATAATAGACACGCCAGGTGAAACTTGCGTCGAGATTTCATTTTGAGTATGTAGTGCCTGTTTAGGAATGGTGTTACATGGCTTCTGGCAGATATCTCAAAACAAAATCTCGCACAGGCGTTTTGTAGACGCTGTATCAGTTTCTGCGTACGCGCCAGCAGCCTAGGACCGTAGACAATATCAGCATAGTTAAGCCTAGACAACACGAGGGACTCTACCAGCTGTATACGCAGCTCCTCCGAGATGTACGGCCTCAATTTATATAGAGTTTTCAATTTATCATTTTAGTTATCGCTCAAAGCGATCTCTTCCAGGCAACCAAATTTTTTATACATAGTTTGTTTTCCAATAGTAAAAGGCTGTTTATTCATTTCTACACATGTCTAACGTTAAACAATCATTTTTCCAGCAAATCCACGACCACATAGCATATCGCTACGAGATCCTCGAAGTGATAGGCAAAGGTTCCTTCGGGCAGGTGATCCGAGCGCACGACCACCGCACCGGCACGCAGGTCGCCATCAAGATCATCAGGAACAAGAAGAGGTTCCACCACCAGGCCCTCGTGGAAGTCAGGGTGTTGGACCATCTGCGGCTCAAGGACAAGGATCAGACGCACAATGTCATCCATATGCTGGATTATTTCTACTTTAGGAACCATTTGTGCATCAGTTTTGAACTCATGAGGTGAGTAAATCACAAACACAGAAGATAAAAAGAATATTCATAGTTTTTAGGTAGGCAAAATTACAGGATCCCTCTGTTTATAGAATTTTTATATTTAATTTGATTGGCGCGTGAGTCTAATTGAATTTTGGATAATAAAAACACCTACCAAATGTTGTGCTGAGCCATCTCCCAGTTCTCAATTTGCAGGGCGCTTGCATCTGTTTCAATGTCTTCCCTCAAGTTATACCTGAAAATACCATACGTTTATTATAGAATAACAGCTGTCCCAATCGCGCTCTCTTCCAATTTTCACCCATTCTCTCCAGACTGAGTTTGAAAGTGCAAAAACCTATTTGTTTTGGGTTTCAGCTGATTTATTGATTTAACAACTACATTTTCCGTGTTCCAGTATAAATCTATACGAGCTAATAAAGAAGAACAACTACCAAGGGTTCAGCCTGAGCTTGATCCGACGGTTCGCAAGCTCTCTCCTGCGGTGCCTGCGTCTGCTCGAGGCTGAGAACATCATACACTGTGACCTCAAACCGGTAAGAACACTTGAAACTAAACTCGACCAATGTTGTCGAAGATATCTCGAACAGCCCCAGCATAGCCACTGAGATACGACTTCCTCAATTCACAATAACGAGTAGGTAGGTAGGGTGTTCCCTTAGAGAAGTCAAGTCAAAGAAAACGCAAAAACAAAAATAAAACTCTTCTAAACATATTTAAAAGGAAAGTGACTAATTGACTGACTGATCTATCAACGCACAGCCTAAACCGCTGGACGGATTGGATAGAAATTTTGAACATAGATAGGTTTTATTACGTAGACTTCCGCAAAGAAAGGATTTTGCCATGCGGGCAAAGCCGCGAGCATAAGCTAGTACTATATATAATATTATATAGTCTATACTGCCCACTGACACAAATGTTCCATTTAGCCACAGCATTCTCTTATTTTGAATTAAGTAAATAACTTTAAATAAATAGCACAAAACGAGTCAGGAAGTTTTAATGCACCAAATAAACTAATTAAAACAAAGAACACAATACATTTACAACAAAATGATATAAAAGAAGTAATTACAGATGCAGATGCGATCTAATTACATCCTGATTACGATTAATTAACATTTTATACTCAATGTTAGTTTTTTAAGAGAAAACAAAAAATGTTTTAAATGCAGGTGAATTATAATGGCTATTGTGAATTCTATGTTGATTTATTCAAATAGGCCTACCTAATGGTGTTAGTTAAGCTCTAAATATAATGATAACTATAGGGAACACGAGTACAATGAAATCTTAATTTTTGAAGAAGTATATTACATAGTATTATGTTTTTTTTTTTATAAAACGTTTTTATAATAATTTGAAACGTAGTTAGAATAATTTATTTGGGAAGGATAGCTTAATATATGTGGTGAATTCTAGGCGTTTTGTGTTGAAAGCAAGGTTAAACTTAGTTTTTTGCAAGCTGATAAGCGAGACGAACCTGATGATTAAATTTTAAACGTCAGCAACCATTACAAGCAGAAAATATATAAAGGATACAAGAGAACTCTGTTTGGCATGTACATGCCAAGCCCCGGTACAGATATTTATGACCATCATGTCATCCCCTTTCACCATCTAATTCCCCATCCATCTTTTCCAGGAAAACATTCTCCTGAAAGCGCGAGGAAGCTCCTCCATAAAGGTGATAGACTTCGGCAGCAGTTGCTACACCCACGCGCGCGTCTACACTTACATTCAGTCGCGGTTCTACCGGAGCCCTGAGGTCATATTAGGGCTCCAATATGGGACTGCCATCGATATGTGGAGTATGGGTAAGCTTTATTATATTAGTGACAGATACATAAGCAGATGGCCCGCCTGATGGTGAGCGGTTATCATCACCTATTGACGTTTACAACCAAATCATCAATGGTATTGCCGACTCGGTATTCGATTATAATCTAATAATTATTGTAACAATAGACAGCATTCCTTCCAGAAGTATTGCACACCGCCTCTATAGGGACATGTTCTCAATATTTCTTCCAACCAGGTTGTCTGTAAGAGATTGCTCCATGCGATAAGACCACCGATTGTTTACCTTTAGCTTTGTGTGTATTGTCTACTAATGAAAGAATTTCTTATAATCTGGTTAGCAATAAAGAGTTATTGTATTGTATTCGCGTTGCGTTGTAGCTCAAGCCTTAAGCCTAACACAGCCTTAATGATAGCTTGGTGACACGGTTTTGTTTATTGGGTTGGAATGGATAACTATCCATGGCCACCGGATTAACATAATATTTAATTTTTATGGAACACAGGACAAAAAAAATTACTAATTTTTTATTTATTTAGGTTTATTATTTAGGCAAATTGTTCAGGCAAATTATTCAGGCAAATTATTTAGGCATATTATGAAGATGCTTTATCAAATCATCTTATAATAAATTAAACATACGAGTACCTTGTAAGAACCGGAACCGATCACCACTGGGTCACCGTCGCCTATTAACACCTGCAAAGGTGTCAATAGGTGACAGTGACCGCCCAGCTGGCGCCGTCTGCGATTAGCCGTCCTTCACCTTAAATCATCCTACTTACCACTACTAAAGTTCGTTGAAAGAGTATTTTTTCCAAATAACAAAACAAAAAAAAACATTTTTAATCATACTTGATTACTAACTGACTTTATTTTTATGAACAATCCATCTTACTTCTTACTAATATTATACACATGAAAGTTTGTAAGAATTTATGGATATCTGGATGTAGGTTTGTTACTCTTTCACGCCTAAACGGGTGACCCGATTGAGCTGAAATTTGATGTGGAGATAACTAGACCCTGGAATAACACATAGGCTATATATAGTACAGCGGGTAGAACCGTTGGGCGCAGCTAGTATTTATATATTATGTGTGTCTTACATGTGGGGTTGCATACTAATTCAACATTACAAAAATTGGTCGGAGAAGAAAGACAGAGGTCTGAATTGAATGTCGTATGTCCGAACATGGGCTAATGATGAGTTCATAACGGATCGTCATTGGTTAACTACAAGTATAGTTTCGTTGTTGTAATTTAATAAAATGTCACCTATCCATATACGTGCGTTATATAATAGTTCACAATACACATTATCTTGTTACACACTTGTAACGAGCCGATAATGATGTCAGAAGCAACCTAATGATCGATCTATTACATTACTATTACTTGTGCCAACAATACTTGGTACAGATTTAATAATGGTTATGTGAGTGATCTTTAAATTGTATAACACTTATTCGGTGCAACCGTGCAATCTTGACGTTATTCAATAATAATTATAATTGAATTGTCATTATAAGGAAAGAATTGAGTGTTGTAATAGCTGAGCCGAAATGTCTGATAAACGACCATAGGTCATGCAATCCGATTTTGGCGGATTTAGGCGGTCTCGATTTTAGGCTATCTGTCCCACTGGTTTACAGGGTATATTCCCAGTCGTCCATACATCATTGCCTCCAGGTGGCAATTACCACTGAGTGGCGACGAAGTTATTGTTACCACTTTTAAATTGCTTTATATTGTTGTGTAGGTCGCCAAACTCCCTCATTACCCTGCGACAATTTGGAATTGATTCCTAAATGCCACCTGGAGGCAATAATTGATGTGGGGACGACAGGGAATATACCGTTTACAGGAGTCTCATCAGAGCGAGACTCCTTTTAACCAGTAGGAAACTATACCAAAGAATAGAAACTTCGTTTTCTGGCTGTTTTCCCGTTTTTAGGTATGGTGTCCCTTTTAGGCTATCTATCCCGTTTTTGAAAAAAAATGTCAGGATAAAATATCAAATGTTCGTATCTAAATACCAACCCGCGCCATTAAGACTAAACTTTAAAGCCTGGTTACAACTCCCTATTTTCACTAAACACTAACACCGTTTACAAGCTATTCGCAAGTCAGTCCTAACTCGATAATCTATGCTAAACCGACAACATGTCATTCGATTACGTTGCATTCGATAATACGACCCAAACGTTACGCAATATGTAGAAAGTCGGGGAAAGGAACCGTCAAAAGCGGTAGGATTGTAAAAAGGCACATACTACAGCAATAACTTCAGACTTTCAACAAAACTGAGGCCGCGCTGCGGGTACTAAAGAATACGTTTTTCGATTCGAACCTATAATAGTCGAGCCCATCTCATACGTCTTATGCGGCCTCGATAACAATATAATTTATTGCTTTGATATAATTTGCGACAAGGAAAATTTTATTGATTTTTTAAATTCTGTATTCCGTAGTTTAAAGTTGGTTTTACTGTGGAAACATATTTTTTATGCAACTTTATTTTCTCATTTAAAATGTTCGCAACCACCATCAGAGTCCACAAGTCGACTTAAGTATTAAAATCTCTACAACAACTTGTAGCAATTATTGTTTAAACTAAATAATAGAATTATTTTAGGCTAATTTTTGTCCTCGGAGCGCGGTATCTGCACATTACTCTACATATATCGAAACAGGTTCTTGAATTTAGCATGACTAGAAAATGATGGCGATTTTGATAAGGCAAAATGTGGTGAGGCCCAGGCATATCTCGTAAAGAATTTGGTCCTTACGTAATGATGGGTTGGAATGTGAACTCCACGACACCTGTTGAGGAATTTGCGTGTTGTGGGCGGTGATTGATTGATCTGACACCTGGGATTCGCCTGCCACTTTATAATAGATATTTCATATTATGTTTGAGAGTAAAAATAGAACATATTTGTTAATACAACAAGGTCCGGAAATTCTCGTCGTTTAGGGGAATACTTCGAGCAAAATAACGAGATGCTCTGAAACGGATAAATATAGAACATGATTTACGGAAATACTTGAATGGAATCTTTAAGTATTTCCGTTTTTTTTAAATTCATTATAGGTGACCACGATCTCGCGTTATATTAAGCGATGGTGCGGCCATAGATGTCAGCAGACAATACCTAGAAATCGGGATAAATCCCTCCCTGGCTTCACTAAACAAACAAACCCCAGAACAATATTCTTAGTTGTCTCTCGAAAAACATGGATGACGGCAATGTGTTCCAAATGTGACCAGTGACCAGTAAAATGTTTATTAGACGATGACTTTGATGTACACAGTTACTTTCATTTACCTATACCGTGTATGTGTAGCATCTTGTTTATAAACTTGTTACAAGTGAATGTACAAACACTAATTAATGAATAATTATATTTGAATAATAAAAAGTAGTTTAATGTCCTGTTCTTATTAATCACGTAATATCCTGTCTGTTAATCCAACATGCATTTCTAAAGATAAAGACAACTACAGAAAACATTAAAAATAATATAGAAACATAATAATAGTTAAAATACTAAGGAGGATAATAAGGTTAATTAAATAATATTAAATGAAAGAATCACGTAATATACTTTTCTGCTGGTATCCTGAGTTTAATTAATAGTGCATATTCAGTTTATATATGCACTTTGCATTATCATAATTAATTAGAGTTGAACGACATTTTTATATTATGCTCTAGCTTTTAATTTTTTTATTCAATCTATAACTGTTCCACAGCTGGGTCTTGGTACAGTTATTACCTCCCCCAGATTTAACCCAGTTTTTAATTAATTAACTGACATAAATCAATGGATGAAGAAAATGTAAAGTGTAATCTTTGAACTACAAACTCTGGCCAATGAAAACTTGTAAGCATGATGAGATAGTAAATCCGGAGACGTTCTACGCCTACAGTTGCATAATCCGCAAATGTTTTCTAAACTTGATCTAAATTCCCAGCCACATTCGTGGGAAAGTTTTACTTCCACTTGATTTAACTTTTTACTACGCCATCTGTATATTATCCTTCTATTTTTAGTGTGAACATGTAAAATAGCATATCATAAGTCATAATATATTTCATAATAACAGGTTCTTTAAAAATATATTTTCAAATTATTTTCTTATTAACATTCTTAAATTTGAGGTTAATTCTTAAAAGGCTTCTAGTTGTTGAATAAGTTAAGAAATCGAGATTAATTATTATTAATATTTTCTTGTCCTAGGCTGTATCCTTGCGGAACTCCACACGGGGTACCCACTATTCCCGGGGGAGAATGAGGCGGAACAGCTGGCTTGCATCATGGAGCTGCTGGGTCCACCTCCTCCTGACTTGTTACTTCACGCGACGAGGAAACGATTGTTCTTTGGTAAGTGGTTGATTAATTCTAAGTTGTAAGTAAATTAAAGGCAAGAAAGATAATCATAAATCATAGCATGGGATGATTGTTATTTCCCTTGGATGATTGATGATATTTATTTAAAGAATATTTTATATATATTTGAGGTTTTTGTTAGATTTTATTACACTAGCTTTAAATTAGTTTATTTCTTTTAGTAAAATGATATGCTCAAGCAAAAATTTTATAAGGTATTAATTTTAGCAATGTTTTCACAGATTCAAAAGGCTCACCGCGATCAGTAACAAATTCAAAAGGTCGCAAACGAAGGCCGGCGTCCCGAACACTCTCATCTGCAGTGAGAGCTGATGATCCTGCCTTCTTACACTTCCTGCATAGATGTCTTGAGTGAGTATACTTTTTATATGCTAAATAAAATGAACGGGATGAATACGATAAAAAACCCCGGCCGACAAAACGGTACCTACCTATTATTAACCGGTAGTGAGGTGTCTATTATAGGTTTTTTATCGTGGTAGTATGCTTCTTTAAGCACTGTCTGGTCTGAAATACATTGTCCTCCGCGATATTACATTCTTCCTGAAACAGAAATTTTAAGGACTCCTAATACTAAGTAAACTCATAGGTATTATTTATGCCATTATTATCGTATTGTCTTAACCAATCCGTTGAAAAGAGTAGGTAAAAGTATATGTAACAGTATAATGTTAATTGCCGAAACTAAATCATTAGATACGACTATACAAATATGGTAATTTAGATGCGTTAGGCGAATGTGTCAGTGTTCACACGCACTGTGCTTGTACTGTCAATGCGTGACTTAAGGTGTGCTAAAGACTTGCGACATGTCGCAAATAGTACAATAGTGATGTATCTTTCACCTACTTCCACGATTAAAATGTGATGCCTACATTTTTTTTTTATTCTTTTACTAGGTACCTACTCTATAATGTTAAACCATGCTCTAGTTGTTTTATTGACCACTCAGTGACGTCTAAAATGAATGAATAAAATTAGCCAAAAAATACATTTTAATACTTTAACAACTCTAAAAGTTGAATTATGATCTAGTTGGTTATTGACAGCTTAAACAACTATGAAAATTTAATTGAAATAAATAATGTACCTTGTTTAATGTTAGACCATAACTTAAAACACTAGATGCGGCTAATAAGAAAGTGGATTTAAAACAGAAATGAGTTACCTCAAGCGGAATGAATTGTGAGCTCAAAAGTTGGTAAAATAGTAATTTCATACATTACGTCTAAACCCAAGAGAACTAATCATTCAAGCCAAAATTGTAGAAAATTTTAAGCAATTTTGACATGACGACATTTTAGTCGTTAATCTGTAGCCAGCCTAACAAATGAAGTTACGCACGATGGGAAAGCGATGAGCGGGCTAGAACCACTGTTACATATCTGTTGCATAATCATGTGAACTCAGGTTAAACACACATCTTAACTACTCTTCTATGTACTTATTTGAACATTATTTGAGCGGGAAATAATGTCAGTAGGACTTTCAATCAAATACTCGTATGACATTTCTAAACATAGTGGGTAGACTTCCTTTGCAGGAGGTCGACTAGGTGGGTACCTCAACAGTGCCAGTTATTCTACCGCCTGAGCAGTGATGTGCAAACATTGCTGTGCTTCGGTAGGAGGGCACTGTAGCTAGTGAAATTACTGGGCTGAAGAGTCTTAATATCTTTTTTTTTTTTTTTTTTTTTTTATTTATTTTGAAGGGCTTTGTCGATTATTCGACCATCTTATGACTCTTGAGTAAGAAGCGTTGGTGCAGTGCTCCTAGAATTTCACATCATTGTGAAATCCTAGGTAACACTGTACTGATTATGGGCAGCCGTTATCTCTTAACATCAGGAGAGCGTCTTGCTCGTCTTCTACTTCATAACATAAAAAAAAAAAAAAAAAAAAAGATTTTACTACGCGGGCAAAGCCGCGAGCATAAGCTAGTATATAAAAAAAGGAAAGAGTGACTGATTGACTGACTGATCTATCAACGCATAGCAGAAACCACTGGACGGATTGGGTTGCAATATGAAACACAGTTAGGTTTTATGACGTAGGCCACCGCTAAGAAAGGATTTCGCTATGCGGGTAAAGCCGCGAGCATAAGCTAGTATTCAATATATGGCTAGACTAAGCAAAAAAGTCAAGAAACACATATTATATTTTGATCGTTTTAGCGATGGCCCACGTGAACGCGCGGGCGCGGGCGCGAAATATCAAACATACGACGTGCTATGAAAGTGTTCACGTACAAACGCACATGCGGTGTAAGCAAAGTCTGCCGCGCCCGCGCCCGCACGTTCAACGTGAACAAGCCCTTAGTGATTGCCCATCGCCTGTGAAAATAAGCCAAAATGGTATTTGGGTGTTCAGAGAGTAGTTTTTTTAGTAGATACTCTACCAAATAAATAATTTTGGGTAAGTGAAACTGCGGGATACATCTAGTGTAGTTATGTGAAATTCTCTAATAATACAGTAGTTAGTATTAAAGAATTGTTGCATCAATGTGATTTCTTTATAATATGACTAGACAACATTTAGGTTGTGATATTTAGATTGAATAGGACTTTGAAATCGGTAAATTGTACAATTTGCAACCTAACAATTTGAAATAGGTGTTTAAGCTTCCTAATATTACAAGATGTTATTGTTATATTAGAAGCAAGTTGATAGAGCTTTAACGAAATATGTACTTACTGAATTTAATGTATTGCATACTAAATTAAATTGTCGTTTAATTCTTGGCATTAGTATACGAGTATTCTTATTCAGAGGCTTCTTTTTTAAAAGCTTTTATTTACTTTCACCTGTCTGTTGTTTGTCTGTCTGTCTGTAATCAAATCTTGCAAGTTTAATTTGACCCACTTCCCGGTGTCCGATTAAGCTGAAATTTTGCATGACTGTATAAATCGGATGACAATGCAATATTTTTATGAAATCGAGCTGATCTGATGATGGAGCTGGAAGGTGGCTATAGGAACTCCGTTATTAAACGACGTAACCCCATCGAGTTTGGGCTCATTTGATTCGTCTTGACGAGTACTTTATGGTGCTAGATGGTAATAATAATAAAAGCTTGTTTTTAAAAAGTTTTTTTAAAATTTCACTTGTTTTTAAGTCGAAGTGGCTATATTCCTTTAATCAGTAGATATGTTTGTATATTATTGTTAGTTATTAGGCTGTTTTATCTAGTATCTAGTCAGTATCGCTGTTCTATCGTTAATCGTTAGCCTTCAAAAGAATTATTGTCAATATAACTCTACATATATAACACACAAGTAACAACCATCTGCTGCCTTTATTGATCATAAAATAATATGAAATATATAACAAAAATAAGGAAATATAATAAATAAACAAATTAATTCAGAAATTCAAATTATTTTCTACTACAAACCGATAGTATCACGGACAGAGTTCATTAGTTAGCAATAATTATTATGATAATAACAAGATGTTATATAAAATAGAAATCACATAATTGAGCTGACAGGAAATGCTAATATTATTATCACATTTTAGTAATGTATTATTTATACATTTTTATGTATATTTTAATGTGTAAAATAGTAAAAATATTCATTGAAAATATAGACATGTATAATAAATGTATGTTTATATAAACGCTCGACTAAAGTGAATGAATTGGACAAAAAATGTAGAAGTTTAAATTGATATTTAACGTTGACATCTATGTTATATGTTTTTTTTTTCGTGTCAAATGCCTTTATTGAGAAAAACAAACTAACAATACTACAGCTACTACAGCAGTAAAGAACACTTTTGTTAACCACATATTTTATTTAAATAAATTATTTTTTAGTCAAATCCTCAAACGAAACAAATGACAAAAGCACTTTGGAGCACTTGGATTTTCTGTAGATCGGCTTGTGGCCGATCTGTGGTTAATAAAAGTGTTCTTTACTGCTGTAGTAGCTGTAGTATTGTTAGATTGTTTTTCTCAATAAAGGCATTTGCCACGATTTAAAAAAAAAAAAAACTTTGTTAAAGAATTTGACACTTATACCATAGGTCGTGTGTACGCTACAGTAGTGTGACGTGGTATGATTTAGCCCTAATACTCGTATTCTTAAAATAAATAATTATAATGTATGTTAGTCAGAAAATATAGGTAACTAAACAAAAAAATAACACCACAATAGAGCGAAAGTGTTTTCATTTATTTCTTAATACATATTTATGTATTATGTTCTTTATTTTTTACTTGTTTCTTAGTGCATTTAAATATCATTTAATCTTATTTAAATACAAACTTTTAAAAATATAATCTTTTTTAACCCAGGAAAATGCGTTACGCATCCTCACCCTACGCCGGGGGGTGCGGGGCGGTATGTGGGACTCCCCCGCCGAAGATGGGCGCGGCGGGGATATCCACTAAAAAACCTGGGGGTGTTCCTACGGGACGCCATAGTGCCGAGGCACGGGTACGCCGAAGCACTCATCCGCGGCAATTAAAATATAATCTAACAGCCGACTTGAATGAAGTTACCGCGATACAAAACCATGACTTTCTATAAAAGTATGTTCCCACCTTTTTGCTGGAACCCTCGCGGAAAGGGAACTTGATCATCAACAATCATCACAATCAGGCATCTGAGTGGTTGATTCGATCAAAGTAATTTTAAACTATGTACAGTGAAGCTAGAACCAGTAAAGTAGGTAGACGAATATATTTAATTTGCGTCTATTTCATTGGGTATAATGAAATTTATTTAAATGAATTAAAAAAGGATGAGTTCGAATTCGTCGGAATGTTTTTTCACATTTAACTCAAAGATGCTTGAACTGATATTATAATATCTTTTTATAATAAATAATAATAATAATTGGAGTTTATATACTCCAACAGAACAGGTTACTTACACTGTCAGAGTCAAATCACAATTTATAGGTTGTGTGGCGAACCTATAAATTATGATTTAATTATTAGCTCAATGGGTATGTACATCCCAGGGTAAACTGTTGATTTGGTTGTCTCCTATAAAATATTATGTAGAGGGTTATCATTCCTGAGACTCCAACAGGTTGGCCACACAATAATTAATAATTAATTTTTGTTTTACCCTGGCAATGTAATTAGGGTAGATACTCTGTTCAGTTGGTATACTTTCACTTTTTTTTAATTTAGATACACAAAAGCCCTTAAAATGTTCTGTGTAACAAATTATGTACAATATTTCATTCCAAAGTGACCAAAATCGTGCGGGGGCAAACCGTGAGTCGAGCGGCGTGCGCTACGCATGTCAACCCGCGGGCTACACCTTGTATAGCCTATCACTTTCATCGACCGTTTCACTTTGACTCACGAATTCAAAACTTATTTTCACTGAAGGCCTTTTGTCTATAATTAAAATGGATTAAATTTGGAAGCCGCTCTTCTTGTCCTCTTGTCAATCATTATCGAAAATATGGCGCCGTGCAGACAACTAGTGTATATGGTAGCAGGCTAAAAAAGCAGGGAGGGATTTAACGCGCCTAGAAGGCGGGTTTTGGGACCGTTTGGTGACACAGTTTTGTCCAGTAGGTGTTAACTAGCCACGGCCGAAGCTTATCTCCTATATTATAAGCCTGTGGAAAAAATCGCACATTACTAATTTATAGACTTTGATGCGGGGCCGGGATTCGAACTTGGTGATCCAAAATTACATCTGCATAACTCCTTGGCTACCACCGCTTCAAAACATTGACAAAATCTACAGACGTAGAGAAAAAAAAGAATGTCATGAGAATTGTCGTTTATCTAAACGTCTGATTTTTGCGACGTTCTGACTTATAAACTTAGTTGGAAAGAGCTTTAACTGTTACAGATGGCAATCAATGAAGCGTTTCTACAGGTACATAAGAAGATATCGTATTGCGTATCGCATCACGTAGGTATTACCACGATTCCATAACACCAATTATAATTGCCACACGCACAGAGTGACCCCTCACCTTTGCTATCAAGCCTCAAGTCTTGGTGAAAGTGGCTCCAGGGCGCACGTACCTACCCTGACGGTTTGATAACGTAACTGATTTATTGATAGAAACTACATCTTTATGTTTTAGGGCATAAATTATGTTATGTCTAACGAGTTGTGCTCAGCATTTTTAACCACTGAATATGTGTTCGGGACATAAGCCTATTCCAAAATATATAATAAGTGGGCTAAATTTTGGTATATAGATACCAAAATTAAGCCCAATACTTTAAGCCGTTTAGGCGAGAAGAGGTTACAAATGTTTGGCAATGTAAACACATAAAATATCGTTTATTAATATTGGTATTGGTATGATTAAATCAAAATTGATCGCCACGCGCACTGCGTGGCACGGGCATATCTAATAAAAACTATTCCTAAAATTATAATTTATTTCTGAAATCATAGCCATTCTTGACCAAGAATATCAAAGTTCTAATAAAAAACCAATTCACAAGTACACGTTTCGCGAAATCTCCACAAATATTTAGTAGGTTAAGGGTGAAAGTTGAGTGGCTATGGGTCCACGACCGACCTCCGCGTTAAACTTGCCCATTCACTTTCATTCATGTGGAGAAAGAATTATAAAACACCGGTTACTCTGCCGACCACGTGTTCTAGACCATCTTTAAATTCTGTCTGATTGGCCATTGACTGATTACTGTTTACTTACTCTAAAAATAATTTGTTTTTTGTAAATGTTAATTTGTTGAAATGATGATGTTGAATGTATCGATATTACAATCGATCTAAAACTTTTTGCAAAAAACTGTGCCTAAATGCAAGTAGGTATAACACATCATACTAATTAAAACTCTAAATTTTATTAACTACAATATTCTGTAAATTCTGAATCGTCACATCACATCAGAAGAGATCGTGGTCAAGCTAACCTAGATCATCTAAGAACTAAATTATAAAAGTTCTATTCAATGAAGTTCTATTCTATTATATTCATTATAGTATTCTCTGCATGGAGTAAAAAAATATTATAGTTAACCTTTAACTGGTGACGTGCTATTTGTGTAACGTAAGTGGTAACGTGAGTCCTGACAGGCATGGGCTGGTATTCTGGTATAATTTGCGATGTACGTAAATTAATAACTTATTTTTAAGCCTATATATTTAAAGCCCTTCCTCATAGAGATTGCTTCTCAAACACATAAAGTTATATGTACAAATCGAAATAAACCTTTCTCCTTTCTAGTAATCGATTTTGTACAGTTAATATCAATTACTGCGTAGGTCATCAAAACGAGCTGTTAATTGAAACATGCACTTCCAATTATTGTTTACTTTCTATTTATTATTGAATAATTGTTTATTATAAACTAGCTGAGTAATGCCATTTTACCCGAGGAAAAGTAATTAGGTATGATGGTTTGAGATATCTACTGAAAATTAAAATAAAATTACACTGAAAGCTAGATACCACATTTTCAAATGTTAGTGGCTGGTATAATATGGTTAAATGTAAAACAAGTGAAATTTTAAAAAACTTTTTAAAAACAAGCTTTTATTATTATTACTCCCCAGCATCATAAAAAGTACTTGTCAAGACGAATCGTTTGAGCCCAAACTCGATGGGGTTGCGTCATTAATTACGGAGATCCTATGGCCATCTTCCAGTTCCATCATCAGATCAGCTCCATGTCAAAATATTGCATTGTCATTCGATTTATACATGCATACAAAATATCAGCTTAATCGGACACCGGGAAGTGGATCAAATTAAAGTTGCAAAATTGATTACAGACAGACAGACAGCTTGTAATGATAGGAACACGTAACGTAAAAATGACTCCATTGCTCTCTAACTGCTTATATCTTTTCTAAATGACTAAAAAGCACGAGTCAATCTATAACTTAAATATTTTTTGAATAATAAAATTACGCTGAATAGAAACATTTACAACTAAGTGCTACAAAATTTTGATTGAGTAAAACTTCTTAGACACTCGCTGACTTTTTTGATTTAATTATTCAAGGCAAATAATTCACGAAAACATTCATCACAGAACTCATTTTAATTCACGAAATTCTGTCAATTAAAATGCTGTCACATAATCAATAGATGTACAAAAAGTAACAGAAGTAGTAAAATAAAGCCTAATTAACCTGGTACATTTACGACTTTAAAGATGAGTCAATCAAGAAAGCCTACAAGAAACGCAGAGGCAGTGAAAGGTTACAGTCTCGATGCGTTGACGCAACGGTCGCAACAGCACCGTATTACTGCTTATTATGACGTAACTGGCAGATACACCGTGATAATACCACATCAACCGTGTACACTACACTTTCTTATTGATTGACACCTCGTTAGGCTCAGTAGGGCTACTCACTTATCCGTCTGGGAATCGAACCGATGACCGAATCGTCAAAATTGTATGAAATTACGTAAAGTGATCGTATTGTATTAATACGTCATTTCATACATTTTTGACAATTCAGTCATCGCGGTTCCGTTCCCTGACAGATCAGTGAATAGCCCCTCAGATCTATATTGTATTGACATTCTGTATGGATAATAAAGGAGAAAATTAAATAGTAGCTTATTATGACTGTGATTTACATTATATTGACATCCTTATTGGATAACAAAGGGGATAATTATTATACAGTAGTACATTACCGCTTATTATGACGTAACTGGCATATACACCGTGATAATACCACATCAACTGTGTACACTACACTTTCTTCCTTCTCGTTAGGGTCAGATTTACATTATATTGACATCCTGTATGGATAATAAAGAAAATAATTACTTATTATGTCGTAAATTTATGAAGCATTATAATAAAATAGTATTATTCATCCTTTTTATAATAAAGCACTTCTTACATTGCTTGTTTTTTTCTTGAACCTTTCACATTTTCTTGACTTCGTCTCGCTTTTCATTAAAAGCGAGACGAAGTCAAGAAAATATAATCATTAATATAATCATTGTCTTAAACATTTTTAAGACAATGATTATATTAATTTTTATCACATTTATTAAGAGTATTATCTATGTAGAGATACGTTACTAAAGGGAATTCTAAAGTGCTATTATCTCTAACAATAGGCCACCAATAAAAAAAAATCTGTAACAAATAACATAAAACTTAATCTTAAAGCTCAAGCACTCAAGTAATGTAACTTAATCAAGCACAAACTACTAGCTTGTTATTTATGGTCATTAAATACACGGGTTACTTAGATAGCTTTAGGTAGTAAGCGAAGTCGGGAGCAAAAGAGACAGTAGTCGCCTTGGTCCAGATAAAGTACGTTACCACTGGACAGTGGCCAGATGGCCGCAGATTATTGAGGTGGCAGTAGATCTTGGAATGTACTAGAATCACCAAATGATTCCAGACATTTTGAGAATTGAGCACAAAAATCTTAGTTGTGAATCTAATGTTTGCAATTACCATCAAAATAGGTACATACATACAAAATGTTTGCAATCATTTTTGGTGTTTCTAATACATTTCAAAGTATAGAAGGAAAGTGTGACAGACTGACTTAGCTCTTTATTAAGATAAATGAAGAACAGCCTTCAAAGAAGAGCGTGGTGAAGAGCTTGACCGCAAGCGCGATGAGATTAAGGCTCGACCACCTGCAGCCATTACATATGATAATAATTATTACAATGCAATTGGATGATAATTAGGCCCAGAATGTGCTCGTACCTTCATCAACTAGATGGTGTATGCAAAACACCAACGAGCATATCAAAGGGTAGACCACCAGCCAACACCATGAATACCTACAACTCATTCAAAAAGCCTATCCAGTCCTAACAGTAGCCGAGGTCGAAAACGGCCAGGACGATACATATATATTTAAAAAAAATCACTCATAATCTCTCTATGTAGAGTTGAAACAGCTGAACGAAATACTAAGAAAGGATTTTTTATGCAGGTGAAGCCGCGAGCGTAAGTCATAGATAGGAACTCAAAATTAACGCTATTTAAGTTATGGAACATATGAGGGCAAACCAAATTGAGAATGTCTTGTATGAGAGGTCAACATTTAATTCGTTTTGCAGCGACAATTTATTAAATAACTGTTGCTAAATGGAATGAAAATTATGATTCATCGTTCTATCCATATAGAGTAGTCCATTTTATCCTTAAAAATCTTAAAGGTATATTAATATTTTTAGGATTCCTTTTATAAATATGGTCCACATACCCGCGATGCACTGTGTGACGTAGTAACTACTTCCCCAACAATAAAAAAATGTCGTATAAGAAAATGTTACTAACTTACGCTTTTTTGGCCCAGATAATAAAATTACAAATCTGAAACTTTCCCAGCTCTTTGAATTCATAACTGAGGTATCCACAGCTATCTAGACTAGACTTTGATTTATATAAATAAACTGCATTCAAGAGTTAGGTTAGACTGTGGTCTAGACAATGTCACAAAAAATTTAAAATACTAGTAAACTGATTAAATACAGCACTTAAAAGGTAATATAAAATTAGGGTGTTAACAGTTATTCGAGAATATTCAATAACGATAACTCGCTATCGAGAATGATATCATTTTGATTGCTTGTGCAGTAATGTGTTGATTTTAAAGTAAGCACAAGCTTCGTAATTAATTGCACGTGTTCAAATCAAGAGTGAATACTGAGTGAATTTTACTAACGAGGTGTACTCAAACCATACTTAAACTTAGCGACACTCCCGATCTAATCACAGTCTGACGCCTGATTAGTCTCATGTAAAATGGACCGTTTGAATTATAATTAAAAGGTGTGCCATGCCATCGTGGCAACTGCATAATATTATAATCTTACAACCACACTACGCCTAGAGCCTCCGCTTGCAATCTCTTTCCTCCTTACTCCTACTATTCTTAATATACACCTATTATAAATTCGAAAGGATGAATGTGTTTTTAAGGGTTCCTCTTTCTGGCCGAAGAGCTGAAGTAATGGAATTTGGTATGTAGCATAGACCCTGGAATAAAACATGGAATTTTCCGCTTTAAAATTCGTCGAAGGCGAGGCTGAGGCCTAACACAAAGAAAAACTATTGTGGCACTAATGCCACAACAATGATTTGATGAAGACATTGCTAACAATGTCTTCATCAAATCATTCAAATGACCATATTTGTTTCCAGATGGGACCCAAAGCGTCGGATCACACCAACGGAAGCATCTCGTCACGAGTTCGTGGTGGGTTGCCCTCTCGGCAGCACGCCGGCCGGAGTGTTGGCACTCCCCAGGCTAGCTCCTCCCAGGCCAGCGAGGGCGTTACTCCACTCGCAGTCGGCCGGCGATGTGGCGGCGATGTTGGGTCGGGCGTGACCGGAGGATGCGTGTGAACGCGCGCGGTCCGCTCGCGCTGGCTTGGTGGCGTTGAGACGAGCGCTCTCGAGGCTCGCCTTGTCTAGACCCACGCATTCTGGCATGCCGTAGATATTATAGCAAGGTATAAAAGCGCGTTGTCAAAGAGAATAGCGACAAATCATGTGTGTTTATGTTATAAGAGCTCCGGGTTGTCTAATAGCACAGTCACACTTACACCACACTCCATCACAGTATCAGTAGTAGAATAAATATTTATTCTTAGTAATTGAAAAACAATATCATACTGTGGCATAAAGTAAGACGTGTGCTAAAGGCATATGTCGTAGAGCTGTAGATGTTACTTGACGTAATTTACTCGGAGAAAAAAAGGAACTAAATAATGTAAAAGAGCGTTTTGCTCTATATCCGATCCGAATACGACACGACACTTCGTCGGACGTCGACGGTACAGCCTAGTTGAAGAACATTCAATTTCTATCTTTCATCGGTCTGTTATTATAACGGAATAAAGCAGCCATAGAAGTGTTTGTACGAAAAATAAAGGACCGACGGTATTGCGAAAGGCATAATCCGAATTCGGTTCTTCGTTATGTATCTGAATCGGACCAGACATTGGCTAATAAACATTAGAGAAACAGCGACTTTTGTAATTAGGTTATAAAAACTAGTCGAATCTGTAAGCCAAGTTGTATGATTTAGTTATTGCCTGTGAGTCTTATGGATTATTATTAAGGGCTGTATTATTTGATAAAGCAAGATTAGCATGTTATAAGTAAAACGATGCCATGTTACACAAAATGTTATACAATACACACATGTTACATGATGCAATACTGAAGAATTAAGGTATTTAAAAAAATATATTATATGCCCCTAAAATATTACCACAGCTTTTTTATAAGACCTTGACAAGAGAGAAAAACCAAGTAGCACCACTAAAAGTTGCGCTATCTTCACATTTTAGTGTCAAAATGAAAAATGGTTTCTTTAATAGAGATGCCATTCACGCTGACAGGCAATTACGACACCTGTTCATTTGTAATTAATGGACTGGTCAAAACTAGCTCATGTATTAAACAGTGATAATTATTGTTTTAATGAGACAATTCTTTTCACGTTAACACGTCCATTGGCCAAGACTCCATATGAAGTCATATTTTTACCATGACTCCGGGTGGAGTCATAGTCAAAAGAGAAAATAAAATACGTCTCAGTATAAAATCTCACCACATATATGGAGTAATAAGTTGCAAGAGGCTTAAAAGTTGTTTAAAGATCACTTGATTAATGTACGATCGATCCTTTTGGATTGTGGTTAAAAAGAAGATATGAAATTCTTTAACACATACTCGTAATATGACACTTATTCGCGATGTCTGATTCGATTGATCACAATACACTATTACTATTTCTTATTTATAATTTGAACATTTAGTATTACTGCATGACCTTTGACCTGGAATAAACTCGAAGTAATCCAGTTTACAAAATCTGATGGTACCTATGTCTAATAGATTCAATACATTCTGCAACCGGGACTTTCAATTTCGCAAGACACATTTACTTAGTTTTGAAACGATCCACTCAATATTGCTAAATAGAGCTTTACTACCGTCTAATACCTGCTCAGCTTTTACTAAGATGTCGCAAATTAAAACATACCCAAGAAATTGTATAAAACTTTGGTTCACTTTGGTTCTCTTTTGCGTCAAGCTGACTATGCTAAAATACGAGTACGTTGTGAAATAATACTGCAAGAAGCATGTACTGATAAATCAAAATTATTGTAGAGAAGAACATAAAAAACAAGTAACTACATATATCGAATTGTGAAGATGATTATTCTAAGACCGGCACTCCACTTGGTTAAAAAGTTCACGTGCCGTAGATATTAAAATAGCAAGTGATTCTAGTTGTCTAATAGGTCTGTTACACCTGCGTCACTTAGTGCGTTTCAGTGTCAAATTCTCAAGCAAAAAGTACGTTTAATATTTTGTATATTATTTGAGAATTTGACATTTCATGCGAACAATTGCGTCAAGTAAGGCCGAAAGTATAAATAGGCTTAAAATGTACAATAATAAGGAGTTTCGCACATGTCACACATACGTAAAATCGGATCACTAATTCGAAAGAAACAATTTGGAAAGTAACTGTCATTTACGTTCAAGGTGCCTTTCCACCAGAGATGTGCTATGCAGCTGTGCTATGAAGATGTGAAAGCTACGCTACAAAACTATGTGACTGTTTCCACCAAAGCTAAGCTATCTAGGCTTATTATATTATAAAAAAATGTGACATTATTACATTATACCGTGCCAAAGAAGTTAATTTTAAGATATTATTTGCAAATTTTTTGATATATCATTGGAAAAATGTGACTGAATGATAGTACAAGATGGTATACGTCATATATCTCATATCATTCTATCTTGACTCTAGAAATATAATAAAATTGTTGACCATTTTAGTATTACTGCACTAAAATGCTGTGTCTCACAAGTGCCGAATAAACTGTGGAAAATTAACATTGAAATTACATTTGATGTGCATGAGATTCGTCAGTATCCAGATTTTATATGAAAGACTAAAGACAAAAAAATCACAAATAGGTCAGTAACTTTTATGACTTCACTGCCAGGCAGATAAATAACCTCTATGACCTAAATTACAATTCAATATTTATTACAATGAAAGCACTTTACCAGTTGAGGTATCTAAATTATGAGTTTTTGTACAAAATACTTCTATTACTGTTTTGTACTAAAAAGGTGCTAAATGTCGATGATTCGATCCAAATTGCAGACTTGGTCCCGTTAACTTGACGATCGCAATATTTTAAATATAGTGCTTATCACAAAATATTATTCATAATGTGATTTCAATGTTATATTTTCGTAGTTTACCTTACATTTGAAAATAACTCGATCTTAAATAACTTTGTTATCTATCATCAAAATTGGAAGCTTTAAGAGAGCCTTCTGTAACAGTGTTTTAGAATAAATATTGACGCTTTCATACGTACGGCGATGGACCGCGTCCATCCGTACCGTAGGTACCTATATAATTCGTATTTGCTACGACGAACTACAGACGCTTTATTGTACACAAGAACCCGACTGTCGTTTGTTCAGATGAAAATCTGCATTTTTTTCAATATTTATTACTGTAAAATTATAATATTCTATTTGTTTCAAACGTTCAAACAAATAAAATATAGCTAACTGCTGGACAATCTCTAGTTTTTAAATACGTATTTATTAGCACGGCTTGTTTTTGTAATGAAATATGATTGTGATAAATTTTTGTCATTGCCCGATATTTATTATGAAAATACTGTAATTTAAATACTACGATTATTATTATTAGTAACAATATAACCCTAGCTAGGTCTCTAAAATTGGGTACTAGTCAATGTTAGTGATTGTGATGTTGTAGGTTTTTGTAAACTTGTCTAGACTTAAGATGTTTAAGGTGATTATCTTGTAAGTCTTATCTTCAGATTATGACAATATCATAATAAAATTATTCTAGTCATTTATACTGAGTTTAATAACAGATTTCTAATTTATTATTTGTGTTTATTGCATTGTTTATTGTGGTCTAATGTAGGAAAGTGTAAATATCGTATAACTAATAAGTTTTTATGTGTTATTTAGGCGAAGCCAAATTGAACTATAACCTAATGTAGGTAATAAAGAAAAGAAGTGTTTACATCTACCGATACATAAAGTGTCCGCTACAACATAAATAAATGTTCCATATTATGATTTTTTGTCTTGCAAGAAAGAATGTTACACATCCATGCATATTGATGCTCGTATTTTATGAAGTGAGTCCAATTATGTTATCGAGTAACTTTACTCTTTTAAATGTGATCAAAAATAAGTTCATTATAAAAAAATTCTAGACGCGTTTTGAGTTGGAAGTTGTGAACACTTCTTAATAGGTACATAATCAAACAATAAATACCATTCAAATACGTACCGTTATCAATTTCCAATTTCTGTATTTAGATAATTGTATGTACCTTTCTCCATTAACATTCTTTACACTTTTATGTATCATCTGTATTGTAAAAATAGCCGGCTACATCTTGTATATAACTAGTAAATTAGGTTAAATAACCATAGATCCAATATAATCACTGACAGACGGGACATTAATATCTAAGATGTTATGTTGTTATTTTATTTTAGAGAAAAAAATTATAATAATTATATATTGATTAATTCGCAAAAACAGAAGTAGCTCTTTGTCATTGCATTATGCGGCAAGTTTTTAATGAGTTATATTAATGACTAGTGCTACTAAATTTTACTTAAGTTATGAGAAAAATGTATAAATGGGTCGTTCTCCAAGGCCCACGAAAGTTTGGTCACACGGTCTTTATTCCTAAACTATCAAACATATAGCAATGAGACTAATTTTATGTCATTCTTTATTTATATGGCTATACGATTTTAACACTAAATAAATAAAATTACTTTCAATGACTTTGTAAAAAAATATTTCATGTTGAAATCGGGAGCAAAATGGGTGTTCTCCGCATGTCACACTCTCTTCGCGCTCGCGGAAATCCTCGGTAACTTTTACATTTAATTCATAAGCATATAAATATATACACCAAATTAATCGTATTTAAACTGTGCATCATAATGCCAAAGAACATTTATTATATATCTTCATTTACAATAGTTAGGAGCCATTATGTCTCGGTCACACGATTTTGCTAGTTTCGCAAAAGCACAACATTTCGGCATATATCTTCCAAGACCATTGACTTATCTCTACAAGTTTAACTGCCTAGTAATTTCAGTAGTGTCTCCTTGTTAATAGGAAAGACAGATTACGTCTATCGCCTTTTTTAAAAAAAATATATGCTTAAAATAAACTTTGAATATTTTCGAGTACCCTCGCTCAAGAAACTTTCATGGGCATATTTTGAAAGATTTATGCTTATAATTTTCCAGCGCATTTTGAATTATTGTATTAGATAGATCTTCGAAATTGTTGTGAAGTAGTTTGTTTGTTAGTTTACCGATAACTTTAACCGTAAAACTCAAAATTGTAGAATTTTCATAACTTTCGTGGCATAACATTCGTGGGATTTTCTCCACGAAAATTACATTTTGCACCATTTTTTCTCCTATTTGTGTTTTTCTCCTATTAGTTTCTACTCAGAAGGATACAGAAGGTCTCCAAATACTTCTTCATTAATTTATTCTAGTCCAGGGTAAGCCTGAACAAATCATCTGTCTTCTTCGTACCGGTCCTGAGACTTTATTCATCATAATCGTTTGATTTCCTCAGAGAGAACTAATACCGTGGGATTGTGACCGTAGGACCACAAGTGGGATACCGCCGTACCCACTTTGTCTGAAATGAACACCAAGATAGCCTCAGTCAGTAAACGCCTCGCTAAGAAGAGCTATCAAAGATGTCAGGAATTCCGTAGAAGCACCGCCGAAAACACTATTAAATTATGATCCCCTCACAGTTGCCGGGCGAATCCAGCCAAAAAATAGAGGACATGCTCAAAAAAATATAAGATATAACGGCACAAATTATAGACAAAACAACACCACAAGTAAAGTTCCCTTCGAAAACACCACAAACGCAATCTGCAGTCAATCTAACTCTAAACCTAGAACCAATACATGCCTTGAAATGTCATCTGACACCTCCACGCTCTTGACACACCCTCTTTTCAGTTACCAGTCACTCTTGACAGTTACCCTCAGAACTCCCCAAACGAACCCTTATTATTTCATCTTCTGACCCTCCATCGACCAATCATCATCATCCAGTTCTCGAAAAGGTACAAAAAACCGGGGCCCGTGTGGATAGGTGGAAAAGTGGTTCTCAGCTGCGCCTCAAGACAAGATCAAGGTAAAAAGCAGGTCAGTCATCGCCCTCAGCGTCACAGACACAGCTCTTAGTGGACTGCGCCTTTTCCAAGCCAACCTACAGCACTCTAAAAACGCCACGATCGAGCTTCTTGTATTGGCAGAAGAGAAAGACATTTCCATTGTACTCGTCAAGGAACCCTACGTAGAGAAGACAGGAGAGTTGAGCTAAGATCAGGGCACCAAAGTCATCCAGTGCTCTTTGAGCCGCCAAAAACCAGTGAAAGCGGCGATCGGTGCGACGAGCGGTGTATTCGCAGACAAGCTGGAGGTCCTTCATGAACCACAGCTTGTAACCGAGAACATTGCAGCCGTCTTTATTAAAGCTGGCCAGGCAAACTTCTAATAGAGTCTGTAAGCTTTGAGGACGACCAAAACATTTACCCATATCACCGGACGACATTTTCTTTCCTGCAAGCCTTGATGTGCATCTTGACGATCCCGCATCCGCACGAACTGGAAGTTTGTCTAACATGTTGCATAAAAACAATCCATGTCATGCCGAAAGGCAATTTCGAAGCTGAGGGTAGTCCGAGAGCAAAGTGCTGTTCTTTAAAAAAGCTGATTACAGCACAGCCTATTGAAGAACTACAGACCCATCTCGCTTCTGAGCCATGTTTAAAAAGCTGTTTTCGAGGGTCATCACGAATCGTCTTGAACACAGACTTGATTAGTTCCAGCCCAGAGGCCGGTCTATATTTAAATAATCAAATCTGTGCCTCTCTGTCTATGTATGTGTGTCTGTGCTTATTCCGGAGAACAAGCTTGTTTTCGAAGAAGCTTACTTGGGATATGGTACTATAGAACCATAGCTCGTATACGCTGTGCTACGGCAAGCTAAACAAAAGACCGAAGACTAAATCTTGCTATTATGTTTAGCGTTTCTGGTGACAATGAGAAAGTCTTTGATACGGTGGAAACACGGGTGGTACACTAGTCGCTCTATACGAATTCAAGTGATTGTATAATAATGTCAATATATCATTGCGAATATAGGAGCACAGCACGAAGGCGATTTCATCATCATTTTCAATAATGGCGTAAAATAGGAAGACTTTATGTCTCCGAAACCGTTTACGGCCGTAATGGAAGACGCCTGTTAGCTCCTGGAATTGCAAGAACTTGGCATCCATAATCCATATCAACGATGCATACACTGTAGTGTTGTGCCGACATTGTAGTGTTGGCAAAGTCGATGGAGCAACTCAGCATGATGATTGATGATCCTCAAACGAGTTTCACAACGGGTGGCTTAAAAATGAACATGGACAAGACGAAACTTAAGTCAAATGCCAATGTTATGCCCACCCCAGTATTTATTGGAGGATCGGAACTTGAAGTTATTGGCTCAGCTACCTAGGACCAGTAGTCCTATTAGGTAGGTCAATGTTCGAAAAAGAGGTCAACCACCGAACCCTTCTCTGTTGGGCAGCATTCAGGTTACAACGGAATGTCTTTTCGTCTAATATACCTCAGAGCCTCAAGACAAATAATCCAAACAATCAATGTCTCCAATCAATGTGTGTTACCAATGCAAGACAAAAGTCTACAGTTACCAGTCAACAATTTTAGAAAATAATGGTGATCATCCAGCTTGCCTACACAGACAATGAATCACATCTGCACTACACATCCATCTAATATTATCAATTTATTCTGTGTGTGTGCTACTTTCAAGCAATTTGTAAATTCCCTATGCTTCTTCTGCATATAGTCGTCCTAGAAATCCAAATTCCTCTTAGTTTAATGATTATAATATTGTCTTTATAATTCAATGATAAGCATTATTTGTATTATAAAATGTATCATACTTGCATGTAGGTATCATAAATGAATAGAAGGTACTCAGATTTTTTGTTCTATAGACTTGATTCCACAAAATTCAAGAAAAATTCGCTATGAAACTATATATTTTTGCTTAAAAGATAGGAATAATGAGTGAAAAATACGGTCATAATTTTCGTGGTATCTTTCATAACTTTCGTGGGCACCAAAATTTCAAATTTTAATATTTCAGTAGTTTATGCACCGATTTACATAAAAATGAAATTGAACATATATCTTTCAGGCATCTTTTGCATGAGTTTTTTAATTTAGGAATAACTCAAAATAAATTTTTCGCCACGAAAGTTACGCGGAGAAAAGTTTTTGGAGAAGTACCCAAATACTGTCTTCGTGTAAATTTTAGTACATTTTCTGCATCTACGAACGCAATCCTCTTCCATTCAGCAGAATTTTTGTACCACGTAAAATATCTCAAATGTCAAAAGCTAAAGGAGCGTTCTTTTATGTAACTTATAAATAATATCCTAGTGTTTTCTCTGTCAGTATAATATCGTATCTATGTATAACGGAGCAATGTGTATGTGATCGTCACAGTAACTAAATGTTAGTTATGTGGTAGTTACAGCTATATATCATTACTATACGATGTAGGGTATTATTGTATTTATTATATATGTTTGTTCCAATTGAATCGTCGTGATTAAAGTTCTTCCAAATGTGAATTTTGTTTTATTAAAAAGAAAGAGAATGTGCAGTCGTCACACAGAGCCAGGGCGCGCGGAAAAGCAGTTGCTCCCGTGCCCTGAAAGGTTTTCATTGTAATGTTCGAATTCGTGCGTAACCTTACATGACGGTCAGAAACAACACAAAAGATCTAATCGCTTTCCCGCGCGCCCTTGTGTGACGACCTCTTTACCAATGAGCAACTTAAGCCTACGATACCCTTTTTAGCCCGTAACAAATTTCAGGTCAAGAACTTCGATGGGTGTCATACCGCCTCAACTTAAAACATGTTATTACAATTAATATACTTAGAATTGGCACTAAATAAAATATCTGCTTACACGCTGAAGCGCTCATTCGACCATAATAATAGAAAATATTATATTACTTTCAACTATAGTGCGAGAAAAACCGCAGAGCACCGCTAGTATTAGAAATACATTTTACGATGAATTCCATAGCATATTTAGCATACACTTTCAACAACTTTAACGGACCATCCGTCAAATTACAGCAACTTGACGGCGAATGGTTTACCACGAAAATACTGACCCACAACATAAACATTAATATATTATTATTAGCTATTACAGAATTGGTTTGCTATATTACTTACAAGTACCCATACATAGTATAAGGTTAATTAATTTACATATTATGTATAATTTACCGCTTTCTAATATAATCTTGAGTTATGGTAGTTTTGTCAAAGCGAATGGGATCTTGCGAAACCGATTCAAATCGATGCGGTGGTCAACGGTCAAGTAACCTCTTATGTTTACTGTCGATTTCAAAATAGGCAGGTTATTATTTAGGTATTAGAAGATTAGGTGTGCAAAGCGCGGGGCCATAAATACTATATACTTTTAAAATATTTTCAGCAATATTAGCGAGACATGTGTCGTGCCGTTTTTCTACGGAGGACCGAGTTGAGTGGCGTGCAATGGGGGAGGCGTATGTCCAGTAGTGGACGAACATAGATTGATGGTGACGAGCTTTTGGGTAGGCTAGGCTAGATTTAGTTAAGGAGAATACTCGCTATACCTCTAGTTTTAAAGATTGTATAAAAATACTGAGAAACTTTATTGAAGAAGCGAAGGCATAATGTTAATCCTCAAACAGGTTCTGGACCGCGATCCCGGAGTCAACCGTCTTATAGGATAGTATTGTCCCAATCGCCCCACATTGATAACCCCGGTGGCAATTACCACAGAGTGGCGACTGGTAAATTATTGTTCATATTTCAAATTGCTTTGCAGTGGAACTGTATTCTTTAAGTAGGTACCATCAGCCATCAACAGCAGTTAATTTTTTATTTCCTTTTTACTTACAAAGGTCAAAAGTCAAAAAATACCTTTACAAATCTAATTTTAAGGTATTGCACATCTAGGTTTCTTTTCAGGTTTCATAAAAATTAATAACTTAGGTCATTTAGAAACTAAAAGATCTAGTTCCGACCTTGACTTATGGCATCTGTTGAACAGTTACTGTTAAGATGTTAAAATAGTTAAGAAATAGCTTTCAACATTTAACCATAATTTTAAACTGATATTTAAACGGTAAAACGTTAAAATTAACTGACTCCAATTATCTCCAAGGCCGACTTGATCATTAGATGAAAATGATAATTTAGGCTTATTTATTGAGTGTTTAACCATTTTTTAAATGCACTTGAAAGCCGAACAAAATGTTAATGACGATTGGAGAGGTTGGATGTAGGATGTGGTAACTAACTAGGTACTATGTATTTTCCTTTTAAGTTTGTACATCAAATAAGTACTTTTTGTAAATAGTAGGTAAAATGAGAGAGAAATATTTTAATATGAATATGGTTAATGAAAGGCTGTATGTGTTATTCTAACCATTTATGACCTAACTAACAAATTCAAACGAAATTTTGCACATTACTGTTAAGGTTCACACTAATATTATATATGCGAAAGTTTGTGAGTGTGTATGTTTGTTACTTCTTCACGCCTAAACGGCTGGACCGATTGAGCTAAAATTTTGTATAGGGATAGCTTAGACCCTGGAATAGCACATAGGCTTACAATACAGCGGGTAAAACCACTAGGCGCAGCTAGTATTATGGTATAATATGACAAACCACTGGACGCAGCTCTAATTTCACAGCAGACGTTTGCCAAATCAGTATGACAAATACCTTATAACTCTACCAGGTTAAGAAGCCTATCACCTTGAGGTCGTGTGTGAAGATCTCGAGGTCTCTCAACTCGTCAGGTTATCACTTTCACTAGTACCAGCCAAGGTCGGTAGAAAGCGATGAGCGCTAGACGCACGGGAACTGCTTTTATATGTAAAACATAATGTACCCATTTAAAAATAAACTTGCAGGTTTGTTAAGTAAATGTTCAAATGTAATCTGACATCAAAATTTTACTTTTAAAAACAAATCAAAGACCGACACCTATTAAAAAGCGCTGCGCTCGTTTAGCGCTCATAGCCAAGTATTCTGGGTATCAGCTGTTAGAAGCCTGAAACTGAAACTTTTTTTATGTTTTTTTTATTCATTAGCCCTTGACTACGATCTCTTGTTATGTTAAGCGATGATTCGGCCGTAGATGGTAGCAGATTAAACTAGGAAGGCGGGATAAATCCCTCCCAGGCTTCACTGAGCATCATGCCGGAACACTGTCAAATGTCTGCTTGGCACGGTTTTGTCCAGTGGCAGTTTATTAGTTTAGTTCGTAGCGTACACAGCGCGCTCACTAAACGCATCTTGCATAGAGCCCAGTAATAGGTACTTTATCGAAACACAAAGAAATATACATACAAAAATAAACTTAAAAATAAAACACTACATAATGTGTTATAATAGGTACCGTTTTTTAAAAACCTGAAACTTAAACTAGTTTTTAGGACGCACTGAAGCCAAAGGAATGTTTTCACACGTGCACGCTAATCTGAGTTGCATTGTAGTCAATTAATTTCCTTCATGAGTCGCCATTATGTGGAAAGTTCAGGAAACCGTGGCATAATTCAAGCGGAATCTGTGTCGAGACGAGTCCCACAGATTACACTGATATGACGGTGTAGCTTAGAACAGAGGCTCTCAAACTTTACCATTATGACCATTAACATTTATAGAATAGAATAGAAAACTCTTTATTGTTCACACAAACACAACAATATAAACTTAGAACTAAGATTACACAGAAAGAAGTGTTACAATTGGCGGTATTATTGGCGGTCGGTCCGTTTGTTTTGGCGGTCTTGGCGGTTTATCGGTATTGGCGGTTTATTTTTTGTGAATTGACTTTAATACAAAAAAAACTATAAGCTAAATAACCTACTAAGGTAAAAGTTATCACAAAGAAGTATTATGCAAATTTTTCGGAACTCTACTAACTCTAGAATAAAATTAATGTTAGAGTTAACATACCTAATGAGCAACAAAATAGATATGTAATATAAAAAAAATATTTTTAAAACTGTTGTCGGCTTTTGTTGTGTAACCAAGCTAATTCATATTTTAAAAAATTAAATACATAGGCCATCTGCTGGACGTTTTAATTTTAAAATAAAAGAACGTTCGAGAGCCTCTGGACTAGTTAATAGAGTAGGTACCTAAACGTTGTTTTAATTACTTAGCCTCTCGTAATCTGATGCGTGTGATGTCCTATTGTGCCTTATGTAACGCACTAGTGTGTGCTTTACCTACATAGCTTTGCATCATCGACAGCATTATTATAATTTTAGATTTTAAAATTAGGTATATTTTAATTTTACGTATGTTGTTGTAATGTTCAAATGTTTAATAGCTTATACATTAATAGTTAATGATTTTTTTTACAATTTGTGTAATTATTTTATGTTTTTGTAAACCTTACAGAAAAAAGTCACATGCCTAAAACAAAATGGTATTAGAAATAACCACGGAAATAACCATCCGTAGATGGTAGGACACTAAACCTAGAATACCTCCCTGGCTTCACCGTTCAAACAAAATCAAAATCGGTTCATCCGTTCAGGAGATACGATGCTCACCAAAATATCTAAATCTATAAAGATGCCACAGACAGACAGACACGTCAAACTTATAGCACCCCGTCGTTTTCGCGTCATGGGTTAAAACAAAATCATATAACCATACTGAAATCCTTAGCTAGTACAAGCAGCAGGAATAGCTATATAATAGGTAGATGCAGAGGCCATAACCGTCCAAGGTTCCAAATCTTAATAGGTATTTCTTCCTGTCATAAACCTTGATGAAAAGTTCATAAATTCAACAATAGCATGCCAAACGGACAAACGAATTTTTTCTCTCTATGACGAGGTAACAATGAATTTAGTTCCATGGACGATAAATAAGTATAGATCTATTATAATATGAACTAGCTGACGGGCCCTGGTTCGTATGTTTCTGTTGAAAAATACTTAATTTAAGTAACACTTATTTCTGTGTAATCTTAGTTCTAAGCTATATTATTGTATTTGTGTGAACAATAAAGAGTTTTCTATTCTATGCTAACGGCCTGTTTTCAGACCTACCTAATACTTAATTTTTATTATGCATTATAGGTTAGCCTTTGACCGCGACCTCGCGTGATTTTAAGGGCCGATGCGGCCGTAGATGGTATCAGACTAAATCTAGAAGGCGGGATACATCCCTTACTAAACATTCAAACTTATTATAAAACATATTATAAAGTGGCGCAAAATTAATCATTGAAATATCGTTTTGCGCCACCCTATTTATATACAGTTTAATTTGCTTGCTGAAACAAGCGATGCAACGTAAAAAATTGTCAAGATGACCTATAGCCTATGTCAGAAGATCAACGATCACTGACCTATTGCATTTTTTTTTTCATTTCTTGCAAAAGAATCAAAATAAACCTACTATTATTATATCCAGCGAATATGGATATGTGCGTTAACCTGAATATTATATAATGTAGTTATCTTATGACACTTGGAAAAGTACAAAAACCAAAGACATCAGCTTTAAGTTCATTAACTTAAATTCAAGCGAATTTCGTTCATAATAAGGTTGTATTGTCACTGACGCGACGTTTCGAAAATTTTGTGAACTAAATTAACTTGGTGTCACATTTTTTGGGTATTAAATCTATGCATATCATCATCTTCATCTTCCTGCCCTTATCCCACACTAGGTAGGGTCGGCACTACATGTTTTTCACCTCCATTCTACTCTATCATCTGTCATGTCTTCATCCCACGCATATCCTCTTTCACACAGTTCATCCAAACCTTTAAATCTATGCACATAACATGTATATGGCAGGTATATAAGTGAGTAAAACCGCCAAGCGCAACCACCAAAAAATCTAACTAAATAAAATATTTCAGTATAACTTCCGTGTGAGGTCACATCCGTGACTAACACCGTCACGGATGTTACGTCATGAGTCACGGCAACTCATAGTCGTGGCGAAACGTTGCCATTTTGGGTTTACACCAGTTTGCAAAACAATGGATGAATAGGCTTTGCGTGGGCCATTTAGAGGTGCCAAAAGTTGTGAGACTCGGTAAATACGCGGCTATAAATTTCTTTGACCCAGTTTTTGATTATTATATTGTCTTTACGCAAAATTAAAAAAGATGAGCAAGAAGCTCTCCTGCTGGTAAAAGATAACGCTACTCATGATCAGTATACAGTGCCACCCATGATTTCACAATTATGTAATAATTATAGGTACACTGCACGAATAGGACGCTCTCCCGATGGTAAGAGATTCCCATAATCAGTACGCGCCCCACCCAGGATTTCACAATGATGTAAAATTCTAGGTGCCCTGCACCAACGCTTCTTACTCAAGATTCAAAAGATGTTAAGACTCTTTATACTCATACTCAATTTATAGGTAAAAAAATTACATGTCACTTCAGGTCACCTCTAAAGAGAAAAGTTACCAGTTTCTGTACCAAGCTTTGGTGCCAAATGATGATGATATCATCTAATAATTCTATTTTTTATGTTCTACCTAAATATAATGTAATTTGTGTTAATGAACGGTTATATTTCTGCGAGTATGTTCAAACAGAATTAAATTGCTACATTGCAACCATATTAGCCATAAAATGAAGATTGCATTACAACCCATAACCCAGTGATCACTGTAATTAAATTAATAAAAGTATTAAAATTAATGTAACTCCACAACGATTGCGTAAATTAATTTGAATTTCTTTGTCAATAAAATTAAATCTGTTTTAGGTAATAATCGATTTTGCGTGAACTTTTGTGCGAAGTTAACCATTCATTTTCTTAGACCAATATTCTCTATTATATTTTTATTATCTTTTATACATTAGTTATATTACCAATATGAACGTTATAATTCTTGGAATATTTATTTCAGTAGTTCATAGTATTAGTCTTTTGATCATGTGATTGAACAACCATCTACTTTTTTTGCATCTGCTTCTTTTTTTTTCTGTTATCTACTCCTTTTGCATTTCATTTTTAAGCGAGAAGTACCTAGCAATTTTTGCAGTAATTCGTTTTTATTTAAGTTTCATGGTACCTATATTATATAACGTAGGTAGTCTAAGCCACTTCAAGAACCTATAAGACTCAAAGGTTCTATAATGCGCGTGTCTAATATGAGTGTTCTGTGACCGTCGGATCGAACATTGTTTCTTCTTAAAATATGTCTTTTTGTTTTCCCAGAAGACGAGAGAATATTCATTATCAATAAATATCAATTTTGAATTCGGTATAATTATTCTTGTAGACTTTTTACACGACTTTTATTTATTGTCCAAATTAAAGTAAGGTTCTTTGATTAGGTGCATTTCTTACATACACTAACACAATCGAAATCTCAATTGTTACATTATTTGTTTTTACAAAAGGCACGACATGTAAACCTTGGTAAACCCAAATCTACATAGCAATATTTCGCAGTATTTCACCAGCTCTTTTCATTTGGTATCAGAGCATCTAGAACAATCTATTTAACGTTCAAATGCAGATATTATTGTGAGATAGGTGAACAATAGCTTTGGCAGTTGCGAAGCGAAGAGTTATTTTGGTGCAATACCACTTTATCAAGAAAAAGAGTAATGTTTATTCATTCTGACAATCAAATGAAATGGAACGTTATTTTATTATGTTGGTACACCTACCTGCATTAGCAATATGGCGAAAAAAAGGAATTAGAAATGGCGGTTAGACTTGAATTATTTTGAATTCTGTGGTCTGAGGCCGTATTGGCTAACCCAGGCTAACCCAAGTCTAGGAGTGATAAAGACATTTAAGACGCATTTATCAAATATTTTACACTAAACGATTCGTGAGCAATTTAGATGCCGTCCGGCTGGCCATTTATTAACAAAGATAACTTAATAATGAGGCCACATCAGGCAAAATAATGCTAGTTATTATAGCAATTCTTAACATAAAAATCTTGCAGAACCACAGACCACATTGACAAAATAAAACTGCAATTCGAGGGAATTTTTTAAATAATTCTAAACATGTGTTGCCACCTTCGAGAATTTCCCTACAATTAGCACTACAATAAAGCCTATCAGATAGTCAGATAAAAGTTGCAAAACTAATTCCGGCCAGTAAATAGTGTAAAACGATTGTTATGCACCATACACCGTGGAGTGCCAATTAGGCCCTGTGAGACATACCCCATTATTCTTTTCACTAGACATGGCTCAATCCCCGGCTCTGCCCATTGTCTTTATGGTACGTTACTCGTTACAAAACTGAGATATCTCGCTTGATTAATGATTTTACCATAAGATTTCAGGCGAATGCAACTGCAATGCGGAATCTGACGCAATGCCGTTTGCCTGCCGATAGGATTGTTGACTCTAGCCGCGGTTTGACAGTTTCCTAATTTGAATTTGTCCGTTGAGAAATTGTTTTTTTTCCTTATCTTCGGTCAATAATATTATGAACCAAAATATTGTTTATTTTTACTTATTAAAAATACTTTATAAGATTTTTGGCTCATTCTCATTTTAGTTCAAATTTGATGGTCACACGGTTATATTTCCTAAACGGTTAAAGAATGAGACATGAATTTTGGATAGGTGGATAAAACATATATTAAGCTACAAAATAAATAAAGATTGTCATAACAGACGCAAAAAATAAAACTAAAATTTAAAATGAAAGGTCAGAAACGGGGCCATTTTTCGTATTCTCATGGTGTCACACTTTCCGTTACTGTGAAACATTTGAGCACTACTTTAACAAATTTCGGTGTATCTGTATATAAAATATACCAAAATGTTCGCAAACAAATACACTTTACTGTATACAGTCTAAAAAAAGCTTTTCATTATTATTTTGAATTTAAAATGACATAATGCGGCGGTCACACGATTTTAGCTGCTTTAAATTTGCGTAGTTTAACGGCTGCTGTTAAACACAATATAAACAATTCAATAAAGAGTTCGATTCATTTTAATGATGGCCATGTTCTGCTATCGTAGAAGTAGGATCTAGGACTTATTGAGCCGTGGGAAAAAATATAATTGCTAAGTTTCAATTTATTCATGGGTATACCGATCACTTGCATAGACAACATTTTTATGCATTGTATTTTAGTTATTTAAATCAAAGCTAGCTTTTTAAAACGCCAAAATGTGCGAGATAAAGATGTAGTATTTAATTTTATACATCATACCTAAACTTTCCAGAATTTCACCAAAAAGGGATATTTTCGTCACCAGCGTGGCATCACCTGCATAGCTTTTTTTGCCATAAAGGTGATTTTTAAGCCACGAAAGTGATTTTTTTGTATTGTTTTCTTTTGAAAGGGCCGTTTTACCAACTAAAAAGTACTTTAACTGTTATGTTAGGGTTTTAATAAATACATACCAAATTTCTGACTAATAAAAAAGTAAAGTGAACGGTAAAGTAATATTTCAAATTACGTATATTTTCTTCTGTAATGAGGTTTGTTGTTACGTAGAATGTCGTTTTATTGTACATTTTTGGTAAATTTAGTCTTTAAAAAGGGTTTTACTAGAAAAAGTTGTAAAAAAATAATGACTGAATTACTATCGTGGCATCGAAAATTTCAAAACAGTTTTTCTTCGAAATGAAACGTACGATTTTAATCACATATATAAAAGTTTACATGTGTTATCCAGCTCTATACAATATTATACATAAACATTACAAATAAGCAATAAATAAGAATTGCCATGAAGGTGACGATGAGAATCGATTCCATGAGAATGAGCCTTTTACTAAACATATTTTACATACTTTTATTTAAATTAACTTTATGACTAGACATGCAGTTTTCCGACAACAGAGACAGAAACAGAGTTTTCTATATTATCATCTCATTTGTATTTTCTATCACTACGATACTAATTTCCTGACGAATCACGTAACATCATGCGAATGTTGTACTCATCTCGTTTATTCCTATTGTCTATATTAAAAATATAATTTAGACTAGATAGTTAGGTATAGATAGGTGTACCTACCTAATGAGTTTAAAAAATATACATAGAGTTACACCTACCTACATTTTCTTGCTATACCTGTGCATGTATGCGGTTAATAAAAAGAAACGCACTCATAATGCAAATCACCGTAATCTCGC
Source organism: Hemithea aestivaria (assembly GCA_947507615.1). NCBI lineage: Eukaryota > Metazoa > Arthropoda > Insecta > Lepidoptera > Geometridae > Hemithea > Hemithea aestivaria. The sequence continues at coordinate 17,326,949 of OX382327.1, read as the reverse complement.
TGTTGCAGAATCAAGATCGTTCACAATAATGCAGATTTAACTACAGAAGAGCCGAGAGCCCACTCGGCCATGACACGAATATGGGTCAAACATAGTTTATTGACTGCCATTCCACTTTACTTTCTTTTATTAAACATATTCTTATTAATTTGTGCAATATTCTATAAAATAACATCAATTACTGGTCACAAAACTGTTCTCATCGTGTCCTTTCGAAATGAGTAGGGGCATTTAGTAGGAGGGGTGGTAAAACGGAACGCATCTCGCCGCTCGTGGTATTGACGTGTAGACTGGCGACGCGTGTGTCCGCGTGCAGAAGAAAAGAAAAAAATAACTGTCACTTAGACGTTGCAAATTCGCGCGCTTTTATTTTTTCTTTAATTGGATTTTTGTGTTGTGCCAGTGGTAAAACTATTGAAGTGCGGGTTTCGAGGTTGGCAAGTGTTGTGTGATGGTACTTACTCTGCGGCTCTATTGTTGAGAGTGCAGCATGAGGGTCGTCTGGCAGTGCTTGTTTGTGGCGCATGTGGTCAGCGCCATTACTGGACCTAGGGTGAGTTTTATTAATGGCAACCCTGCGTCTTTTTTCAATTAACATTTTTTAACAATTAAAAGTTTAAAACTGAAGAGATGTTTAAAGATAAATTAATTAATCTAACAGTCCCGTAATTATTTAATCAGAAATATTATAACGTTAATATTGTAGATTAATAAAAAAATGCACACACAAAAAATAATCCAGTAGGTATTTATTAAATTAAATTTATGTACCTATATACGTGTAGATAAGTACCATAATATATATGTCTGTTTTTAATTAAGTATAAAATACGTCAATTTTTAAAGTTTCAAGTTTTTATTTGTGAAAACTTTCTTAAAAACTAATAGTCCATTAAAAACCTTAAAACAATGACCATATCACGTTCATATGCGACATAAGAAAGTTGCAATGAAAGTAAAATTATACAGCCACTAAATAATAGTCATAAAAAGTTATCTCACGAGTGGTAATATGTTAATTTATTTAAATATCTTATAATGAAGCGCTATTATACAATATTATGTAAATTGCTGTTACGTATATTAACAGTATTGATTTGTGAGATGAATGAATTAGTGTCAATTCATCAAAAAGAAATTGGCAAATCATAATTGAAAGAAATATTTTTTTTACCTAAATTCATTATCATGAAGAGTATAAAAAGCAGTGTAAGATAAAAACTGATTGACTAATTTCTCAACCCACAGCCTAAACCTGACTGGATAGAGTTGAAATTTGACACAAAGATAGTTATCGATATTGTGACGAAGACATCCACTAAGAAAGTTTTCTTAACGATTTCTAGATATATAAAAAGCTCGGTTTTTATATGTAAATATATTTCAAATACATTATAAAAACAACAAATTAAAAACGCTAATTTATTTATTTCCGATTTCAAATTACGTTTAGTTTTGGTAGTAACTTATATAATAATATGTTATGTATTAATATAAAATTCCAAAAAAAATAAGGAAGCCGTTAAAATCATATTGTATTTTCGCAGTTATAAATTGTTTAAATCGCTTGTTACATTTACCTACTGGCTGCCGGAAAGGGAAGCAACTATTATTTTTATGGCCTCTTTCATGCGAGCATTGTATGCGTCTATTTAATTAGGTACTTAACAGATAATCATCGTATTTAAAGCCTGAGTTACAAGCCTAGATATAAATTTAAGTGCTGTGATGCATACTGAAATATTTGTTTTATAATAGCGCGATAGTCAAGAGTTCATTGCGTGGATAGCCTGAAATAAATGCAATTTTATTCGATACCTATAACCAACTGTGAAGGGCTTACCCACGAATACCCTATGTAATGTGCGCGCATCTATTGTAATAATTAAATTAAAAAAATATATATAAACAAGATAAACATCATCAAAGTCGTCGTCAAAGTCGTTCGTTTTTTCATTAAAATATTATTGAAACTCATCCTGAAAAAGCTTACAAGAATCTATCTATCTTAGACCTTGTTCAGAAATGGTATCGCGAATCGATTCGCGTGAAATCACTCGCGCGCACTTACTTGTGCGTTGGTCGAGATTCGAGATACAAGGTGGCCATACATTACGAGTATGTCCGCGTCGGATCTCGACATCTCGCGATGCTCTTAGACGCAACTTCCCATACATAGCGTCTTTTATTTCGACTCTCAACAAACGCCTGAATTCGCCCGAAACAATTAGCCACGAATTTGCCCTTTCTCGACAGTCTTACGCAACCAACAGAAAAGTTCGCACAAAAATGAGTTCACACATTATTCTACACAGATTTAAAGATAAATCCTAAATGCGACATAAACCATAAAAATGTGAACAAAATACAAAAACAGAATGAATTGTTTTAATACACCATTAAAGACTTCCTTGACCTAAGTTCAAAAAATTATGAGAGTTTAAAAACAATACATGTAGTTAGAAGTATCAGATTTTATGTGAGTAGGCCTATTCACGCACAATTTGATACTTTTGTATGTTATATACCGTTTAACATTAAAATATAACACGAAAGTTCCGCTACACCTACTTAATGGAAGTAGCAGAGATAAAATATTTGATAGATACGTCTTACACACGTTCTCTAAGTCGATCTAGATTCAAAACCAAATTAAATTCATCATCATCATCAGTCGTAAGACGATCAGTGCCTCACATAGCCCTTTCCCTTAGAATGGTGGCGTTCTCACGGTTGCATTCGTTCAGCAAAGTGCAACCAGCGGAATCTGCATTTTTGACTAAGTCATCTGTCAACCGCGTTGAAAAAAACGTTAAAAATTAAATAGGAATTTTGCAAAGCGCCGTTCATAAGTTTTTAGCACTTGTGTTACACCAAACATTACCTTTTCAAGATACGAGTACCAGTAACACACTTTTGGGTCCATATAATATGTTTACTCATTAAAACTCAAAAAGGCGTTTTATGGTTTGTTAAAAACTTCAATTGCGTTGCATAACTATATAACGTGAGAATCTTAGCTCCAATATGTTAGGTGTACATACTTCTATAGTATTTTTATTATGTCCGTTACATAATATGAAATGGCAGACGAGTTTGTGACATAATATTTTTATTATTTATGTTTTACTTTATATGGAAATGACTATGTATGGAACTGACCCACATACAGCCAAATAATAGCTACTATTTTGGGATTCTTGCGGCAACTGATATTTATCTAAATATGTTAAAGAAAAGCATGGTTTATTGTCTGATGTATCATCTTACAGCTTAAAGCACTGAACGTAAAAGGTTGAATTTGGAATATAAGTTTTATGACGTAGGCCTCCGCTAAGAAAATATTTTGCCACGCGGGTAAAACCACGAGCATACGCTTATTATTAATATGGGACTAAAGTCCGAATTAAATTAGAATTTCACAATGATGTGCAATTCTAGGTGCACTGCACCAACGCTTCTTACTCAAGAGTTATAAGATGTTAAGACTCTTTAGCCCAGTAATTTCACTAGCTACAGTGCCCTCCTACCGAATCACAGTAATGTTTGCACATTACTGCTCAGGCAGTAGAATAAACTGGCACTGTTAGGGTACCCACCTAGACGACCTCCTGCAAAGGAAGTCTAACCCCGGTAAAATCATAGGGTCATAGGTCTACTTAGGCTTAACAAAAGACATAAACGCGCACCGGTGTTTTTCGTGTACATGTTTCATGTAAGAAGAAACACGATAAATCGAAAAGCATACGAGTAGGCACGTTAAACTGTGGGTCCCGTTAGTATTCTATAAGATAATAAGAAGGGCACAGTTCTTGTTACCTAATCTGTAGCATAAACTCCAAAATTATATTGTTATCTAAGTACGTGGATGAGATTGGCTGAAAAAGTAATAAAGAAATCATAGTGTTTCTATTATATTAGCAATACGATGAAAGTGTACTTGTAATGTCTCAATATAATAAATCTTACAACAATAATAAATCACTTTTATTTTTAACAAAGCAACGCGACGTAGAAATCAAAAGTTTATTACTGTTACTGATTGTGATTTATTATAACACTGGACAATATTTTTTAATCAGCTGACATATTTTACAAAAGCCTGCACCATTTTTTTTGATACGACGGATAGGTTGGCCATAACTTAGTGTAACGATGATTTGACTCTAATAGTGAACGTAAGTAAATTTATAATGCAAAAATATAAAAAATAACTAATCTTCTGTAAAACTAATTAGGTACATAAAATTTTCATTGTGTGTTGGTGGAGATGCTCTACTTTTCTCGGTGCATTGTTTATCTGATTAATTGTCTCTAATTAGGTGGTTTATTTATTTATTGAGATAAGATACATTCAACAGACAATTATCAATACATGATCTTAGTTCTAAATTAAAATTAGGTTAATCTAGATATTGTCCAAAAACAAATGTATACAGATAGGTTAATTTAAATGACACTTAAATTTGTAAGTAATTATATAGATAGTAAAATATATAATATGAAAACTACTTATTGCTAAATATACATTTATTAACAATCCTTTTGTAAGTGCTCAGTCTAGATACAAAAATGTCTAACTCAGAACATTTAACACTTAGTTCATTGTATAGGCGACACATTCTTACAATTGGATTGTAGTAAGATGTATTGTTTTTGTAAACGTTAAGAGCAAATAATTTGGGTAATCGTGACCTTGGTTTAATATTAATGTTAATCAGAGCTAAGATTTCCGGAGAGTCAACTATTGAGTGTAGGACCTTAAATAAGTACATCATAAGAGCAAGTTGGCGTCTTAAGGGGTTAAAGAGTTATCACTGGTTATAGTCGATTAACTTCAACTAAGTTTATATGTACCTCGGTAATTAAAATCAACTAGTAAAATCTTCTTATCATAATAGCAACATTACACCAAAATCTTACAAATATACTAATAGATGGGTCTCGGCTGTTTCCTATAATACATGTAGGAGGTCGTTAGGTCATGTGCAGGCCTTGTAGTAATCTCGGCGACCTGAAACTGCAACATATAGGTTTACCACACAACCTAAAAATTGTGATTTGACTCTGATAGTGTAAGTAGGCTAACCTGTTCTGTTGGAGTATAAACCCCAATTTTAATTATTATTATTATTTATTTACAAATTAATCTAATTGTTTCACTTTGTTGAGATTGAGTACTTGAGCAATAAGAAAATTAACTGGAATTTTAATAATCTCGTGATCTCTTCAGTGAGTCAGTAGGTAAGTGTTGTAACTCTACTTAGCTAAAGTTTTTTTCTAGCTTACCAACGCAACGAAAGTTTCGTATTTACATCTAAATAGCTCTAGACGTTTTTGCTTCGACATCCTGTGTTTCAGAATCTCTATGTACCTAGTAAAGGATTTGGGTCGCAAGTATTGCTTGCAAAAAGTAACTCCTATGGAACTACTATTAGAACATGCTAGAGGTATTAACTTTTATTCCACTAAATTGTTTTTTCCGTATTTAAGAAAGCTTGTTTTTTTTTATTCCTTTAATTACAATTGGTACTACAACACAACAATTGGTACAATTGGTATTGGTAGGTACCTGTCATAAAAATAAATTATTGGAGTTTATATCTAAACCGAACAGGTTACTCTACTTACAATGTCAAATTACAATTATAGGCTATGCGGCAAACCTATATCTTTCATATCGCTAAAATTCCTGTATGGCCTGCAATAGGACCTAACAACTACCTCTACATTATCTTATAGGTGACACTATGGGTCTCAGTCCCTTCAGTTTTGCGTGCCGCAAAGAAACACAGACGCTTTTCTACATTCCCTAAAATATAAAATATCCTCCACGATATGACTCCACGTACGCAATTTGATTCCAACTTGTTATTCAACTCGTGAATTATTGTATCTTAGTGATGTACCTTATCTAATGTTCCTTACGCAATCCATGTCATCTACGTGCTTGGCATTTCTTCACGACATAAATAAGATAGAGGAACGGTTGTGACAAGTTTCCACACGCACCTAGAGTGTGAGCAAACCGCAGTAAACAAGTGAATTTAAAAATGTATTTAGCCAACGTCTAGTTCGCTTTCAATAACGAGGGCATATTTTAATTCTCAACTTGAAACGTACAATAAAAAAGGAGTTCGTTAAAAATAATACTATTATTGAGCTCATACAGCTTCTGCTACTTTGGATTAGATTCTTATTTATATTTCATATGTAATAGGGAGAAACGCTGCCTTCAATGCAAGATGTCTATACTACTTTCATAGATTTGTATTTTCAGAAAAAGCAGTACGAGCGCGCTCTACTTAAAGTCACGCTAACTCCAACGTGCGTCACCTAATATCAGCCCAGTATCAAGCATCAGTTCTCTATCTCAACCCGAACTCAATGGCCGATCTAATCCAAAGTAATGTTTGTAATTTCTCCTTACGAAGACTTCCTTACCCACGGCGTTTGCGGTTTTTATCTGCCCTTATTGCACAATGACAGAGTTCTCTGCGGTTTGTCGGCATTAAACATTATGCAACCATGTCAAAGTACCGTGGTAGAATAAATTAGGGATCGTTACTTGTTACATTGCTTGCATTAATCTGTGGTTTGGTTCGTTTTTTTTATTGGTACTTTTCCGGTGCGTGCGTTACTAGGTTTGAATTGAGAAATCGTCATGTTAGCGACTATTAGCTCATGAGATTTTTTTACGAAGGTACCTACTCTTATATTCGTAAAATCAAGGTAGAAATTTCTATTGGTTTCATTTGACTTTGACTTCGAGTTCTGATTCTGATATTAAGGGGTTAATAGTCGCTGAGCCTCTGTCTCGCTCGCACAATATAATTGACAAAATATACTTTTTGGAAATGTGTTAAATTGAAAATTTAGCTCATATTTTTATACTATTTTTATAAGTATTCCCAGTTTGCTACCTTAAATAATAACAATGGCATTCTCAATTATATGAAAAATATCTATCTCTAAACATGCCTCAACCATTTTATAAAGTATCAAACTGGTTATACTTTAAAAAATTGTATAAAAAATTGTAAATTGTATATAAGCTAAATTTTCAATTTAACATATTTCTAAAAAGTAAATTTTATCAAGTTATTTGACAATTTGTTATATCGTGCAAGCGAGACAGAGGCTCAGCAACTATTAGCCACTTAAACAACGATGGAACCGTACACTTAACAAAAAGATAACTATTTCATATAACGATGAATGAAATTGAACTTGACTCGTTTATTAATATGCATCGAAAAACTCTGTTTCATTCAAAGTTGCAACTCTATAATAGTCAATAACAAACGTAATCTCGATCCCAAAAACGACCACAAAAGAATGTGATTCACAAAATCTTTCTTAACAAGATTATAAGATGCCTTCCTCCCCACGCATTCCAAAGCTACCCAAACGGCGAACCTGTTCATATCTGAGATATCATCTTACGCGAGTTAAGTCATCACTTATGTCACAAACTTTCACCGTTGCAGACCGGTCGGAGCTTTCGGTTTCATCCGGTAAAGGTCATTGGATGAATGGAACGCCTCTTGTTGCTCGGTCATTGACGGAACAAGCGTTGGAAAATGAAAAAAAATATGCAGCTTATGATGTTTTTGTTGACTTACGGAGGTCAATTCGTGTGTTTTATTGGAACTGTATGCTCCTAAGCTATGCTACTTATGTTATAAAAGTGCAAAAGTATATGTTTGTTACCTCTACAATCTTTCTCAAACGGCAGGAGTGATTGTGCATAACATTGGTAGCTTAAACTCCATGCAACCCAAATAATCCAGGCTACTTTTCAGCGGGCAAAAAAACAGCTTGTAGTTGATTTTTACAAAAATTATCTCAAAATGTACTTAGATACAAGCGTCTAAAACCAAGAACTCATAAAGCCATGTTTTTTTTTATATAAGACAACACAAAAGCAGACGTCCCGCCTGATTACCGTCGCCTATAGACGTCTAAACCAGTGTGATACCAACGCGGTGTCGGTCATTGACGACGCATTGATCAATCAAGTGTAAATCACTCCCTCCCTGACTTCACTGAACATCGTGTTATTTTCTAAATGTGCCCGACTATTTTATAATAAATTAACTGACATTCGAAGAATAACCAGCATCTATTCACCTAGTTTCTTTTTGAGAGACAAATAGGCATGTTTCGTGATATCCATCAATCAATCCATTAGATCGTGAGAGGTATGAATATACCTCTCCGTTACATAATAATATAATAACACAGCTCTAAATTGGTGTGTCAGTGTCTATAACTCGCGTTAATTGGGATTTAATTAAATGTTTGGATATTTATTAATGTTGCGTAATATTCTAAAGTTTTCTATTTTTATTTCCCACGAAGAGCGGTCAAAGGCTTACCTATAATCTATAAAAAAAAAGATATAGGCGGTGGACGACGATTTTTATTTAAATTAGGTTATATAATTATCTAACATATAATTAAAAAACAACTTTAGATTTCACTTATTTTACATCTACTGGAAAATTTGCAAATTAAAAAATCATGCGTTGCACATCTCTTAAATTAGATATATTGATGCAATATTTATTTTTTTGTCTTTTATGCCTGAACTTTAAAGGTAAATGTAAATCACAATACAATCTGTTCTCTAGATTCTCGACTAAATTGAAACTTAAAGCAACTATTGAACAAACGCTGTGACATTATTAAATTCAGCATCATCTCTTAAAAATTTAAGCAATCAAGTAAAAGCTACTGCACGAGCAGGTAGAGCAACATTTTAAAAATGAACCTGTCAGCAGTTCAAAATCTTTCTCAAACCTAAAGGAACAATCTGCAATTTAATAGCGGTCGCCACCTGAATAAAATGTTTGCGGTCAGGCAGACAGTAAACTTCGTCAACAGATTTCGTCAACCAAAATTGGTTTTGTTTGTAAAATGTCAAGAGTTTAAATTTTTAACAAAGTGTTTTTAGCATGACTCTCGAAGTAATTGCACAAAAGATTCACACGACATGTAGGTAGGTCAAATTGACCAATTTCGTTGGTGTTGTGGTTTCAATGTTAAAGTCACAGTTACTTCTCTTAACAAATATTTTTTTCTATTACGTGAATGCCCATTACCTTTAACTTGTAGCGGTTTTTTATTATTTAAGTACTTTTTATCGTTCACTCGCCGTATTGACAACATATTTAAGTCTTTTTAACAATTGAATCTGCGGAAGCCTGTAATTGCCCTTCAGTGTTATATATTTAACCTCCTATGCTGATTTCTTAAAATAAATAAAATAAGTTAAGTGCAGATGAACCAGTAGATAGCGAATTCAGGAAAGGCTAGAGAACTGAAATATTTTTATTGTTCCATTTATCTCTTAGCAGGTGCTCGGATAGCTTTTTAAAGTGATTATTTTTTATGGCTAAAACCATTACTTTTTTTATATTTTTTAAAAGAACATTTTAGTAATAGTTAATACATTATTATCTATGACTGTACCACTGAACTAATTAAGATAAGATAAGATAATTTATTTGTCAGAATTTTGGTACAATAAATAAGATCTCAAAACTAATAGGTTCCATCAAAATTCTGCCTTAGCAGGCGTACAATGTAGCTTTATGGAGTGTAGGTACTTAATATTCATAATGCTTTAATTAAGTCGTCTATGTACCTTCAATCTATGAATAAACGATTTGTATTTGACTCTCGCTTTAATAGACATGAATTATCCACTTACAAAGTAAATTTAAAGAATGAACTATAGAACTGTCAACCGATTTGTTTTTTTGGTAGTGGCAATGAAATGTTCCCAGGCGTCTTTGTCTTCTGTGTATTGTTTTCTTTCTCAATTGGTTGCTATCGTATTTCTTTCAACTATATACAACATGTTAAAAATCATTATTGCAAGTACATCTTAAAAAATGCAGGGTCTTTCAGTCGTCAGAAGACATCGTCAGAAGAGTCGCATATTGTTCCTACACGTGCACATAATATCTATATTGATCAAATTTTATGCTTTTAATTGTGCCTCTACTCCTCCATTTGTCGATAACGTTAACAGCAACGTACGCACGTTTTAATTTTCGAATAGAGACCCCATGACCGATTTCGATAAAGTTATAAGTATTCTATCACCTAGATACTATGCATAGATAATATCCCTCTAAATTAAAAAAAATACTTCTAAAACCGCTTCAGGTCTATCGCTTCAGGTAATCAATCTTTGAGCAGGTAATCAGTGAACACGCATACAAAAAGATTCCGTTGAATTATCCTTCCGATTTTTAGAAGTCAATTAAAAACGCATATGCACACACATAGTGCGTAATTTTACTAAAATGTCTCACATCACAGGCCAGCATTATTATTACCACTCGTGTCAAATGTAACTTTCTCTGCACCGTCTGCATACAAAGTCATGATTCTGTGATTCCAGGCTTTTCAACAAATAACAAATGTTGCTCGCTGGTCTGGCTCGCTGCGTCTCGTGAATGACAATTGTTCGTTTCCACAAAACGAAAAGTTTTACTTTCATGTAACACCTAGAGGTGACATGTTGGGTAATTAGAGTCTTTAAATATGTCAGACTTTTAGAGCTACCATGAGCATTATACATATAGCTTATACTCACAGCTTTACTCGCGTGACGGAGTCTTCTATTAGCGAGTGGAGGTCTACGTCATAAAGCCTGTCTGTGTTTTAAATTTTAACTTAATTCGTTCAGTGGTTTAAGCGGCGCATTGATAGTTTAGTCAGTCAATCAGTTACGCTACTTTTTTTTTGTATATTATTAAGGTATAATGAGGAGAAAAGAAATGAGGTGTTGATATTTAAGTTTAACGGCTGGAGATTCTCAATACGAAATCTCTTATGGGTTCGTTACCACGCCACGTATCGAAAGGGACTATTTAGTATAAAAAACCGCCAACACACGTCGAAACTTTCACGTTCATTGTCGATGGCTGGTGATGTTTTATTGAAGTATTTTAATTAAGACATGTCATCGGTCTCAAGTCTCAAAGGTTACATCATCAGCTCTCACCGTTTCGGAAGTTCTGTCGAGTGTTTACCTACATAATGTGTTATGCTTGAAGACTTTAGTTTAAAGCTATATATACTATATATTAAAAAGACGTAATGTTTGTATGTACACCTATGTTTAAGTATCTTTGTACAGATAATCTCTGAAACTACTGAACCGATTTAAAAACTAATGAAAAAAAATCACAGACACAATTTTTTTTATTTCGTAGGATAAAAAAAGAGATAAAATCATCCTGTGTCCATTCCCGAGACTATAACTATCTCTGTACCAAATTTCATCGAGCGGTTCGACGGTTTAGGCGAGAAAAATAACTCATCGATAATTAACAGATACATATAATTAACAGAAAAAATAACTCATCGATAATTAACAGACTCTAGTGATGAGTGATATTACTCGAGTTATACCTTTTTTGAGTTTTTTACATATAAATAATGAGAACAATTTTTTTGGTCTAACTTACGTTCTTCTATCTTTTATAGTTTATGAGATAAATTTGTGAAAAGTGATAAAACTGGCATAATTTTTGCAAAAAAAAAAAAAACGTGTAAATGAATATATTTCAAGTTGTATCTCCGTTTCTATTCACTCAATAATCAGTTTTTTGTGGTTAGGAGTATAATTGCGATTATAAACATTTTTATAACATTAGTATCTATGGATTACCGTAGGCTATATTTTCTGAATTAATCTCCACAGATATAAGATTAAAAACATCTTTATTTACTAAAGAATTTTGCTTGGTTGCACATATTGTTCTAGCGAGTAAACCCGCCGGATTATGCTAGTTAATAATTATATAACGAGATGTCTGTAATGGTTATCGTGTGGCGAATTTTAGGTGTAGCGACCTGATCCAGATTCCCTTTTATAGTTGCAAAATTGAAAGCGGATTTGAGACCGGTTATCTAAAATGTGGTTTATAATATCGATATATCCGGTTAACTGAGTCATGCACTGTACATTTGGCATGGAACCTTTGCGTCTACCAAATCCAGGTCATGCTAACACCAACACCGTGTAACACCGTGTACTGTAGATATAATAAGTATTTTATGCAGACTGTGAGAAGATCTCACAGAGGTGCTTTCCGAATGGGTGGTAGAACCTTTGAAATAGAAGTAAATTAATTAAAACAACAAAACTCAAGTCTAATAATATTGTTAAGAATAACAAAACCATGATTTTGGATAATAACGTTACTCAATCACCAGGAGATTTTTTGATGTACCCAACGTTCAATAACTTAATATTAGACATGAGTTTTGCAGTTTTGTTGTTTTAAATATGCGGAAAACTCGGTAGTTTTAAACATTTTATAAAAATTAAAATTGACTCTCAAAAGTGCTCCTCAAATAGGCTTATCTGAATAAATGAAATTTGCATTCATATTAGAATAGAATAGAAAAATATTTTAATGGATACGAAACAATTACAAAGCTTACTGAGCTAGATATCTAAATGATAGGTAAACAATCGGCGGTCTTATCGCACTAGGGAATTTCTCATATTAATGAGATTTATTTGCAATATTTTGTAATACAAAGCCAACTATCCATTTCCATAATGAATTCTGAAAGGAAACAGCGGACATAGGATGCAAAGATCCGCCGTCGAGAGCAGCGCACGCGCCTCTCGGCATTCGGTCCGTGACGCATCGGCGGCATGAAAGCGCATTCTTGCGCGCATACATTGTGCTGATGACGGTTACGAGTGCCACACTAAAACACACGTTTACTTACTTGTTGCTGTTTATGGGCTACTAGCTTATGCTCGCGGCTTTGCCCACATGGCGAAATCCTTTCTTAACGGAGGTCTACGTCAAAAAACCTATCTGTGTTCCAATTTTCAACCCAATCCGTCCTGCAGTTTAGGCTGTGCGTTGATAAGTCAGTCAGTCACTCTTTCCTTTTATTTATGACTGCAGCTTTGTTAACCCGACTTCTAAATAAATAAAAGCTAAAACACCTAAAACAAATTAGGTAGGTAGCCAAAAACATTGTTCCACTGCAATGATCGCCCCACTCAACAATAAAGTTACCAGTAATTCATTACATAAATGTCATATAAGTTTCTAAAGTAATTTATTATCTCATCCAGCCATAAATACCAGTTAAGAGATACCAATTTACTTCAACTATTAATTCGAATGTGATTGTTTTTTCACGCGTTCAACGTGCGTGTGCGCAAGTCACGCGCTCTTTTATTTGATGATCGTACTAAAGCACCAGATATAGAAAATCTATTTTACCTAATTACTTGATTGGTCAGATAACATGATTTAGATAGCCTGTAGGCAGACTGGAAAAAGTACGATTAAATACTTAATTGATAAATTAATTCGTTAATTCCATAATATTAACTGACATTGACTTTTTTTTTTTGTGACTTTGTTTCCTTATGGACTTTGAACTATGTGTCCCCAGTCCCGGCACTTTTCGCAAATGATCGCGGGAATAAGAATCAATTTTTTTTTACTAAGCGTGGCAAATGTCTAACAAAAAACAATAGGTATCTACTACAGCTACTACCATAGGCGGATCCAGGATTTGGTTCTGGGGGGGGCCAAGGTGCAGAAAGGCAAGAATTTTATCATTTTTACTAAGAAAAAAGTGTGTTTAGGTCGCTCTGAACAGTTAGAAAGTTCAAATATCCTTAATAATAAAGTGTGCGAGCAGCTTGCTGCGAGCGCCGAGAAAAAAATTATAGTCTTGACTATGAAATATGTGCAAAATTCGTAACTCTACAATGCTTCTTTGGCCCCCTGCCCCCCCCCCCCCCCCCCCTAAATCCGCCTATGGCTACTACAGTAGTAAAGAACACTTTTATAAACCACAGATCGGCCATTAAGCCAATCTACAGAAAATCCAAGTGCTCGAAACCACTGTCAGATGGCAGAGTATCAAATTGTTATTTTATTTTTATTCTTTATAGGTTAGCCTTTGACTATGATCTCGCGTGATTTTAAGCCACGTTGCGGCCGTAGATGGTAACAAACTAAACCTAGAAGGCGGGATAAATCCCTCCCTGGCTGCATATTGCGAACTTGACTGACACGGCAATTGAAGATCTACCACGTTATTTTCCTCGGTTATTATTTACCAAACGATTAGCCAAGAGGTCAAAGCCTATAGCGACAACTGATTTGTCGTAAACACGAAGATATTTCCATATTTCAAGAGTTATTTGAGTTATGAAATGGAACGCAACCGGCAAATTGATTGTGGTTAGATTATGCAAGCAAATGGCGTATGATGGCAGCTTTGGTTGCACATTCATGCCATGTGAAGTAACGGATATTGGAGCTTGAGTAGGTATCTTTACATGTTGTTAAGTCATCACAGATTGTTTATGGATGCGTGAGTAAGTGGTTTAGTATTGTACGCATTTAGGAAATTTTGAAATCAGTGGATTCTACCTGAAATGGCAGTCTTTCTCATCGATATCGGTGGCTGCGACACCTAACACTAATATATGAGCTAATGTTACGAATTAGGACCATAGGAAGCTTATTGGTATAGGTGCCTAACACCAATGTGAAATTCAGGAGTGGAAATCATGTGGTTATAATTTGGTTACCAGATAAAGCCAGTGTAAACATTAGGCCTAGAATTGGGTAGACACGGCCATTTGGCAATAATAGAAACTATTCCCAATTTTTAAAGCATATTGCTTGTTTGACACTAAAGTAAATTAGATTATTATAATTTAACGTAAAAGAAATGAAGTAAAACTAATTTCCAAATAATCGATAAAAAAAGTCTCAATGATAACTGTTTAGGGGGTCACAGTAAGTCTATTCAAGCATACTGAAATATTTCAGCTTTGCAGAAATGTACTTTTGTAAACCATAACAAATGTTACATTACGAGTTAATTTAATTTATTTGTTTGTAACTGGGCCGTGAAGCCATTAGTTTCATAATGGTGAAGCTGAAACATACTTAATTGAATAATTTCAAGGTATTTTGTTAAGATATCATCTTGCAAAGTTATATTAATTACGTAAACGGAAACATATACATCTTTTCCTGTTTTACGCATTCTTTAAAGTTATACAAAGAGAACATCACATTAAAACAAATAAAATAAGGTGAGTAGGTACTTGTATTAATAGGTGGCTTTTCTTTCATTTCAGATTGAAAATGACTTCGATAGAAGAAGACAAACGGCAGCAGCGTTGGGGCACCCTGGCTTTACAGAGCATCAGACGCGGTTCGGCCTGAACTCGCCACTCCAGAACTTCCAGCAGCCCAGCCTCGTCAGCAGCCCCACTCCAGCTCCCATCCAATTCCAGCAGTTCCCTCAACAAGGCCATCTGCAGCAACCCTACGTTCCTCAGTTCAATCCCCTCCTCCCCACCCAAAATCTTCCTGCTCAGAACCTTCCTCCTCAAAACATCCCGATTCAAAACAACGTTCCTCTCCCAAGTAACAATTTCCATTACAGCCAACAACCCCTCAACCCCCAATTATTGCAAAACTCTTTCAACCCTCAGCAGAATTTTAGGCAGAGCACCCAAACACAAAATATTGTGCCTCAAGCGCCTCCAACGCTTCCAACATTCCAAAACAATCTCCCGGTATCCCAAAATGCTCCAACACAATACAGTCAGCCAATCCCGAGTCACACGGTGAACATTGGCCAACAGAGACCGACATCGTCGTTCCTTCCTACAGTCGCTTCGACGCAAAACCAACCGATATTTAGTAACCCAAGTCCCATCACTATCCAACCCGCTCCTAACCTAGCTCCGCACAATGTACCCCCGCAGAACCTTAACTACAATCAAGCTCAAATCCCATTCCAGCAGAATTTGGGTCAAGCTCCTGTACTCTCAAATGATCAAAACGCACAAATTCAAGAGTACTATGAACAGCAATCAAAAGAGAATTTAGAAAAGATCAAGGAACTGCAAGAGAGAGCTCGAATAATCCAAAAACACCAAGAATTTGTACAGAAACAACAACAAAAGCAACAGGAAAAGGTTGAGAAGCTCCATGAAGAATTCATCACCAAACAAGCGACCAAATCTGTTCCCATCTACTCGACTACCGAAAACTACAATAACTTCTATAATAGAAACCAGGAAAGAAGGCGACCGATTCAGCCCCATGAGTCAGACTTGTTCAGAAAAGCCTTGGAAATGTACGAGAAAGAGCATCCTACGACCACCACCACAACGACCACTACCACAACCACGACGACACCGCCACCGCCGACACCTGCTTCACGTTTCAAGTCTAGAGGCAAACCTAAACCCAGACAGCCTCCTCAAGACAGAAGTAAACAAAAGCTGTACAATGAAATCAAGAGTCTGTTGCAAGAAAGCGAAACTAAAGGATTTGACGACAATTTGAGAGCAAAGAGCGCGGAATTATTGCAGAAACCTGATATTTTGAAACAATTAAAAGTAGCGCTAGCCGAAAATCCAGACGATTTCAACGAAAAAAACTTCTCTTCTCGTGAGATCTCCCTCAACGGTCAGAAATTCGAAGTCATCAGAACGACAAATCCCAACTTGATACCAACGGGAGCGATAAATGCAGAGGGTCCGAACTTTGCTCAAATTGCACAAGGACAGAAGTCTCCGGAACACGTGAAAGAAAATCGAGTATCCATCGAGGACTTAACCAAAGGCGTGCTTCCTCCCGGTGCTGACTTTGAATTAGTGAGGCAAGCAGAGAACGGGAAACTTGAAGAAGTGAAGTCGGCAGAGATTCAAAACAAAAAGAAAGTCACGTTCGTGTTTCTCGAGGAGCAGGATGACGGTTCTTTCAAAGTAAAGGGTGTCAAGGCTAACGGTCAGCAGACTGAAGAGGGCCCAGAGGTCGAAAGTATTCTAAACAAGATAAAGAAAGGAGAGATTCAGCTGCCCGGACCGGCTAGGATATCTAACGGCATCGCTACAGCTAGTTCGACTGTGAGCCCAGTTACCGAAACCAACGACTACGCCACAGCATCCTCTCACATTCCTCCGTCAACATACGTCACCACCTCAAACGTCGGCACGAGTGGACACACTAATCCCATATTCGTCACGACGCCGTCTCCTTCGCCCAGCGTGAATATTATAAGAACAAGTCTACCACCAACGCAAACATATTCTGCTTCACCTTCGCCAGTCTCCAGCACGGAGAGATACATTTTCAAATCAAGTACCCCAGTCTACGATTATTCTTCTAACAGAAATACTATACGCCAAGAATCCAGAAATCTTTTCCCTTCTTCGACTTATTCACCGATCAACACTACACCTTCTTACAGAACGCAAGCTAAGGATCTCGTAGTGATTGGATCGAGTACGGTTCCGCCAACGATTGAATCTGGCAGTTCACACTTGAACTTTGCAAGTCAAAGCAGCCCTGGCCTCGTAGATATTTTGAAGGAGAACGGGCTCTTTGCTACGGCCAAATATTTGAAACAGTCTGGTCTGGACACGATACTGAATGAAACCGGTCCGTATACCATCTTCGCGCCGACTGACAAAGCATTCAGGACTTTGTTGGTGCAGTTGGGAGGCCCTGACAAAGCGGAGGAGAAATTCCGTGACAACCCGAGACTTCTTAGTGGAGTAAGTAATCTTAACTTTAAATAACTTGTAAAATTCAGATTTAAATTCTTACAAGTGGTTTTTCCTGTCAGCTGCTTCTTCACCACGTGATCCCCGGAGCATTTGACATCGGTTCTCTGCAAGATGAGATGACAGGCGTATCACTGGCTGGCACACAACTGCGCGTCAACCAATATGACATGCACGATGTGGAGTGGAACGAAGTCAGGGTAACCACTATCAACGGGGCCAGGGTCTTGGACGATAAGAAGGACATCCATATTCCTCAGGTGAATATTATCAAACTTCACTTTAGAACTGTTTTTATGGGCATCAATACTCGATAGTTTATTTGCTTCCTCATCATGTGAAATATCCCTGGATCTGGAAGACAGAAGTACCTCTTCGTAAAAGAGGGTTTAAATAAATTTCCTTAAGGACCAGAACCATACCTACTGATAGTGGCAGATCCTTGGTGTTGCAGGTATCAATACGCGACGTTATCTTCTTTTCACCATATTACAGTTTCCAAAATACTTCTTCAATGTTGGTTGGGTCCTGTCTTGTCTTCAAATACTGAAGCCCTATGTACCATGTTTCAGGGAATAGCGCACGCAGTAGATCGCGTGATGTTCCCGCTGCCCGTTGGCGACCTGGTGCAGACTCTACAGGCTGACAGGGATCGGAGGTTCACCACCTTCATCAAGGCTGTCCAGGCTAGCGGCTTCGAGAAAACTTTAGCAGGTTAGGACTGTGTTGATAATGTTTAAAAATAAGATCTACTGTCATTATTATTAAGCATACCTACCAGAAATATATGGACAAATTCTTTCTTTTACGACAGATCTGTTAGAACTAAAAAAAGGTGTGTTTACCAACATTATTCCTTAATTCTTACCAACCAACAAAACACACAAATTAAATTAAATTTCTAACGGAAATCTCGTTCAGAAGAAGCTTCAGGGAAAACTTTACATGGCATGTGGTTTTACTGAGGGTTCTTGTAGATATTCAAATTTAATAAATAGGCCAAGCGCGAGTCGGGCCACGCACAATGTAGGGTTCCGTAGTTCTAGTAGATTGAATACACTGCACAACAGCATTTTGGATGATTGGGTTATGATTTATGATACATGATATTAGTCCAATTTTTGACGACGATTTCAAATTTGTGACTGAAATTTCTGTATCAGCTCTAGTTAAAAAGATATGACACATATTATGTTGTTTTCGTAATAAAACGCTATAAATGTAGAGATGATCCTAATTAATTTAAGTTTAAGTTGAAAAACTCTTTATGTTATTTGATTTTCTTGCTGAAACTGAAGGCAGAGGGCTATTCTAAATGCTCTAACAATATTCAGACTACTTATCTATAATTGTTATATTATTAATTATAAAGCAATATTTATTATGTAATTAAACCTTTAAATTCTTAATAATGATACAATAATATTAATTATTATCAATGAAACCACGGATATTAGACGAATAATTTTTATGAATCCTCTATTATAATCAATATCATATTATATCTTATACGTATCTAAATCATTTTTTTATATCACAACGAACAAGAACGAAACCTATACAAAGAACCTCAATCGCATACGAATATTCGATAAGGTAATAGGACAGGTTGAAATAGTCCCATACAACCATGAACAATTCGCTTGCGCGATCTAATTTTGCTACTAGCGCCATCTAGTTATGCATTAATAAACTATAGGCTAGGTTAGCTTTAGGTATTCTTATTTATTGAGTTGGAACAACAGGGTTGTTGACAAATTGTTTAGTCCATATTGTAGATTATTAAAAATTGTTAGACACGTTTTTTTTTTTTGTAAATTTGATAAAAAACAATGGCTTAGTCGTGACTTCAATATACCAGATTTTGTGCGTTTTGTACCGGATACGAAAACTTATAATCGTCGTTACTCAGCCACTTTTTATTTTATTCACAAACAAAAAAATACGTGTCTAATATTTTTTTATTATTTAAAACATGGACTAATTATATTTTGAATTTGCTGACCTTGCCAACATCTCTTTTTTTCAGCGCTGATTTTACCGAAACTAATAATTTTATCTTAACCGCTATAGTTTTCCTGGAAAGTTCATGGTTGAAAGCATACCTCTGATTTTTTTCAGAATTTTAAAGCTAGTAGTTCAGATTTTAGAGGGGGGGGGACGCTCAATTTTTTTTTTTAAACTTGAATATCTTTCAAACAGAACATGAAATCGAAAAAGATTCTTAGCAAACCGTCCTTCATTTTAAAATACCTATTCAACGATACCCCACACGATGGTATCAACCAGAAAAAAAAAATCATCCCCATCTTACGTGTACGGGAGGTAGCCTAAATTAATTAATTAAAAATTATTTTTTGTCACCGTTCTCTTACCCTTATTATTACTTACCTGTATACAAAATTACACTTTTCTAGGACTTAAAGTTTCTCCGCAATGCCGCGGACAGACAGACGGACGGACGGAAAAAGCGAAACTATAAGGGTTCCTTGTTGACTACGGAACCCTAAAAATGGATTTTGATAAAGCTGGTCGTCTGATGTTAAATGATACGTCAACCAGTGTTTACTTTAGAATGTATCTTCATCAATCTTCACTCCATTCTCCAGTGGCGGATTTGCCCTAAGGCCCAGTAGGCCCGGGCCTAGAGCGGCCAGATATTAGGGGCGGCCAATCGTGACACAAAAATCACTGATGACAAGAAATAACTAAAAGTACGTAAATATTTTAAAGGCTTCAAGGGGCCATGGGTTTTTCTCGGCGGCTCTGCTCTATAATAAGAATATTTATTTTCTCACCGCTCAGAACACATCTTTTGTAGCCTGAAATATAAAATTTTCTCGGCACTCGCAGCTAGCTGCTCGCGCAATTATAAATAGAATATTATGTACTTTGCTCACCACTCAGAACGAGCTCATTGCACACAGTACCGGCGTTAGGGTGGGGCGCGGTTGGGCGACCGCCCAGGGCGCCGGATAAAAGGGGCGCCACAGGCTCTATAATGGGGCACCCGTGGCGCCCCATTCGTTCTGAAAAATTAAATATTCTCGGTGCTCGTAGCAAGCAGCTCGCGCTTTAAAAGAACATTTAGTTTCTTTGCCACTCGAAGGAAGATAAACGCACATCATTCGTGCTGAAAAATTCAAAATTTTCTCGGCGCTCGCAGCGAGCTGCTCGCGCTTTTATAAATGAGAAAATTTACTTTCTTTGCCATTCGAAGCAAGATAAACGCACATCATTCGTGCTGAAAAATTCTTTTTTCGGCGCTCGCAGCGAGTTACTCGCGCTTTTATAAATAAGGACATTAAGTTTCTTTGCCACTCGAAGCTAGCTAAACGCACATCATTCGTGCTGTAAAATATATAAATTTTCTCGGCGCTCGCAGCGAGCTGCTCGCGCTTTTATAAAAAAGAATACTTATTTAGTTTCTTTGCCGCTCGGAGCAAGCTAAACGCACAACATTCGTGCTGAAAAATTCAATATTTTCTCGGCGCTCGCAGCGAGCTGCTCGCGCTTTTATAAATGAGAACATTTACTTTCTTTGCCACTCGAAGCAAGCTTAACGCACATCATTCGTGCTGAAAAATTTAAAATTTTCTCGGCGCTCGCGCTTTTATAAATAAGGACATTTAGTTTCTTTGCCACTCGAAGCAAGCTAAACGCACATCATTCGTGTTGAACAAATCTAAATTTTCGCGGTGCTAGCAGTGAGCTGCTCGCGCTTTTATAAATAAGAATACTTATTTAGTTTCTTTGCCGCTCGGAGCAAGCTAAACGCACATCATTCGTGCTGAAAAATTCAAAATTTTCTCGGAACTCGCAGCAAGCTGGAAAGGTGGATTTTTTCTAGATACGCCCATTACTTTGCCCATCGGAATCGGCCCAGAAAAATATCCTGGAATTTTTTCCTTTTTAGTATGGGTTTGAATTGCTTTTTAGCGGGCGCCGTAAATCTCGCCCAGGGCGCTGGTAATGTTAAAACCGGCTCTGATTGCACATCTTTTGTAGTCTGAAACGTAAAATTTTCTCGGCGCTCGCAGCAAGCTGCTCGCGCATTACAAGGATTTTAAAATTTTATTCTATTCGGAACGAGTTTAACGCACACGTTCTTGTCAGAGATATAACATTTCCTATTTTAGAGATTCAAATTGTAGGTAAACGTTGAAATGTACAAACCTACCTTGTTCACAAAAAAAAAATTCTGGATCCGCCACTGTTTAAGGAGTAAGTGGGAGTACATATATGTTATATACGACGTAGGTGCAGGTATTACATGGACTGGGGCCTAGGGCGGCCTAGACTGTAAATCCGCCACTGCCATTCTCCATTCATCATCGTCATCCACAGCTGGACCTAGACCTTCATGTTATATTACTTGATCCTGTCCATTAACTTGTTCGAATTTCTCCTTCCAGAAAGCAAGACCTACACAGTTTTCGCGCCAACAGACGCAGCGTTCGCCAAGCTGTCTCCGCTGGAACTGTCACGGTACCAGGACAAGTCGGCCGCGAAGGCTCTCGTGGCTCGTCACGTACTGCCCGGCACCTTGTACAGTGCTGGCATGAGGTACTACCAGCTCAGGAACTCTATGGAGGACAGTAAACCGCTCACGCTGCAGAAGAATGCTGGTAAGACTTTCTCTTCTGCTGTTTAATCTTCTTCGGTTTAGGAAGGCACGTTAACTTTGGGATGTTTCCTATATGAAGGTTTCCTATCCTATAGGAGTGAAGTCGTTAGGTTTTATTTTTTTTTGAACTGCAACATTTATATTTTGGACACATATTACAAAATGTAAAATCATGATTGTGATTTGACTCTGACTGTTTATAGGGTACCTACCTAACCGGTTCTGTTGGAGTATAAACTGCAATCGACCGATTGTTGACCATCGTAATTTCCAACAGACTAGACACTGACAAAGTTGTGCCGATCTGTCCTATTATTATAATATTATAAACGCCTGAGCAAAAAATGCGAGCTCAGATAAACTTGCATAATCAGGAGACTGCAGGAGAGTTTTAAAATCATCATACCAGCAATAATTTCAAGATTTCCCTGCTGCTTACTCCTAAAGAAATATTTTTATGAATGTAACGACGACGATGTGTTGGCGATAAGACCGCCAATTGTTACACTTGTCGTGATTTTGTGTTTTAGTTTTAAGGTTTCTGTTTATTTGTAGTTTCAACAGTTTTCTATTATTTTCTAACTCTTCTTACATTGTTCCAGGTCGCATCAAAGTGAACAACGCACAAGTGGTGACACACAACATCCCCGCCACTAACGGTGTGATTCACGCCGTCGACACACTTCTATAATAATTCTATAAGACTCTTTGGCTTCAATGAAGCACATTACTCTTGACTGACAATACCGTTCACATAAAACAACATCCCTATTCTGTATGGTCCCCACATCTTTCGATAGCGAAGTTTTATGACTACCCACAACGCCATGCCAGTTATTCAATTAATGAGTTAAGGTCATATAACACTTTAGACCATCAGTGTAATAGGTCTTGCAAAAATACAGTGACGTAACCTCGCAAATTCTCCCAAGCTGCAAGCTCAGTTTACATCTCGTCTAAGACAAAAGTTTTCTGGCAGGTTTTTAAATTTGTTCCAAACTATTTTATGATGTAAATTTGGTCTGTTATTTCGGAGGATTTTGCGACTTTTTTGCAGTCAGTCAGAGTTAATAATCTATGATTTCAATTTAAACTCTTAATCAAACACTGCAGGACAACTTTCAAGCTCCATCGAATTTAAACGCTTCAAAACATTTCAGAGTTGTCCCGCGGCGTTTCTTTCTTGTGTCATGTTTGCAATGAAATAAGCAAAGTTAATGTTATTTTAAGACTGTAAATATTAATTAAATAAGATAATTATTTATACTCGATTTTGTAAATAAAATTATAAACTATTTTTTTTTTGTTTAATTCTTCCTACCCTCAATTCCAACATACATACTTTTACCTTTAAGCGCGGGGGGCGCTCTACATAGTGCATATTACTACATGCATATTTTCTATGCATATTCTACGTGCATATTTTTACGCGCCGTTTGATTGAAAATTTACATTATTTTTTAGATTTACATTTTCCTTGAAAAAGGTTGAGTAGAACAGAGGCGAGTACGACTCTACTAAAAATACTGGTGTCAGTCTTGAGTATTTTTTTGACTGGTGAAAATGTCGTTAAATAAAAAATGAATTAAGTACTAACCAAAAAAAGTTATATTAAGTTCTCGTTCTCACACACAAACCATCACTAAAAACAATCCAAAATTCACCAAAATAAATCAATGCATATTCAATTGACTGATCATCATTTTCAACTTGGCAATTTCGTCATTCTTCGCTGCTAATTCCTCTTTCAAGGACTTGATAGTTTCATCTTTGTTTTCTGAAAGATTCTTGAGTTCCTCTAGAAGTTGTGTGGTGTCCAGCCTCTTTGTAGGTCTTCTTTGAACTAGTTTGCCGATTATGTGGGCTATTTTGGGGTAGTTTGCGGTGAGATGGGCTGGTATTTGGCCCTTGCGTAGGTCGGTGATGGTCTTGACTCGTTCCATGTCAGTGCTGAAGGCTTCTACCATCTCGAGGAGGATGATGCCCAGGCTGTACATGTCACTCTGTAAAGAGGAAATTTATGTTTAGATATCGGAAGAAAGTGATACTACAATATGTATTATGTTTAGTAAAAAAAAATCCTTAATTAACTGTCACTACTATTAGTGCTTTAAGCAGCCCCCTACATAGAACCGCAACCTAGATCATAGACCTTCCTTACATAGAATAAAAAGTTGGTAATAATTTATTGTTGGTAATCTCCTCTATCATCACTTTCTTCTTCCCCACTGAAGAATATTTCACATAAAAATACCTTCGAATTTTGCTTAGATATCGGAATTGATGTTGGTTGATCTTTTTGCTTTGTTTTAGTCTAGTTCTAGTGTTTCGTCCGTCCAGTGGTTTAGTCTAGTTGCTAAAACGTCACATTGATAAAATAAAGATCCTGCGAATAAGTTTTATAAACGCGAAAATTTGAATGGCTGTCAGCTGTTTGTTGCTCTGTCACGCCTAAACGGCTAGACTGATTGGGCTGAAATTTGGTACATTAGGTCGCTTAGACCAAGCCATAACACATAGGTGGAAAAACACAGCTAGGAAGTAAATTTTACATAATATTTCAGAAACAACCATCATCATTTATTATCTACCTGCTGAGTAATGTTATTGTGAACATACACATAATCAGATAGAGATAGATAAGGTAAAGGTCAAAATGGATTTTATTGACGTACAATGCACAAAATATTTACGTGATATTAAAAATAAACTGACTTTACCTTTACTCTACCCATTTCGATAAAATTTTGATGGAACTACCTGAAAATCATACTCTTTGTAATAAAAAGAATTTTACAAACAGGTTTAGACGCTTTCAAGTAATAGATAAACATACGACACATATTTCTTAAATAGATCACAGAAGAAAGAAACTCATTCTTTTTCAACTCACACATAAAAAGATGTATTCATCTCACTATATAAAAGTGTAGGATCTAAATTAGAAAACTCTACCAGCACAAAACAGAAAATAAACTGCTAGAATTCAAAATGATTGTTTTTAACTAACCTTAGGGTTACACTGTCCATCCAATTGCTCTGGCGCAGCGTACAAATGTGTTCCCAACGCCAGTCCACTATGAGATTGCTGCAAGGGGCAGGCTAATCCAAAGTCTCCCAACTGAACCATAATACCACCCTCACTCTGCTCCACAAAAACATTGCTCGGCTTAATATCATGGTGAATGATCCCACGGGAATGGATATAATGCAGACCTTTCACCAGCTGAGTAAACATATCTATCAGTAAGTCCAGATGAGTGAAAGAAACCGGATGGTTCAGTTCAGGAGATTCAAGGCAAGAGTCATTGGAATCGCTGTGGTGAATCGTCATATCGTCTGACCCTTTTCTTATGAGACCCATATGATTGTTACGCTCATCTAACCACTGCTTCAATGTTTGCTGGCAAAATGTCATCTGTATATACAATGTAGCCCATTTCAAGTTAACACGAGAACAGTTTTCATAGTTCGGATCTGAAAATAGGTTGCATATTTGATTGTCGTCATTCGGAGTGTCTTCCTCACTTTCTGATTCGTATAAGTCTTCATTTGAGTTGGACAGATCTTCAAAACTGTTAGAATTTTGGAACGAGATTACAAAATCGGATACACTCTTCTCTTTCCTCAGCTCTTTAGAGTTGTGAGTTTTGAAGGATGTTATTATATTCGGGTGAGCAGAAGACAAAAAGTTGTCGCTTAGGGAGAAATCATCACTGTCCGTATCCATTGGAATTTTCTTCTTCGTCAGGGTAGATTCTATCATTGGTTCAAGCCACGCTGCTTTGTAGTTCACTATATTGGGATGGTTCAAGCTTGCAATAGTCTTCACTTCAGCTAAGTGACTCATAATGGAATCCACATCTGACGATTTAATGTAAACCTTTTTGACTGCGTATTCGACTCCATCTAATCTATGTCGGGCTTTGAAGACACTGCCGAAGCCTCCACCAGCTATAAAGTAAAGTTCTTCAAATTCTCTGTGGTATCGGGACCACTCGAGACCAGAAGGGGTAAGTATAGGCCATGTAGCAGGCAGTGTTATTGGTATTTCCGAACCACTGGCTACGGTAACTAATTGGTATAAAGCTCTTTGATATTGGCTTCTCATGGCTTCAAATTCTCCCATAGCATATGTATCGTCTATGAGATGCATGCTATGGAGCTTTTCGCAGATGGTGTTGTATAACTGGTTAGCTCGTAATGTGTCTTTTTCGAGTAAGGAGCAGAGTTGTTTGACTAATGACTGGACTAGAAGGCTGATTGGAGTGGTGGTGGCAGCGTCGATCAGGTCTACATGTTTGATGCTTTCTTGTAATACTGACTCTTGAGGAGTTAGACCTGAAATCAACAAAAAATATAGGTACATAAATAATGAGGTAGGTACCTACATAATATTATTTGTTACAATTTTTGGACTATAAAAACATCATCTGGTGTCCTCTTTATTCACTTTTCTTCACTTTATTTATTTAAAATTCAAAATTATTTCATTTAAGTAGGTACAATATTTCCAAAAAACTAAATCTAAAAATCAAACCCAGTTGTTCTACTGACAGCAGAATAAAGAGGAGTCTCATACCAATTTATTTTATTTATAGCTACCACCTAACTACACATTTTTTTATTTATATTAATTAAAATAATTATTAATTTATTTCAAATTATACATATTTACCATCTGGCTCTTTTAACAACATTGGAATTAAATGTTTCATAATCTAATTACAAAACAAATCCTTACAACAAATAATTTATAATTATCCTTGGCCTAGAACAGTATTATTTTCAGCCAGTTCCAAAACAAAAGATTAGTAACATGATCTTGGCTTATACTTATATCCACAGACATGTTAAACTGTTTGTGAAGGATTCTAGAACATTCCAACCACAATGTTGATGTAACCTGGCATATTATGTAAACCACAAGTTTTTATCAACACCTAAGCATGTTTTGAAATAATTCTGAAATCTATTAGCAAGGCAAATATTACAGTGCATTTAAGACAAAGATAATTTAATAAACATAACTTTTTGGATGTTTCTAACACCTTCATATCAAAACTATTGCTTAAAATTAGATACATGGAGTGAGTAGTGATCTGAGTACAAATACCAGTATAAAAAGTACTTACAGCTAGTACCTATACCTACATAATTTCATTACAGAACCTTGAGATAGTTTAAAATTACAGAAATGTGCAGCACTACAGAAGAATAACGGTTTTCAGAGTACCGTTATTTTTATGGTTAGATTAATATTACGCGTATGAAATAACTTTACATTTTAACTGGACATATTTTCATTTAATTTAAGAAAAAGTTATATAGTCCTAAAAATAGTAGTTAGCTCCCATGAACTGGCGTGTAACTGGGTCAGATAATTTATTAACAGGTAAGGAAGGCACTTCCAAATATTATGATAAATAAAACCTCACATATTCTTACCTAAATCGAAGGATTTGATGGTGGCCAAAGCCTTCCACTTATCTTGCTTGTGCTTTTCCATATTTTGTCCTTGTTATTGACAATTCATTAAAGATATAAGTCTCCACGATTGCAAGTCGTTAAAGTCCATGAAATCCATTATTATGGTTACTCCATGGTGTTGGGAGTAATGAGGAAGTGATAAAAGAATGGAAAAGTAAACGTAAACTTTTGTAAACAAAATAAGTTACACACAAAATCACGCAATTCGAAAATTAATTTCGCCACAAACACTGCCACAAAATTTATTATTTAGACATTTTTTTGACAACTGACACTCACAGTCATACAGTTGGCTTGACAGTTTTTTTTTAATTTAAGCTTATACTTCACTTATTTAATCTGTGACTTCACCGCAGATTGGCTGTCACTGACTGTCGACTGTCACTGTCACATTTTGTAGCCGTGCGTCGTGCGCTGTGTAAATTGTAAACACATTTTAAAAAAATATAAAAACTAATAATTTATTCAGCTTTATTACGATGAATCTTCTGCCGAAAAGCCACAAAGAGTTCAGTGAAAAAGATTATTGGAATAAGTTTTTCAAGAAGCGCGGAAACAAAGCATTTGAATGGTAGGTTATGTCGTGCTGCGAACTTCAATATTTATTCGTATTTTAACCTAAATATATTGCTTTAAACTTACTATTATGGTTGTTTTAAAGGTACGGTGAATATCTCGAGCTATGTGGGCAGCTACACAAGTACATTAAACAGAAGGATACCATACTTATACCTGGTTGTGGTAACTCAAGTCTAAGCGCCGATCTCTACGATGTTGGCTTCGAAAACATCACTAACATAGACGTATCGGAAGTAGTTATACGGCAAATGAACTCTATAAACTCTAATAGATCAAACATGAAGTTTTTATTCATGGATGCAATGAACATGACTTTTGAAAATGACTCTTTTACTGTAGTTCTTGATAAGGGTACACTCGATGCCTTAATGCCGGACGAATCGGAGGAAACCGTGAAAGGTGTTGATAAGTACTTTGCTGAGGTGAAAAGAGTTTTGAAGTTTGGAGGTCGGTTTATTTGTATATCTCTGCTCCAGAGTCATATAGTAAAGAAGTTACTGTCAGCATTTGGTGATAAATGTTGGATGTTCAGAGTAGTTCGTTGCCATGAGGCGGAGGTGAAGAATGCTGAGAATGGAGACAGTATAACCCTGCCAGTGTTTGTTGTTGTAATCACCAAGTTTAAGGCAATGCCTCAGCTGGTAAGTTGGTAAGCATAGTTTAAACTTATATAAAATAGTTTTTAGCTATATCTTTTAATCATATTTAAAAGTGATTATTTTATTGTCCATAAATCATAGTGTTGCTGGCTCTATCACCTATAGACACCTAGTAGAACTAGTATTTAAAAACTAAATATCAATTAGGTAGGTACTTTTATTGTTTATTTTTCATTATGTATTTTCCAACCATACATAGACCATAAGTAGTTAAGTCACCCAGTAATTCTATAACATTATATCTTCAGATCCTAGAAGTGTGCATGGCGGGAGACAAGATGCTTCGTCTACAAACACCCGAGGAGCTGGCCAGTCATGTGAAGTCAGCACAGGACACTGCATTTGTTACCAACAGCTTGGCACGAACCAGTGTGGATGAGGATGAAGAGGTAAGTTATGGGACAATAAAACAACTAATTAATATGTTAAACTACTGCCAACATTAAAATTTCGACTGCAGAAAACAAAAATTCTGTTTTTTTGAGGTTGACACTGAAGCTACAATACTATGTGTAATTTCCATCACTGCATATTGTACTAAAAAAAACACTACGCACTAAGAGTTAAAGAAATGTAGAATAATGAATAAATAAACCAACCTATCCATAGAAAAAAGTTATATTATCTTAAAAATCCCTTATAGTCACTTGCAGTTTCACTTGGCATAACTTTTGCCCTAATTTTTTTGAGCCTGGATACTATTAATCTTACTTTCCTATTGACTAATCCCCATCACAGCTCAAACAGCTCGGGTTAAAATTTGGAACATGGGTAGAATATGACATGAAAGCTAGCTCTAAATAGATTTCAGCATGCAAGCAAAGCCGCAAGCTCTTATGCTTAGTGGTTTATATTCGGATTTTTAAAGTACCTATTATATATTTATCACAGCACTACTTTTGTAACTCTACTCGACTAACACCGGCGCTCGAGTATGGGATAGACTGAAAACCAGCGCGGCGCAGTGGTTCCTCCCTGTGCCGCACAAAGCTGAGTCTATCCCATTTGACAATAGAATTGTTAAAATTGTATGCTTTTTTTTCATGTGTATTTTTTTTCGGTTTTTCTAATGTCAATAAATTACTTTTTCATTTCATTTCATTTTCACAGGTTTCCCTAGAGCTGATGCAGCCGGGAGAAGACAATCCTCGCTACACCCTGTATGTAGTGGACCAAAAGAAGCAGCAGGCTGCCAATAAATATGCTGTGTTCATTGTCCCACAAGGCAGGTCAGTTCCAACACCATACTACTTTAATTTTTTTGACATTTTGCATGCCAATAGGCATTGCCAGGCATGTTGATTCTAATTTGTTTGTTTGTATCACCAACTGTAAACATGTTTATCGAAATAAACGTCTTTGTATCTTTATATACTCATATCTCACGGAGGAACTCATGCCACCTTCTAAATTTACTCTGTTACCATCTTCGGTCGTATCGTCGCTTAATTAACATCATGTGAGATCATGGTCAAAAAACCTATGATTGATTGATATTTAATTTAATTAAAAGTTACCAAAATACAAACAGTGAACTAATTTTCCAAAATGAAGGAGATCATCAAGGGAGATTATGAGGGGTCATCATCGTTAGGTCATATTGATCTTCTGCAAATTTACACCCACTGTATTAAATTCTCCAATAATACAAAACATCAAAAAAGCATTTTTTTAATAAGAATTTTACAATGCAATTTTGCGCGTGTAGATTATCTCCTTGTGAGAAAAGGCCAGTGACCTAATATAACGACTTTCCCGTCATCATCACATATTATATATGGGCCGAAACACATAAGCGCGTTGCGGCGCCGCGCCGCTGAAATCGGCAGTTTGCATTGCGGCGTTGCGCGGCATCGCGAAAAAGAGCGTTTTACTATTGTTTGCTAGGGTACCAGTTCTTCTGATTTTTTTATTGTGAATGGACGTGTCTCTGGCATGGATCAGTCGATCAGTCGAATAAAAAAAATCATTAAACTGGTACCCGTAAAACAGCTGGGCGAAGCTAGTCATCTAATTAAATGTAATTCCATCAAATTCCGCGGGACCGCTTTCGTGAAAAGTCCTCTAGACCTTTAGACGACCTGTAAACTAGAGAAACGGTTCCCAATACTCAAACGCAGTAAACAAAACTTTGCGTGGGCTTCAGAAAGAACACAACTCTATTTTTAACCCGCCACGCTTCTCCGAACGATATGTAAACAATAACATCATTCTATTTTTTTATTGTTTACCATTAAATGTGGGATCATTCTGTTTTACGAATAACACCTCTTTTTTTCTGAAATTTCAAGGTATAACCCCTTAAACGTCGCAGTCACCGCACTGCAATGCGCCCAATGAGATAATAGAAAGAAATAAATTTATTTGCCACAAAAAATACCTTGGCATAAGATATATAAAAGCAAAAAATATATAGGCCAAGCGCTAGTTTTATTACGAGCAATATAGGCTTCCGTAGTCCTGGCAAATCGAATATTAACAGCCTTAATTTTCATCAACTTAACATATCTTTAAAAGTAATAGACATCTTAACCGCTATAGTTTTCCTGGAAAGTTCATGGTTGAAACCATATTCTTGATTGCAGATTTCTCAAAAAAAAATATTATACGAATCAGTGTTTTCCACATATTACGTTTCCCTTCGCTGTTCAAAAGGTTATGGGCCCGCAGATCCAAAGTGCTACGTTATTTTGGTACTTAAGATAATAATCATAATAATTTTCTGTCACAGCTCAGAGCAGCTAAAAATACACTGACGTTTATAACTCCAGTTCTTGTTATTTATGCGATGGTCAGGTGTTCTGCTTTGACTAGTTGTAAAACGAATACAAAACCATTATATATTTTATAGGCCTTAAATTCAAGAGTCACTGTTAATTTTTTAAAAGCTGGGTTTGATAAGTATACTATTTATCTTAGGCTAAGCTACCTACAACTTACTACCCATTGTGTTTATTTCTGGCAATAATATTATCGATATAATAAATAAATATTAAATATAGATTTTTAAAACTATTGCGTGTTTTCTCTAACTAAAATAACAAAACGTCAAAATTCACGTCTAATATTGTATTGAGAATATCGTAATTCAGTTAGTCAATTTGTCTGTTGTTTGTTTGTGTCTTTTTTTATATTTTTGGTCGACCTAGGCGTACTTTCCTCGACCAAATAAATGTTGTTCTAAGGAAAGGCCTACTCAAGAGTACCAAGAACCGGCGAGCGTGCATGAAGAATGTGATGAATGTTGAGGAAGCGAAAGAGAAGGTGTGTCAGGATCGTACTAAGTAGAGGGAAATAGTCTCTGCCTTTTTTTTTTTTTTTTTTTTTTGACCCAGGAAAAATGCGTTACGCATCATCACCCCACGCCGGGGGGCGCGAGGTGGTATGTGGGACTCCCCCGCCAAAGATGGTAGCGGCGGGGATACCCACTAAAAAACCTGGGGGTGTTCCTGCGGGACGCCATAATGCCGGGGCAACGGGTACGCCGAAGCACTCATCCGCGGCCCCGACGGCGTTTGGTCCTCACTGACAGGAGGACCCCTCCGCGGTGGGGTGAAGAGGAGTTTCACCCCACCCTCTCAAGGGGCGCGCGGAAACACCGCGCGCGCCACCTCGTGGGTCTGTGCTTGCGGCGACGAGTACCCCCGTACTCGCCGCCTAGACCCAGGCGCCGCCTAGACCCAGGAAATAGTCTCTGCCTACCCCAACGGTAACCAGGCGTAATTATATGTATTATGTATGTAGTAAATTTGTTTACATTTTTTCCTGCGAAAAATCCCCAAAGATAAAAAACTGTTTATAAAATAGATACAATAGTTTGGAGGTGTTTGGATGTGTGCCCACTGCGCGTAACGGGCCACACCCGCGCCTTGTTCAATGTAAAAATATCAAAATTAACTGCATTCGCTGGACAACAGACGTGTCTCATATTAAAGATATAATTTTATTGTGTGAAAAACCCGTTCACTAAATTGGTCCTAGAAAAAATCTAATATTTTAAAAGGCAATTGGAAAAATAAGTTGCAATATTGTTAATTTATTTTTCGTTAAAAGTTGTGGTAAGTTGGGTCTCTCTAAAATAAATAGAATTAAGTTTAGGTATACTTCCTCTTAACCTCTCTTCGCCTTGTACTTTTTTTCGATCTAATCAAATATATAATAGGAACTTTTACTTATTTACCCGTCAACAAATTGTCGGATTGTTTTATAAGTAAATTACTTGAAGTGGCCTGAACCGATTTCAAAATTATTAATGTGTCTAAGGATATAATATTATATAATATAGGTACTAGCTTATGCTCGCGGCTTTGCCTGCGCGCAGAAATCTTTTATTAGCGGTTTTAAAACCTATCTGTATGCCAAATTTTAGCCTAATCTGTTCACCGCATTGGACTTTCTGCTGATAGATCAGTCAGTCAGTCAGATCAGTTTCCTTATATTATAGGTATATTTAGATTGTATATACGTTCCATTTCAATTTTATTAAGTTGGTTTTAATATTCACCTGAAAATACATGTAAAATTATAGTTTAACCCAATTAGGCTGCTATGATGCGACAGAGTTATTTTTAACAGAACAAACTAAATGTTTAAAACTGCATCACACAAATAGGTAAACAACATTACATGAAACAAGCGGTTCTAGCTCGATATTCAGTGAAGGCAGGGAGGCCAAGTACCCTGCCTACTACCACGGTAAACCGTGCTACTACTGACAGCGTCGTGTGGACAATGACCGACACCGCGTCGGCAATGCACGGTTGCCGTTGACCGTCACGATAACTGCTCATCATCTTGCGAGGCATTATTTCTATCTCTAAAATAAAAGAAAACCAAACTAATTAAAAGTTTTCACATATTTACCTCTGGGGGGGGGCTCTCTTATTTCTTCTGGGGGGGGCAAAGTTTTGCCTGATATGGTTGCAACTAAAAATACCTCTACAACGGAACCAAGATTAGTTCAACAAACATTCCATAGAAGCATGTTCCTCACAAGAACTCGTTGCAATTCATCACCAAGCAATAATGACAATTATTACACTCGGACTGAAACACCCGAAACTCAGCACTATAACAAGAGGAAGAGGGTTAACACTCTTCCAGAATCAAGTACAGTTAAGACCCAAAACAGGTTCGCCACACTAGAATTAGATCAACCAGCGGAACTAGTAAGCGAAGTTCAGAAACCAAAAAGACCTCCTCCTATTGTCTTATATGGGGTTAAAGACATTAATGAGCTCTCTAACCTCATCAAGGCTGTCATTGACGAAGAAACTTTCAAACTAAGGATTATCAACAAAAACCAATTACGGGTCATAATAGACAATGCAGACAATTACAAAAAAAATATTGACTTAATCAGGGAGCGAGGATTAATTGGTTATACCTTTTCTCCGAAAGAAGACAAACCGTACAGGGTTGTGATAAAAAATCTTCACCCAACCACTCCAAAGGATTCGATAGTCAAAGCAATTGAAGAGACCGGAAACAAAGTAACGGGTGAAATAATAAATGCCAGGTATGGTCGAGACAAGCTTCCAACATCTACTTTTTTCGTAAATGTAGCACCTCACACAAACAACAGATTGGTAAAAAGTATTAAATACATAAACAACCAAGTTGTGAGAATCGAAGATCCCAGAAAAAGCAAAACGATTGCACAGTGCCAACGTTGCCAGCAGTACGGCCACACAAAAAACAACTGTATGCGCCCATACCGATGCGTAAAATGCGGCCAAGGCCACCGAACGTCAGACTGTCCAAAAAAAGACAGGAACACGCCCGTAACATGTGCGTTGTGCAAAGGGGACCATCCCGCAAATTACAAGGGATGCGATGTCTATCGTGAGATAGCATCTAGAAGAATTAGATCTCAGCCAAAAAGATCCATCAGAAACATTGCTCCCGAAGAACATAGGTTCCAACCATATGAGTACAATACACATTCCATGCATTCCATGGAAGTAAGAAAACACACGCCCCAAACAGACAAGAGCTGCACAAAGTCTGCATATACTAACCCAGCAACTCAAGAGCCCACTCCTAAACACACTCGACGAGTATACTCTGACGCACTGAAAAAGCCAACCCAGGACAACATGACTAGCCACAACTACATCCCTCAATTTCAATATCATCAAAATACTTCTAATTGTATGGAAGTGTTAGAAAAAATCCTCACTCAACAATCGGAGAAAATAGACCTCCTTGTCCAACAAATAAGTTCCCTCATGGGTCTTATCACAAAACTCGTCAACAAGTTACCATAATGGCTGAAACGGGTTACTTAAAGCTTGCCACTTGGAATGTCAACGGGGCTTTATCAAGTGCTCATGAAATAGAGTACCTCATCAAATCTAACAAATTAGATGCTCTACTATTATCTGAACCTCACATGACAGGCAAAACACCTCTCATAATCCCAGGCTACACAGTCCACATAACTCCGCATCCTAATGGGAAAAGCCAGGGCGGATCGGCTATTATAATTAGAGCAAACTTGAAACACTTTGTGAGAGAAAACTACTCTACCCCGCATTTACAAGCGACAACCATAACAGTCCAAGACAAGTATGGTTCGATTGACATATCAGCAGTTTACTGTCCGCCCAGACACTCTATAACGGAAAGCATGTTTAAGGAGTACTTTACCACGCTTGGTCCACGATTTGTATCGGGCGGTGACTGGAATGCCAAGAATACTTACTGGGGGTCACGTATGACCCTACCAAGAGGTAGAAACCTGAAAAGAGCTATTGACATAAATGGCTTCTTGACACTGTCCACTGGCGAACCAACATATTGGCCTTCAGACCCAGCGAAAATCCCTGACCTTGTTGACTTCTTTGTTACCAATGGTATAGGTCACCTGTACACCAAAATCGAACCAAACTTGGATGGCTCTTCGGATCACTCACCAGTCATACTCACCCTTAGTTCAAAGATAATAAATATTAAAAAACCTGAAAGTCTACATGACAAGAAAACAGACTGGTCAAGCTTCAGACAGCATCTAATAGATAACATAGACCTCAGAACATCACTAAAAACTGAAGATGAACTGGAAGACGCCTGCACGAAGTTAACCAATATTATCCAAGTGGCGGCCTGGAGAAGCACCCCGGAAACAGCTGATGACTACCTCTTTAACACCAAAAACATACCGGATACCATTCAACAAAAGATAGCCGAGAAGCGTAGACTAAGGGCTACGTGGCACAGCACAAGATGTAAATCTGACAAAACGACCTTCAATAAAGCCTCCATGGAGCTTAAAGAACTCATTAAAACCCATGAAAATATAACTTTTAATGACCACATCGAATCTCTCTCACCAGAAGCAAAAGGACATCACTCACTGTGGAAAGCTACAAAAAACTTCAATCAACCTCAACAGGCCAATCCACCTATTCGAAAGGCCGATAATGAATGGGCACGCACTGATGAGCAGAAGGCGGAAACATTTGCGAAACACCTATCAAGTGTTTTCCAGCCAAACGAAGGGCAACAAATAGCACTCAGGAGCAAGAAATTGACAAAATCCTTGAACAACCATTCCAGTTAGATCTCCCTCTAAAACATATTAGTCCTAGGGAACTCTGGTCAGAAATAAAAAGACTTGATCCCAAAAAAGCGCCAGGCTTCGATTTGATAACTCCGAAAATTCTTAAAGAGTTACCAAGAAAAGCTGTAGTCCATCTAACGCACATATTTAATGCGACGTACCGACTGGCGTACTACCCACTCATATGGAAAGTATCACAAATCATCATGATTCAAAAACCAGGGAAACCAGCCAACGACGTCACATCGTATAGACCCATAAGCCTCTTACCGGTGATAGCTAAACTGTGGGAGAAACTATTCGTAAAGCGTCTGAAACTCTGCCTAACGACAATACCCGACCACCAGTTCGGCTTCAGGGAAGGACACTCAACTGTAGAACAAGTCCACAGAGTCTACTCGACCCTAAGGGAGTGTCTTGAACGTAAACAATACTGCTCGTCAGCTTTCCTCGATATTCAGCAAGCTTTCGACAGAGTCTGGCATAAAGGGTTATTATGCAAAATCAAAACCCAGTTGCCGCACATATACTGTCCTATGATCCGCTCCTACTTGTCGGATAGAATCTTCCAAGTAAAGTTCGGAGAATGCAAGTCATCCTTCCATGACATAAAGGCCGGTGTACCGCAAGGCTCTGTCCTAGGCCCGGTGCTATACAATATTTACACAGCCGACTTACCACAATCATCCAATACAGTGACCGCTACATACGCAGACGACACCGCAATCTTGTCGTGCGATGACTCTCCTGCCAAAGCCTCGACAGCACTCCAAGAATGTCTAGTGCTCACTGAGAGATGGCTACAGAAGTGGAGAATTCGCACAAGTGCTGCCAAGTCTACCCATGTCACTTTTACTCTACGGAAAGGTAACTGTCCACCTGTAAAACTCGGTGGAGAAGAGCTGCCTCAGAAAGACTCCGTTAAGTATCTTGGCTTCACTCTGGATAGAAGACTGACCTGGAAGGAGCACATAAAGGCGAAGCGTACAGAGCTAGACCGCAGGTTTAAAAATCTATATTGGCTCCTTGGCCCACAATCACGCCTCTCAATGAGCAACAAACGTCTGGTGTATACCAGCATTCTGAAACCGTTGTGGACGTATGGAATTCAGATTTGGTGTACCACATGTAAATCTAATCGTGATATCATCCAGAGAGCACAAAATAAGATCTTACGCGCCATAGCAAATACATCGTGGTTCACCAATAATAAAGAAATCCACGAATACCTGGAGGTCCCAACAGTAGACGAAGAAATTAGGACTTTGGGTGGCCGATACTGCGATCGCCTCAGGTCTCACCTAAATCCACTCGCTAGAGCGCTAATAGAGAACCCGCAAACAACAAAACGACTGAAGAGAGCACATGTCTTCGAGAAGTTGATTCCAGAAGGAAGACGGGCTAATGAGCCCGAGCCTGAAACATCTTGACTTAACTCAATGAATCCACTTATAGTTGGAAAACTGATCGTGGATAGACAAAGGAGGAAAAAAAAAAAAAAAAAAAAAAACATATTTACCTGTCCCCTCTCGTATTTCAGTACAAGAAGAGTTGAGCGTTTATAAATCTAATACACTCTCAACTCTTGGCCGAAGCTTTCAGCTTGTTTATTACCCCGCCCCGTTAAAAATAGTCCCACAATATACTGGAGGTATTTTTGTATGTAATTACTCGTAAATTACGCGCGTATCAATCATGCGGTCTTTTTCGGTCGAGTCGTGATGCTGTCAGCGCCTGCCTACGCTTGGCTGATCTGAATTATTATGACATATATTCTGTTATATCGATAAATTA
The DNA here is from genome assembly GCA_947507615.1 of Hemithea aestivaria. NCBI lineage: Eukaryota > Metazoa > Arthropoda > Insecta > Lepidoptera > Geometridae > Hemithea > Hemithea aestivaria. The sequence goes on along the minus strand of OX382327.1, from coordinate 17,288,628 downwards.
ACGTTATTTTAACAGAACATGATACCATGGTATAGTTTCACAATGAAAACATTTAAAGCTTTGCCGTGTGTTTTTTTGGTCGTAACGCGGGTGCTGAAAAACACATACTTTTTCGCTACAAGGGACCGTATTTTAGCGCATTGTGTGCGCGCGGGACTGTACGCCGGTGCGGCTAAGCACACACGCGCGTTTTTTTTGCTCACAGCGTGTGTGTGCCGCCGCACTGGCGTACGGACTGTCGTTACGGACTGAACGCCAATACTACTAGACACACACCATGTGTAACTTCCGTCACTGGGGATAGTTCTAAAAAAACTCCCGTAACCAAAGTGTTAATATTGCATTGCAAACATTTGAAACGCCATCTGGAATCAATGTACAGTCAACTACAAAGAGATGTATCCATGTTAGTCTTACAAATATGAAGGAACTTTTAGTATGCAAAAATTATTTACCCTTCGTGACATTTTCAGTATCCACCAAATCTTATACTATATTCGATTCATTTTAAATGCTATTATGTATCACCTAAGGAAAAGTAGTAGGATACATCATTGTTGCATATTAAACGAGTCGATGATAATATAAAGTTTGATTGCTACTAGAAATGTCACGAACCAAGGGTAGTTCATTGTGGCAAATGAAAATTTACTTCATTTTGTAAGCCTAACATGGATAGATCTCTTTGTAGTTGACTGTACATCGTGTGGTCTGTCATCGTATGCAGCTTTAACCTATAATGATGATTGCAGAGAATCTGAGTGGTTATTCGGCACGCCAGCCGGCAGACGTCAGCTGCAAGACTCCGCCCGTTTCGGTCGGCTCGTGGTAGCTATCCTCTACCGAGGTCATATCTTCGAGTCTTTAGACGCTGTGAAGGAAGAGCTTACACATTCGGCCAAGATGCTCATACCTAATGGGTTCACTGGACAGGTGAGGCAATGTTTTTTTTTATATGTTAAGAGCGTATATATCGAGTGACGCTCTCTCGCTCGCACTATTTGACAAATTTTGAAATATAAATTCATAGAATGAATTTATTGAAAATTCCTTAAGAACAGCCCTCCATAACATTATTGCACACATTTTAAAAGTGTTTCCAGTTTGATATATTTAAAAATGGCATGAATTTTTTTCAAAAATTTCATTATTCAATTTTTGAACTTTTTTTCAAAAATCTCTCGATGTATACGCTCTTAAACACTACACACACAAAATATTTCCTCATATTCAAAGATTGATCACTAATAAACAAAGAATAATAAAAAATGTAGGTTAGCCTTTGACCACGATCTCGCGTGATGTTAACCGACGATGCAGCCGTAGATGGCAGCCGACTAAACCTAGAAGGCGGGATAAATCCCTCCCGATGACTCATCCTTTAAAATAAGAGAAATTAAATTACTGGGCTGAATAGTCTTAACATCTTATGACTATTCAGCCCAGTAATTTCCAGTTCCCTCCTACCGAAGAAAGCAGGGTAACTGGCACTGTTGATCTGTTGGTCAAATCTCCAATATTGGTGGCTGTCTGTATCTATTTATGTGTTTTTCTCTTTTTTGTAAGTATGAGTTTTTTGTGAGTGTGTGTTCTCTTTTTTGTTTAAAATATAAACATTAATCCAGATCCATTATCTAGCCACCATAAAACAAGCATTGAGATGCTAAGCTTGGATTTAAATTGTACTGTATTATGTCCTGCAATATTTACAAACACAACATTCAAAAATGATTAAATAAGAATTAATTTGTTCCACAGATACCATTCCTATCACTAGGCAGTGACGTCGGCCGCCGTGAGACCATACACACCGGCACCTCCCCCCTCTCCGGACAATACGTCATAGAGGAGGTCGACGTGGAGGGGGAGACCCACAGGAGGCTCGTCTTCCTCGACAACAGGATGCTGGTGCAGTCAGAGGCTAGGCTTAAACAATGTGAGTGAACTTAATGGTTGAACTGTACTGAACTTAATGGTTGAACTGTTCTGAACTTAATGGTTAAACTGTACTGAACTTAGTGGTTGAACTGTACTGAACTTAATGGTTGAACGGTACTGAACTTAATGGTCGAACGGTACTGAGCTTAATGAACGGCCGCCGTGACAACAGGATGCTGGTGCAATCTGAAGCTAGGCTTAAACAACGTGAGTGAACTGTACTGAACTTAATGGTTCAACTGTGGTTGAAGTGAAGGGGGAGACTCACAGGAGGCTCGTCTTCCTTGACAACAGGATGCTGGGACAATCTGAAGCTAGGCTTAAACAACGTGAGTTGACTGTACTGAACTTAGTGGTTGAACTGTACTGAACTTAGTGATTGAACGGTACTAAGCTTAATGGTTCAAGTAGAGGGCGAGGCCCACAGTGTGCTCGTCTTCCTTGGCAACAGGATGCTGGTGCAGTCCGAGGCTAGGCTTAAAATTGTTTAACACACTCACATTGGTGAGTGACCTGTAATGAATTAAATGGTTGAACTAAACTGAATGGTTGGAAAGTTTAACTGTTCTGTACTTAATGATTGAAGTAGGCAAGATACATCGACGGGAGTGGTTGGTGCTTGATAATGGGATACTGATTATAACAGGAGTTGAACTTTACTGAATATAATAGTTGAACTGTACAGTTCAGCAGTATGTAATGATTGAACTACCACATTAATCAAAACACAAATTTACCTATTTATTTCTTAAATTCCAGTGAAATCCAAAGACAAGGTCCGCCAAGTGATAGACTTCGGCTACATATCGACGTATCAAGCATTTATGTGTGTGTGCGTGAGTGACGCACACAGCGACGTGGCCGTGCTAGGGGTGGGGGGAGGGGGGCTGTGCATGTTCCTGAGGAAATGTTTCAACACTAGCAGGGTGAGTAGGTGTTCTTCTACATAGGTACAAGTGAAGGTATATAATTGTAAATTACCGGAATAAACTCACGTTGTATTTACTTCGGCTTCGTGCCGACCGTTTCGATCCTGTACGAGGATCTTCTTCAGGGAGCTGGTGCGGTTACGCGCCGCCGTCCGCGTCCCGCGCCGCACTGCGCGCAGCAACTCTACGGGCCGCGGGGAGGGCGGGGCTGTCACTTGTTCTTGCTCTTGCGACTGATCTTGATGACTCGCACACACAACGCTCACCACATCGTCAGCCCGAATACCACGGCTCGTAGTGGTAGATACCGCTTGCAAAACGGGATTCCATGCCTGTGGCAGCAACCAACCGCTATCTCTATTGAAATTCGGCCGACGACTTATCTCTATAGCTTCGCGTATTTTTCGCGGAACGAAAAATTTTTCTCTCGCTAATACGGTTGCTTTATCGAAGCGTATAAAGTGGTCCGAATCCAACACATGCTCTGTGATTGCCGACGCATTGTAATCTCGGTTCTTAAGGCTGCGAATGTGTTCTTTAAGGCGTGTCGAGACATGCCGCTGAGTCTCACCGACGTAGCTCTTGCCGCATTCACACGGTATTTCATATACCCCCGGTCCAGCTAAAGGTTCTTTGTCCTTGGGAGAGCGCAGCCAATTTCGTAGTTTAGACGGCGGGCGAAATATGGTTTTGACGTCATATTTTCTACGTAACAGGTGCCCGATTTTGTCCGTCACTCCCGCTATATAAGGGAGATAAATGGGCCGTCTCTCTACGTTGTTTGGTCGTATCCTAGCCGTGCTACTTGCTACTCGCCAGCTCTGTCTCCACCCATACCCATTTGACTCCAAGACTCCCCTTACATGTTTCAATTCCGCCTCCACGAAGACGGAATCACACAGCCGGAGTGCCCTGTTGATGAGCGTTCGTGGCACCGATGAAAGATGCTGTGGGTGGTGATGGGAATCTGCCTTAAGGTATATGTCCGTGTGAGTTGGTTTCCGGTATACGGTGTGTGTCAATTTCCCGTTCTCTGCTCTCACCACGAGCACGTCCAAAAACGGAAGTCTACCGTTTTCCTCCAACTCTACAGTGAACTTAACCTTTGGGTGGAGTGAGTTCAAATGCGTAGCTAACAAATCTACCTTGTCTCGGCCGACCACCGCAAACACATCATCGACGTAGCGCCACCAGCAGCGTGGAAAGTAAGGTATACTCTTCCTAGCACTTTCTTCGAATCCCTCCATAAAGATGTTAGCATTAGAAAGGGAGCTTGAATGCAATAGAGCTGTGTCTTCGCAGTGGTTATTTTATGTGGCGAGGCGAATATTTTTTGCAGACTGACGGGGTAGCCATGGGCTCACCTATAGCCCCAGTAGCAGCTAACATCTTTATGGAGGGATTCGAAGAAAGTGCTAGGAAGAGTATACCTTACTTTCCACGCTGCTGGTGGCGCTACGTCGATGATGTGTTTGCGGTGGTCGGCCGAGACAAGGTAGATTTGTTAGCTACGCATTTGAACTCACTCCACCCAAAGGTTAAGTTCACTGTAGAGTTGGAGGAAAACGGTAGACTTCCGTTTTTGGACGTGCTCGTGGTGAGAGCAGAGAACGGGAAATTGACACACACCGTATACCGGAAACCAACTCACACGGACATATACCTTAAGGCAGATTCCCATCACCACCCACAGCATCTTTCATCGGTGCCACGAACGCTCATCAACAGGGCACTCCGGCTGTGTGATTCCGTCTTCGTGGAGGCGGAATTGAAACATGTAAGGGGAGTCTTGGAGTCAAATGGGTATGGGTGGAGACAGAGCTGGCGAGTAGCAAGTAGCACGGCTAGGATACGACCAAACAACGTAGAGAGACGGCCCATTTATCTCCCTTATATAGCGGGAGTGACGGACAAAATCGGGCACCTGTTACGTAGAAAATATGACGTCAAAACCATATTTCGCCCGCCGTCTAAACTACGAAATTGGCTGCGCTCTCCCAAGGACAAAGAACCTTTAGCTGGACCGGGGGTATATGAAATACCGTGTGAATGCGGCAAGAGCTACGTCGGTGAGACTCAGCGGCATGTCTCGACACGCCTTAAAGAACACATTCGCAGCCTTAAGAACCGAGATTACAATGCGTCGGCAATCACAGAGCATGTGTTGGATTCGGACCACTTTATACGCTTCGATAAAGCAACCGTATTAGCGAGAGAAAAATTTTTCGTTCCGCGAAAAATACGCGAAGCTATAGAGATAAGTCGTCGGCCGAATTTCAATAGAGATAGCGGTTGGTTGCTGCCACAGGCATGGAATCCCGTTTTGCAAGCGGTATCTACCACTACGAGCCGTGGTATTCGGGCTGACGATGTGGTGAGCGTTGTGTGTGCGAGTCATCAAGATCAGTCGCAAGAGCAAGAACAAGTGACAGCCCCGCCCTCCCCGCGGCCCGTAGAGTTGCTGCGCGCAGTGCGGCGCGGGACGCGGACGGCGGCGCGTAACCGCACCAGCTCCCTGAAGAAGATCCTCGTACAGGATCGAAACGGTCGGCACGAAGCCGAAGTAAATACAACGTGAGTTTATTCCGGTAATTTACAATTATGAATCTAAGTACTCACGAATCGTTTAGTGCAAAAATAGTGAAGGTATATTTTCATTGTCCCCCACTTTATCTCCCACAGGTGGCAAATTTGGAATGAAACTTTTGCAATCACATAATATCGCTGTACCTACGTTTCTGCAAGGACCGCCATATGGACGGCATCTATATTTCGATTGCCACCTGCTGCCACCTGGGGGCGAAAAACGTGGGGGCCAATGAGAATATACATTTTTTCGAACCTTCTAGACGTTTTACGCTATACATCGTCTACCGCATCTGCACGAACTTATTGTATTTGATCAGAAGAAGACCTAGAATTGGCCTGCCGTGTGTGATGGTTCATATGTTACTTACCCATGCGGATTTTGTTAACACATTGGCTCCGGCGGCGTTTTATAGAATTATCCCGTGTGCCTGAATTTAATTTTGTTTGGAAAAATCCTTTGACAAAACACAGCTGATGTGTTAAACGTTGCGGTGCGTCCCGCTATTGTTTAAATACATATAATTACGCCTGGTTCTCGCTGGGGCAGAGACTTATATTCCGCTATCGTTTGCGCCCGCATTAATTTGGTCTGGAGTACAACCTCATACCAATCGCTTCTAAACAAAAAATATCTTTAATTTCAGCCTCACAGCCAAATATGTCAGATTCTGTGTAAATCAGTTTCTTCATAAGACTGCTAATTTAAAGTTTTATTTTCTTTGAACCTTAAAGATTTATATTCTTTCTTATTTCAATTTTCAGATAACTGGCGTTGAAATCGATCCAGCCATGTTGGATATAGCGAGAGACTACTTTGAGTTGAAAACTGATGACCAACTGAATGTGCAGATTAAAGATGGACTAGATTTTCTCAGGGATGAGGTGGAGAAAGGTAATTTATGTTATGATGTCTTTAAACACGTTAATTGGACGTAGTTTGGCAACGGTTGCCCGTCGTGGTCGTACGTCCGGAGATCCTGGGTTCAAATCTCAGTGTGGCAAAGATTTTCGCCTGAGGGGCCTATTTGCTATCGCCCAACGTCATGTAAAACACTAAAATCCATAGATAAAACACACGCGTACATTACTTGCTTAAACCTCCTCATTGCTATGTGTAAAATAACAAACGCAGCAATGTACATTGAAGTTGTCATCAATCGTAGTGGGTGAGATTTAGCCAATAGACCCTCTGGACGCTACTGTGTTAGGGACGTTAAGCTGGTCCCGGCTATAGAAATGTAGAAGCAAGGCCTGCAGCATGCCCTAACGACTACCTTCTACATTTCTAATAGGAAATAGCCAACCTATATGTTGCAGTTTCTGGTTGATAATCTCATCGATAGGTTGGCTACACAACAATTTTAATTTGATTCTGACGGTGTTATTAGGGTAACCTGTTCTGTTGGAGTACAAACCCCCAAAAAACCGTATAAAAATTATTTTTAAACTTTCCAGGGTCAAAATACTCGTGTATCCTGTACGACATGGACAGCAAAGACAGGACGGTCGGGCTCTCGTGTCCCCCCGCGCACTTCCTGCAACATCATGTACTACAACAAGTCAACACGCTCATCGGAGACCACGGTGAGGAACCAAGTATTATTTATGTATTTATGTAGTGCGGCTATGGTATCACTGCGACCATGATTGGCCTATTGTGATCGCCACTTGTTATGGTGAGATTGACCCCTAGGCGCGGCGCTAGAGTTCACCACAGACCATACCAGCTTCTACAAACTGCAGAATTTTCCTAGGGGTCATCTCTCTAAGCTCATTCGGGCTGAGCAGGTGCTGTCCTAATAGAGCTATGTTACTACGCCCAGCAGATGAAGAGGCGTTTTATCTGCCTTTTTACAGAATCTGCAGATTTGTGTGTCGCATAGCCCTAGTTTGGACATGCTTGTTAAGGCGACAGTGTCCAGTCAGGGCTCGAGTTACGATGCGTAGGTTTTTCCTACTTAGCGGTATGATTTGGTTGTTGAACCTTGTATCATAGGCTTTTATAAGTAACTTTGAGTAGCTTTGAGTGCTTCAAAGCTACTTAAAGCTTCTTGGCCTGAGAGTCTTCCCACAGTTTGATCGACTGTGTATTGGTCTCCCTTTCTGCCCTTATCCCACCAGGTAGGGTCGGCATTCGGCACAACACGATCTTCATTCTACTCGATCATCCGTTATATCGTCATTCACTCTCCTAAATGAAAAATTTAAAATTAACTTGCAAAAGTGCTCCAATGTAGCCTATTTGAATAAATTAATTTTGAGTTTGAGTTAGACTAGGATGCATATTATCTTTTTGCACACAGTTCATCCAAATCTTTTAAGGTATCCCCTTCCAATATTTCCACTTACCGCATTCATAGCCTTTTTTGCCACACGACCTTCCTCCCTTCGCCTAAAATCCCTGAAAGAAGATAGCCTACCACTCTTTTTAAATAATACCGCACACTAACATTTATTCGTTTTCTTTGTAGGCGATATTTTCCAATTCAATATTTGAAGTTAAGTTTGTTTTAAAGTTTAGTAACCAAAACTAAACACTAAATTTTCCAATTACAGGTCATTTCGTCCTAAACCTCGTCTGCCGCGACACAACACTCCAAGCCTCCATCATAGAAACCTTAAAACAAATTTTCAAGTACATCGTCTCAATAAAACTCTATGAAGAAGTGAATGAAATCATATTTGCGACCAACATTACACCTTACACGAAGGAAAATTTGGAACAAACAGTCAAAAATCTCAACACTCAAGCGCGGCAGAAGAAACTAGTTAGTGTGAAGTGTGTGGATTTGAGAGACTTTTTGCAATCTGTTAATATTATTTCATAGTATTTGGATATCTTTTTAGTAGTTTCTAAGAGGATGTTATGAAGAAAAACAAATCTATTCAGAATAATATAAGGCGTTTAGCAAACTGAGCAACTATTACAGCAAGTGGGGCAAGCAACTAGTTTCAAATCTATGTCTGCTGCTAGTTGCCAGAAAATACTGTTGCTGCGATATTTGCTGTCTGCAAAACGCCTTAGTCCAATAAGTTCTGTCGAACTGGAAATTTAATTCCCGAATTGCCACCTGGAGGGCAATCCATGTGGGTGAATATATCATTTTTGTATATACCGCTTTACAAACAACTTTAATTTTGTTCTCTAATATATTATTATACTGATGGTATAATGGATTTCCTAAAAAAAATCGTTTTTGAAGATCGATTTTATGGCAGATTTATAAAAATTTCAAGGCCAAGCCTTTATTATTGTAACGCATTACGCGCTAATTAGTGAATAGAGTAATATTTTTAATACACATTACGCATGTAGCGATAAGTCTAATCTATGTTATTTTTATGCAGTGAACTAGAAAGATTGGCGTGTTTTACTTTGTTATAAAATTTTATTGTTTAAATATGATTAAAATTACTAAAAATGAGGAACTTCTGTACTTTTGTTAGTAACATACGGTACCTACATATTTATTTTATGTAGGTACACAAACTGCGTTATTACAAAACGCGGATTTCGATAATACTAGGATTAACTGCTGATCATAATCATATTGTGTAGGAGGCAGTGGTTAGGTCATGTTGCAGGCCCTGTACTCGGTGAACTGAAACTACAACATATAGGCTAGCCACAGCCTATAATAGTGATTTGGCTCTGACAGTGTAAGTAGGGCAACCTGTTCTGTTGGTGTATAAACCCCAATTATTATTATAATAAGTCCGCGTTTTGTAATAACATGGAAAGAGTGAGATATGTAGGTATTCTCTTTTTTGTACTCTCAAGCGTATATCGCTTAGGTTTAATCGGGCCAATAATTAATTTTATGTCTCCTTTCTGCTTTGGTCAAGTTCAGGCCTATTATATTGACCTTGTAAATATTGTAAATGAAACAATTAAATAAAATGAATGCATTTAATGCCGCATTTTATCTTGACGTCGTCCACACATGCGCACACGCAACCAACACGATGCTATCAAACAAAAAGCTAACAATCATAATTAGGCTCCCTAATATATCACAATTGGCACCTGAGTTCTAATAACAATTACTAAACAGTGTTTGCGGTAAAGGCATTCGTGGTAAACTAATTAGTAACAAAAATTTACACTATGTACATAGAAACAATACATCTTTTTATTATAGAGCTAAATTCTATTCAAACCACTAACGCTTGTCAATGGTAGGTACTTTACTAAATGAAAATGATAATTATTTATGAAAAAATATATATATTGCTGAGCAAGCTGAGAAAATATATTGTAAATTAAAATATGATTGTTATAAGAGTGGGCTAATAAAAATGATGATGATAATAAAAATGATCTATAATTTTTAGATTTTTTATCATTACCTCCTTAATTAACTATTATTATTATAATAATAATTTAAAATAAAGCCCTAAAATTATATAATTCCTAAGATGATGGTATAGGTAGCTGTCATTTTAAGAATTCGGATCACTTGTGTCCCTGAGGTTTCTATACATCATTTCACCAGTAATTTAATTTGTGCAATTGGTAATAAATAATATAAATAAATCCTAAAACAAACTCAATAGAGTTCAACTCAAGTTACTAATGCCTTTACTGCAAACACAGCGTCTAATTCATACACAATTTATCATAAAATAATTTAAAATACATTAGTATTCGCAAGGAAATAAATTACAATAGCTTCGCTTATAAGTCAAGCGTTTCAATTACAACACAATAAAAAAAAAACAGTTCCTCAAAACACTTTCTTCAGTATATTTTTCAGACTTTTTTTCTTTTTGCTTCCTCCGCTAACGTTATCCTGACCGTTTGACATTTCAGTTGATTCCGACCAGAGGCTGCCTGTGGGAGACTCCGAGGCAGCTTTGGACGCTTTCCCGTTGAAAATAGGTTCCAATCTCACTACAGGACTAGGCGTGCTCCTGGTACTCTGCCTGCTCAAAGTCCTCAAGAAAGCCGGCGACGACAATCGCCGCGTCTTCATCGTCTTATTCTTCAAACTGTTAAAAAACCCGTTGGTTTTCGTCGTGTCTCTTTTCAGTGGAGGTGATTCTCCGTTGAATTCTTTGGGTTCCGTCACAGGAGCGAAAAACTCCTCCTCGTCTAATGGTATCGGGTTGTCTTGCAGCTTCCCAATGCTGTCCTGTCGGGTCCAGTCTGTTCTGACTGGTTCCTCTACTTTTCTGTGGATTATTGATGTTTTTCTTCGTCTGTTCTTTTTGGCCACTATCCATTCTCCCTCGTTGTCCTCTGTTAGTTCAGCAGACCTGGCTATCTGCAGGGCTTCCTCGCTGGGTCTTCGTTTCTTTGCTGCGGGAGTTGCGTGGCCGCTCACACCTTCCACAGATTTCCTTCTCAATTTATCCTGTTTTTTCTTTTTCTTTGGAATGGTTACAATGACTGGTTCTATTTTTCGTCGTTTGTTCAAAACGTAGAAGATTGTCGCGATGATAATCGTTTGGAAGAAGACGAATTTGAAGAAGTTAATGTTTCCGAACAAGCTATTCCTCTCGTCCATGAGTGTGGTGATAGCTAGAGTCATGGTGCCGATCTGTTCTTGCATGAGCGTCATCTGTTCCACGTACTTCTGTTCGCGTTCGTTGGACTTGCGCCGTTCGTCGCTCATCTGCTGGACCGTCTTCTCGAAGGTCTTCTGCATCTCTTCCACTTGCTTCTTGTACCGCCTGCTCAGCTCCTCTAGATACTGTCCCGAGAGGGACATGTTTCTTTCTAATGTCTGAAATTAAAAAAATAAAAAATACACTTAAATAATTGTTATCGAATATAACTTTTTAAACAAAGGGAGAGTGTGATCAGTCATAGTGGCATAGTGTGTAGCGAGTAGTCATTTAAAAATGTAAATGTTATTTGGAAATCTATGAAATCGATTTCTACAATATAATATATTCAGAGAATATGGGCAAAAAGTGATGTGATTCTAAATCGAGTACGAGTAATTATAATTATTATGGGCCTATTTTTGTCACTCTTTTTAAAAATATATTTTAGTTCCAAATTATCTACTATATAAAAATAAGTCGGGTTTTCCTCCCTGACGCTATAACTCCAGAACGCACGAACCGATTTCCACGGTTTTGCATTCGTTGGAAAGGTCTCGGGCTCCGCGAGGTTTATAGCAAAGAAAATTCAGGAAAAATTTCAAAAGAAATGAAAAAAAAGTAAAAAAAATAAGTTATTCAATTGGAAACCACGCGCGTATTGGGCAAATGTCAACAGCAGGCATTTGTCTTTAAGGTGGTAATGGCCGTGTCGGCGCGGAGGATATTTGATATTGATAAGTTTTATTGCAACCTTATTTCGAATTAATACTGGCAACGTAGTAGCCAATGGCTCTCCTTGGATGAATACAAAAAAAAAGCGTGTTCTTGGGCAAATTTTTATTAAATTTCAACAGCAGGCATTTGTCTTTAAGGTGGTTTTAATTATTCATAACATAAAAACCACTGAACCGATTTTGATGCAACTTATACTGTGCCCTTAGTTGGTCCATAGTTAAACCAAAAATAAAGTCAATAACTAAAATGTCTCTCTAAAAATATAAGATTCATTTTGGTTAGGTATTGACTTTATTTTTGGTTTAAGTATGCTCCAACTAAGGGCACAGCATAAGTTGCATCAAAATCGGTTCAGTGGTTTTTAAGTTATGAATAATTAAAATTTGTCGAAATCAGGAACATTTCATAGGAAGCGTAAGGACCAGCCAGTGGTATGACGTCACGCGCTGTCAGATGACAGTTCGAAACGTTTTAGGCAGTATTTAAAAAATCATTTTTATTTACGTATTTTTATATTGAAATTTCATATATTTTTGCATAAAAATAATATGATACCTATTATATAAAATCGTTAATACACTTTTGTTCTATCAACGCACAGCCCAAACGGCTGGACGGATTGAGCTGAAATTTGGACAGCGTATTCCTAGGAAAATTTCTTCGTGCAATAAGAAGCAATTTTTTGAAATTCCCTCAGGAACAGGAATTATTCCCGAAAAACGAATGTATGCAAATCTGTAACCGCTGAACCGATTGAGCTGAAATTTTGTAAAACGATTGTTGGAATTGTAATTAGAAACATCAAATAGCTTTTATGTCAGAAATTTACTTTAAAGGGGGGGTAAAGGGGGGTCGAAGTTTGTATGGAAAATTAAGAACCGCTGACCCTATTGAGCTGAAATTTGGTACAGACGTAGAGTCCTAAAAAATTGTATGGTATACTTTTTATCTTAAAAATCAACTTCTAAGGCGGGATAAAGGAAGTCAAAGTTTGAATGGGAAATCGGTAACCGCTTCTTTGTTTAAGCTGAAATTTGACCAGCGTGTTCTTTAGGTAACGTAGGCGACCTAACAAGGGATTTTTGCAAAATTCCCCCGGGAACGGGAATTATTCCCGAAAAACGTTTGTATGCAAATCCGTAACCGCTGAATCGATTGAGCTGAAATTTTGTAAAACGATTGTTGGGATTGTGATTAGAAACTTTAAATAGTTTTTATGTCAGAAATTTACTTTTAAGGGGGGTAAAGGGGGTCGAAGTTTGTATGGGAAATTTAGAACCTCTGACTCCATCGAGCTAAAATTTGGTACAGAGGTAGATTGAGTGTTAAAAAATGATATGGAATACTTTTTATCCCAGAAATCAACATTTAAGAGCGGGGGAAAGGGGGGTGCAAGTTTGTGTAAGAAATCGTTAATCGCTACTTTGTTTAAGCTGAAATTTGGTCAGCGTGTTCTTTAGGTAACATAAGTGATCGATAAAAAGAGATATTTGCAAAATTCCCCCAGGAACGGGAATTATTTCCGAAAAACGATTGTATGCAAATCCGTAACCACCGAACCGATTGAGCTGAAATTTTGTAAAACGATTGTTTGGACGGTGTTTAGGAACACTGAATAGCTTTTATGACAGAAATTTACATTTAAGGGTGGGTAAAGAGGGGGTCAAAGTTTGTACTGGAAATTTAGAACCGCTGACCCTATTGAGCTAAAATTTGGTACAGTGGTAGATTGAATCCTAAACAATGATATGCGATACATTTTATTCCAGAAATCAACCTTTAAGGGGTTGGGGGGGGGGGGTCATACAAGTTTGTGTAAGAAATCGTTAACCTCTTTTTTGTTTTAGCTGAAATTTGAACACCGTGTTCTTTAAGTAACGCAAACGACCCATAAAAAGGGATTTTGCGAAATTCCCACTGGTGCGGCAATTATTACAAAAAATTAGTTGTATTGTGTTTAGGAACATTGAATAATTTTTACTATTATTGGAGGAGGGTCAAAGTTTGTATGGGAGATCAGAAACTGCTGACACTATTGAGTTTCAGTTTAGAGAAAAGGTAGATTGGTTACCGCTTCTTCGTTTTAGATGAAATTTGGACAACGTATTCTTTATGTAACGTAGGCGACCGATAAGGAGGAATTTTGTGAAATTCTCACGAGAACGGGAATCATTTTCGAAAAACTTTGCATGGAAATCAGTAACCGCTGAACCTAAAATGAGCTGAATTAATGTTAAGCGATAGCTTAAGTTCTGTTAATGAATAGTTTTTTATGTCTGAAATTAACTTTAAGGGAGAATCAGTATTAAAGGAGGGAAGGAGGGTCAGTTTTAATGGAAATTCAGAAACCACGGAATTGATTTGAGTCGCGGGAAGGATAGTGTGAGAAAATAGTTACCAATAATAATTTAAGTTAGGTAACTCTTTAACGTATCTCTACTGTATAGAGATACTTAAAGAGTTACCGGGAAAGGACTACAAATAGTTTTAATTCCTGAAAAGAGGCGTGAAAATTTGTTAAAGCAATCAACAACCGCTAAACCGAGAAAGTTTGACCTCTCGGGAAACACATAGGATTGGTTCCTACGGCAGCGAAACAAAACTGCATTGAAATACCCAGCCCGATATTCTTCACTACCTACAGCGGGAGCAAATATACATACGCTTACAAAGTCGCGGGGATGGAAATACAATCATAGTCTAAATTCTAAATGGCTCCACCAAATTTTCGCTTTATCAATTGACTGTCACGCGCAACGAAGTGCGCGCGGGTCAGCTAGTTAACAATAAAATATAGAATTACACAAAGACGCACTTGCATTTTTTGTTGGCATAAACATCAATGCGTCAACGGGTCAAGAGTCAAGCCAGTGAATACGCATACATATACAGGTCAATCAAACAAAAGCATAATGTACTGAAAGTATGTAAATATTTTACTAATGCCCTTTGTTTCTCTTTAGTGTGGCAATTTGGTAACAACATTCCAAAGTACACATCGCGTCACTGAAATAATGTTTTATAACCGTTAATAGAAAATCACCGTATACTATGTCCATTATAATATTATTAATTTTAGAGCTGCAAATTTACGAATTTAATTTTATAAAACTGGTACAAACATTATGGCAGCGATTTTATAGGGTAGATAATTTGGAGCTTATTATTTTCTTTTAGTGAATTCACTTTTATGAATATATGACACAACTCTTTTTACAGTCAGTAGCTTTCGCATAAAGGAGTAACAAACAGACATACTGTAGTGATTATAATGTTCGTGCAAGGATACGCACCTTTACTCTGTTAGATAGCCTCAGGAAGACGGACTCTTTCTGCAAGGCTTGTGCTTGGTTCTGGCCCTGGCTGGGCAGCTGCGCGCCCGCCGGCGTCGGGTCCACTGCCATCTGCTCATAATCTGATATAAAGTTATCATTGTCCAATACGATCGTGTCCACTAACTCCTCGTTCATCTGCTCTTTTGGCTTCTCCACCTGAGCCTCTCCTTTCCCATTCTTAGGTACATCTTTGTTCTCCTCCAAGGGAACCTCTGGTTTCTCCACCTCGGAAACTAAAGGTTCCTGCGGCTCAGGCGTGGGATTCTCTTCCATCACAATTTCTTCTTTTTTCTCGTCCGGGTTCTCTTTCTCTTCACTAATATCTACAGGAACTTGAGTACTTTCTTCGATTGCTTCAAGAGCGGGATTCTCCTCTTGAACGGTCTCGTTGATCTTCTCATCCGAACCGTTGGTTTTCTCCGGAGTCAGTTTGATTTCATGCTCGGAACCAGCCTCACCGAAGATCGTCGAGGTCTCCTCGACCGTCACGTTCGTGGTCACGTTGAGTTCAGTCTCGAAACTGGAGTTCAACACCACCTTCTTCTCTTTAATGGCTAATATATTACACAAGGCGGCTAAATATTTCTGCGGGAACAGAGCGTTGACGTACGCGACGCGCTCGTCACCAAACTCTATAGTGTTTGTACTTTTGAAGTCGAGTCCGAAAGGCTGGCAGATGCCGGTGCACTTGAGCGTGTCGCGCAGGAACACCTGCCGCACCAGACTCGCGAGCCGCTCCGAGCTGCAGCTGATCAGCTCGTACACCTCGTTGTACAGCGTCTCGCTGCAGTTATCACACACTATTATATGGCTCGGCGAGCAGCACCGCTTGTACGCCTCGTCCGTGGACGTGTCGTTGCTCTCGCTCGTCGCGTTCTTGGGAACCTCCGACTTGACCAGCGCCTGCGCGGCCTTCTTCATGATGGACATGACGGCGTCCCGCGCCGACCCGAACAGGTTCTTGGAGGGCTCGGTCTCGGCCGCGGGGATGTCCGGCACGTCGATGATCTCGTCGTCCTCGTCCTCGTCGATGTGCGCCGGATGCTGCGCGTTCTCCTTCTCGAGCACCTCGAACTCCGAGGTGCCGTACACTTTAAAAAGGGAAATGGGGCAGTAGTGCTCCGAGCCGTGGTGGGACAGCATCTCGACTTTGATGAACTTTCCGAAGATATGAGGGTAGAGATCGAAGCTTTGCACGTCCCTCATGTCCTGCGCCGTGAACTGTCCGACGCTCGCCCACTCTCTCGTGGGGAACCGGTCGCTGAAATACACCGCGATGTCCTTGGGCGTGGAGGAGAACAACTCGAAGTTGGCTAACTCTATTTTCTGCGCCTGCACCGCCTCGCACAGCTCCACCACGAACCATATCCGGCTGTTGCACGTGTTGAGCATGTACTCGTCCCTGTTGGGCGACAGGATGGAGCTCGGGGAGCCCGCCTCGGGGTTCACGGCGACCACTTTGGCGCCGCACACGAGAGACGCGTAATTTTTCGACCGTAATTTGGTACTTTTACTACTAAAATTCGTATTGCTATGACTAGGTTGACTCGAATGGTTCAAGACGGTGTCTTTCTTCTCCG
Source organism: Hemithea aestivaria (assembly GCA_947507615.1). Taxonomy (NCBI): domain Eukaryota; kingdom Metazoa; phylum Arthropoda; class Insecta; order Lepidoptera; family Geometridae; genus Hemithea; species Hemithea aestivaria. Next base: position 17,271,969 of record OX382327.1, on the reverse strand, counting down.
CTTCGGCGAGTTGTTTCTGCGCCCACTCCGAGAACGAGGGTATGTCTTCCTGCGGCGTGTCCGGTTTCACTGGAATGTTTTCTGTTTCTGGTTCCCTTTCCTCCTGAGATTCTGTCGGTTCGTCGGTGGTGGGCGGCTGCGAGGCTTCCTCCCGGACCTCGTGTATGGGACGCGCCTTGACGACGAGCCTGGGCTCGACGCTGTCTCTGTCGGCATCGTGCGCGTTGCTCTCCAGGTCCAAAGCGTCGCTGTCTATGATAGAGAACGTCTTCGTGTCGTTGTGTTCTTCTGAATCGTTGACGAACAACAATTCGTCGGGATTCTTGAGGTCCAATTTGGCGTTATCCGCTAGCGATATGAGCACTGGAGGCTGACCGGTGTCAGGTAACCTGCAACCAAAGAAAACATTGCATAAGACACGTTGCAATTTGTTACAACTGTTTATATGATTGACAGTGTGGTGTGATATTTGACTAGTCATTGGCTACATGTTAATGAGCATTTGTGGCATATAATGACACATAATTTCCTGAAGTATTTTAGTTAATCAGTTCCGATGTGAACAATGGACGAGACATAACAGTAATAGTGGGTCTAATTAGTAAAATGTCATCGCCCTGGCTGGATGCCATCTCAGTTACCTTTGTCCTCTCTAATTGCTTAGGGAATGTGAGCTCTATATTATAATTACTAAGGTAGGTATAATTTAAAAGAATGTATGCAAATTAGTTTTGTTTATTAACTAATTGATTATTATAATTATGTGGGCGAGAAAGGTCACCATGATAATACAGGTTTTATACGTTTTTTTGCATTAATTGTAATTTCTAGTAAACAACTCCGATTTATCGTTATTATTGCATTACCCGCATAAATGATAAGCATCTAAACACTATAATGTATTTTGAACAACGAATTTAAACAATATATAATTAATATAAAAATAACATCTACGTACGTCAATATTATTAAAAGTAGAAAATTATCTCTCCTTACGCGTAACCTAATAACAATATTAATTTTGTCTAGATATAACAAAATGGTCCATATTGACTTGAAAGAGAGTGCTGTTTACTGTAACTCGTGTTCATTGAGCACAATGCGTCCAATTGAGACAATCAGAATACAGTATAACCGGATGACCACATCGTAAGATAATATTTTATACAGATTTCTTTACTCAGCATCAAATCACCGAATAAAAGTATTGTAAGAGTAACCGTGGCATGAAATTTCTAAGAAATCAGAAGACTATTGTTACGTAAAAGGAACTTTAATAAAAGGAAGAATACTTTTATGTGGTTCATCTCGAAGACGCATGAACAGTTTTGAAAATTATTTTTTTCATTAATTTATTTTTAATGGTTTTTTTTTTAATTCAGTTATAAGGATGATCATGCGTTCAGGGCGTTTACAACTCCTTTTTTCTAGTTTCTTTTTCTAATAACAAACTAATCACGAACATCGGCTCACAGATCGACAAACAAAATCAATTCACCCAATAAATTCGGAATTCGGCGACATTGCTTTGTTCAGTCAATAATTTCAATTAGGATTTGGTACGACCCTCTACTATTCGACAATTCTATTTAAAATCCAATTCAATATAAATTGGAGGGAATATTTATTTCGTCGTTCGGTACAAATGGGAGACCTAATGAATATAAATCTGAAATCTATAGGCGTCTAGAAAACCAATTATTTTATAAAATAGAGTCTAAAGCCTTATTGATAAAAAGGTTCAGCATAACATGGAATAATAAACTGTGATTGACGTTAAATAAATAGGGCGATTGGTCCATTCACGTTCCGATAAATGCTGGCGCAGACTACTGCTATACGGGCTGCATTTCATAACTACGTACATATATTGTTCCTACATCACTAGCACATTTAATTTTTTTTTATACACCGAAGTAAGAAGACGACCAAGACGCTCTCTAATATAATAAGTACAGTGCTACCCAGGATTTTACAAAGATAAAATTCTGGGTGCACTGCGCCAACGCTTCTTACTTGAGAGATGTTAAGACTGTTCAGCACAGTAATTTCTGTTATTTTTTTTTAATTATTGTGATGTAGGAATATGATGGTTGCTTGTTTGGTTGTAGTCTGCGTCAGCTTTAAAGCGAGTGTAGAATGCAAAAACAAGTCATAGCTCTAAAAATATCGAATTTTTGCTTCATCTGTACAAAGGCATCTCATGCAACCACTAAAGCTGACTCTTCTTGATCTTCAATTATTCCTAGATGCAGTCATATAGTCATATATAATTGCTTGTCCAGTCTATCAGACCCGATGAAGCCTAGTCAATAATACATCGCATACGAATTATTAGTTTCTTTATAATAAAAAATGCCGCACTTACAAAACCAAACTCTACCTAATACCAGTCTGAATGAATCTAACGAGCATTCCAATAATTATTTATAATGAATCCTGTATCCACTGACATTGCATTAATCCCGCTGTTATTCAGCTGGCGTGCTGTGATCACGTGATAGCGTCACATTCATCAAACGTTGCTGTATCTGCCACGTGTCTGAACAATGTTGAAGTTATGGATCCAATTCAATGAATACTGGGAGTGGTTTATGAAAGTAGACTCAAATTAGATTCAATATGAAAACTTGGGTACATTAGAATATAGATAAATTAACATAGGGGCTTCGTTAGAAATAAATTTTATTGACTTACGTGGAATGAAATTTGCTGTTTATGTGTTAAACATTACAATAGATTTTACACTTGAGCACAATTAATTACATTTGGTCCTAAACTTAAAATTACGTAGATCGAATCTCTCTCTGTGAATTGTTAGGAGCTTGTTTATACCCTATGGTTCGCTTGTGGCAAACGCTAAAAAATATAAGGAAGCTTTTCCCAGAGGTGGGCCAGAAATAAATATAAAAATCTACAAATAAATGCGTCAGTTACAGTCGATTTACAACCAAGAGAAATTCCTTCAATTTGACAATATTAATAATTAACCTCTATAGATATATTAGTTTTTTTTCGTTCCCTCAGCCGACGAGTCAATAGACTTACGTGTAGAATATCTTGGTGAGTCCTTGGTGGCCGCCGTAGGAGAGCAGTTGGCACACGAGCAGCGCCGCCAGGAGCGCCCTCGGCGGCGACATCCGGCAGACGGCCGGGCATTGGCGTCGCGCCGGCGCACCTATCACGGCACAACCACCACACGACCACCGGGACGGTCGCACTGTTGCACTTACGCACTACACTTGGTCACTTGTGGCATAGGACGACCACGACGAAAGTTCTCGATGGTAACCGTGACGAGTATTGCACTTATTATCAACACTTGTTTATCCAATTAGTGTCATAAGCCACGACAAATCAATCGAGTGTTTGATGGGTGACCGAGACAGTTGCACTTGATCGTCACTTGTTTATCGTACTGGTCTCATAGAGTGATTACGACGAAAGAATCGTATTTGATGGGTAACTGGGACGATCGCAGTATTGCACTTATCATCAACGCTTGATCGTCACTTGTTTATCGTACTCGTGTCATAGAACGACAAAACAATCCAATGATGAGTTCGTAGTATTTTAATAATCCTTTTTGATTGTACACAGCAGTGTCGATTGTTTATGGCGTCAAAAGTCAAACTTGTGTTAGATATGTGTGGAGTGACAATCACTGATGTATTCGGCACTATCGATTTCTTTTCTGGATATGTATACTTGATCGCCTGTTTATGACGATCAATAACTCGTGTCATAGAACTTTTATCCACAAGTAATGGTAATGGGTCACTATCGCACTTCACAATTGTATTGCGAATAAACTATGAAAACTTAAACATTGGTTGTTTACGGCGCCTAGTTCGTGTCATTAGAGATATCGTTAATTAGAATGACGTCACTATTGCAGTGTTTTCTGACTCTGACTGACACACTTAATCGTCAATTGTTTATAACTTTTTTCCAGATGTTATAGGATTACAGCAATCTGACTATGATTTAACATCATATGATAATATATATTCAAACTTATCACTTGGTCTTCTATATCGTTCGATTTGATTCTTATTCCTTCGTTCAAGTATTTTTGTGTATTAATAAATTGGCGCATAATTTTATGAGCACGTTCAACTTTGTCGCCGTCTTATCTTTGACTCTTACGAATTCAAACGTATTTTGTCTGGCGGCTATATCTGATAAAAATAAAGTCACATTTCGTGAGTCATGAAACCTTTTTTCTTAATAGGCGTTTGCAAAACAACGATAAATTTGTCCTAAGAAAACCTCTTATAACTAATATTATAAATTCATTTTATAGAAAGTATATTTTATGTAAATTTTAAGAATTAATAATAAATGAAGAAAGTGAATTGTATGATGACCTGGGTACGTTACGTAGTAGAGGACCGACGATAATGTAAAAGGTGGAATTTTATAATGTAAACATTAACATAATTCAATAAAAGATGTAACAATAATAAAAATCAATTGACCATTTATTAATAATACATGTTGCTATTCGTTAATTGATCAATTATTATGATTCTATGACATTATTATTATTTCTTAATTACACAATCTTAAAAATTTGGTGACATTTCCAGTATTTTGTAAAATTGTGATTTTATAAATTTTTGTATATGACTAATTCCCTCTCTTCTAAACTTTCACAACACCTGCACCCGACAGGGTCCACAAATGACCCAGTGACATGTATTTTAAACTATAAGATCATTTTTAAGAAAATGATGTGGAAAGTGAATAAAGTATTTGAATCTGATTCTAACCAATTTTATCTTGCATTCAAATTAAAAGGAGATAACATTCACAATTCACACGGCCACAAGCAAAACATAACAAAACGAGACTGCAACGAGCTCGATATGGCTCATAACAGTGACCACAAACTGCAAACAAACGTTGGAAGCAATTCCAAACAATCTATGCCCTGCTCATACAATCATAACAAAACAACAGTGGCAGAAACTGCGTCAGTTACTGTTATTCTACCACTTTACGACCACCGGAGAGATAGTAGCGGATAATAATGTCTAATTTATTGACGAGGCATAGAAAGTGAATTTACTTTGAAGAAACGTTGTAAACACTAGAATGATTGTAGGGTTATGTTACTACAGGTTTGATGGGAGATTGTAACGTAAATGAGAAACGTAAAGTTGTTGAATTTAATGATATTGATGACTTAGTAGATTTAATAGAGAATTTATATGATTATGGACCAGAGTCCGAACAGAGTAGGAAGTAAGTAAAAGTGTGTAGCTAAACATAAAGAGAGAGAGAGAAAGAGAAGTAAAGCACAGAAGTAATACAACTAGAAGTACCCATTTTATGTGTGAGTGTGATGGCAATAGGGAAAATTCTGTGTGAAGAAAAAGGAGAACCTATTTTTTTTCCATCCCTTTCAGCGTGGCCGGTTTATGTTGTCAAACTCTGTCAAACTGTTTCACTGTGACAATAATACCTATGTGTTTCGTTTTTTTCCAACATTTTAAAGCAATTTGAGACAATACAATGTTATTCATCTAGTTTATGACCTAAAATATCAATATATCGCGTATTTTCATAAAATAATGTAAATCCGTAAGCTGTTTTTTGTCTCACAGGTGGCCACGATGATGTGACCCCCCTGGAAGTAAAGGCTTGGAGAGAAAGAGAAGTAAAGGCTTGGAGCGAAAGAGAAAGAAAAGTGTAGCCTTAGAGAAAAAGAAGAAAATGACTTAAAATAATACAACATAATATTTTAGAACTTTTTACTAATTTGTACGTGTCATTTTAAAAAGTACAAAGGTCATGATAATTTCATATATACCCGAACCTAACCCAACAGAACTGGAATAAAAAAGTAATTAAATGCAGAATGATGCGTGCTCTAGAAAAGGCTCATGACCTAGATATAGTTAATGCAAGAATAAATTAACAAACACGCTGGAAAGACCTTCGCTGATCGACCGTAACTACCCACATAGCTACATAAACATCGAGTTAACACATAAAAGTATCGATAATGTGAAGAAACTGTGGCATAAACACAGAAAAACGTAAAGGAATATATTTACTTTTAGAATTACATATTATATGAAATTTGGATACCGGGAAGTGGGTCAAATTAAACTTGCAAGATTTTATTACAGACATACAACAGACAGGTGAAAGTAAATAAAAGCTTGTAAAAAAGATGTAATCTCGTCAATCCATGTTACAATTACATTAAAACCAAATTAAACACTGTAAAAATATTGTGTAGGTATGTAAAACGTAAAATTATCACGCACAAAATTTTAAGAAGAAGACCATTCAATAATTGTTATTCTACTAAACAGCCCATTGTTTTCAAACGTAATCAATATGACGAAAGGAATGTACAATGTAAATCATCGTGCGAATTCCTATCTCGACCTCGTGGCGTGACGTAGGCAAACATGTGCTGAGAAACAGTGATACATACTATACTATACATTATAAGTACATATAACATGTAGGTTGAGTTGTCTAGCAATAACATGCATTTATCTGCTGTATAAAATGTTTCTAACGTGCAAGGAAACTGGGTGCAAGTTAAAATAGGACGTTTATTATTCAACATTTATAAGTGGGTGAGCCGTAATATCGTGAATGACGTATTAATTAGTAGAGGACTGTGCTCTTATCTAAGGCTAATAACCTAGAGGCAGTTTACTAATAATTGCAAACAACATTCATTTCAATATAAGTTATAATATATGCCTAATTAACTATGTTTAAGAAAAAACAATGCGCAATTGTATTTATTAATTGACGTAAGTATAGTCACATTTATTAATAACAATCAGTTGGGAAGAAACAAAGTCGATCTATCTACAGAAATAATTGTCGACATACTAAACCAAAAAAAAAAAAAAAAACAACGTTAATGTTGAAATAATACACAAAGAAAAGGAAACGGAAGATATTAAGGTATTTTAGTCAAGCAACACTAATTAAAATCAGGACGTGGCAGAGTTACAGAATATCAGATTAAAAAAACTGATTGCAATTCCGTAGAATATCAATGAATGGCAACATAATTATAGAGAAGAAGTTGACTCAACCGATAAGTCGATAATTTATGCTATGCTATGACTTAATAACATACTGATCTAATGATAGCCAAGCCTCATTAAAATAAACAGAAGAAATACTACTGCCGATCATAGGTGCAATGGACGAGCAAGATGTAGTTAATATCTCTATGAGGAATGCATGACGGTTCAACGAATGGGATTTCCTGACAAAGTCTAGTGTGTACGGTAATGACAGGTCCGTTAGACTGAACATAACTTATAAAAAAACACAACTGAGAGGAGAGACTAAAGGCTGACTAAATTAAGAAATTCTCTAACAAAATGTCAAAGCATAGGTATTTTATTTGAGAATTTGACACTCCACGCGAAATTTGTACCAAAAGTTGGGCTCGTCTATAAGAAGTACCTACAGTTTTAAGTGCCGCATTCAACTTTCATAAATCACATTGAACACAATTTCAAAACAATAAAAACAAGAACAAAATTGTAGACCTTGATAATAAAACGAATACAGCTGAAGTAGCTAAAATGGAAGCAAATGATCATCCACAAAACGATCGGTACGAAAAGTCAAGAGCGTGCAATGACGTCTGGCGATGAAAATACACCTAGGTATACATTTATAGACTCAGAAGTTTATGTAATAAATTTAACCGACGTTCATTCGTCAAACTTTCGATTTCATCAAATGCCTCTGAGATTTATTATAGGTATGAACATTAGATGAAAGCATCTAATGTACTGAGTACGGACTCATCTACAATGTTAGTGTTTGATCATTTTTAAATTGCAAATTGATCTCGTAGACGTCAAGAACATTCTGTTTTTCTGACAGTGTAATTTAGAAATGGTTGCCTATCTCTATAGATTAAAACACAGACTTAGGGTGACAAATCAACATCGAGCTATGCTGCGCTGTACTGTGCTGTGCTGTGTTTCTTAAGCTACGTTTTTTTAACAATCAACATCAAACTGTGCTGTGCTTTGCTTAGCTCAGTATTAAAAGTAATCAGCAGCTCGTGTAGTCGGATATTTCGTCAAAAATGACTTTATTTTCAAAAAAAGTAAGCATTACGACATAGTTGAATCCGATGAAGATGAAAGTGAAGAAGAAGTTCGGCACAGCGCGCCTCAGCACGGCGGGTAGCGCGCCTCGCTCGAGCCTGCTGCGTTTTTAAACAGAGCGTAGCCTCACACAGCGCAGCACATCATGGTTTGTTTGTATCCTCATTAAAATATTAGACGAGCGAGTTGATCAAACATAGTACAGCGCAGCATAGCTCGATGTTGATTTGTCACCCAAAAATAGTGCCTTTGGTCTGCGGAGGGTCTTTAAAATCATGCATACAAGTATTAAATAAAGTAGTAAAGAAAGAATCAATATTTCCAGAAAACAAACAATAAAAGGCTGACCAGTGACCAGTTAGAAACTTTATGCGGTCTTGTCATCCTGTGTAGGCTTTACGTAGCTTTCAATGAAGGCAACGGCCGATGTAGGCGGATCGGTTCTGAGCCCAGTAAGGACGTACTTTGAATACTTTATCAGGATTATAGAAATATTTCATAGATTTGCACCGGAATTGAAGCTTACGATGATAATGCCATTGTGGGTAACGGGTCAACATAACAAAGCTGGACGGAGTCCCGCTACAAATGTAATAACACTAAGTTATGATCGGCTTTGCTCAATGAAATCTTTTCGTGGGGTGTCTACGTTACAAAATATATCTTTGTGCTAAATTTTAACCCTTAGACCAAATTGTTCAGCGGTTTGATCTATAATTTGACAGGTAGATGTAGGAGTTTAGACAATCAGTTAGCTAGTCGTATTGTGTACCTCTATTATGGATGCTTTCCTTTATTATGGGTACGAGTATACCATAGATTTTTAAGTAGAAAGTTGAGGGAGGACATAAGTAAACAGTACTTTTGAACACTTTGTACTAGTAGTCAGTAGTCAAGTAGTTATTAGAGATTTTTACTGTATATTAATTTTTCTTTATGGATGAAATCGAATATTCGTTTGAATTTCCGTTCTTGTCAGTTAGTTCGCAGATGGCTTATGCGGCACACTTCTGAATTCTGAGTGTTGACATGAGTCACGACTAGATGAAGTGATTATGACTAATGTAAACATGCAAGGCCACACCAACGACTAAGGTCATTCCCAGTATATGTCTCAATCTAGTCCTTTTAGCCCAATCTATTTCGAAAGTCGAACAAGTCGAAACATAAAACAAGTGCTAATAGAAATAAGAGCCATTCAAAATCACAGTAATAACATAAACAACTGAAAGCTTAACCAACTAAGTAAAACCCATTAAATTTCATGTCTATTCAGAAACTATTATTTAAAGTCATAATAGGCTTAGGCGTAAACAGTTAACTTTAATAGGCCCACAATCAGGTACCTAGTCCAGTAGCTAATGACCTGTCCAATGGTATAGGTACATTTGATTGGTAATAATTAACTTTCGAGTCGTAATGTTTTAAGCTGGTTCCTATTAATTTATTGTTCTACTTAGGCTTAGCTTTTATTGCTTTGGGATAACAATATTTTCTTTTCAAGACTACGAATAACTAATCATGACTACGTATAATATTGATATGACAAGAACGCAAAGCTAATCTTTGAATTGACGGATATGATGAATTGACTACGCTGTAAGAAGAAGTCTTAAGGGATCCGAAGAAAGAATCTTATGGGGATGTGTCTTAACACATAAGAACATTTTAGACAAATAATAAAATTAGGAATGTAGAAGAGAAGGGGAACCAAGAATAAACAAAATCATACAAATTTGGCACAAGTGATATCAAATGTTCCTTATATGTACAGTGTCTAATTTTGTAACTCGTAGCTATGTAGATATATAAATAGCCGATTCGATTGCAACGGATGACTTGCCACTAGAAATGTAGCTGAATTAAGGCATGCATAATATAAAACGTGGTGTAACCAATAGACAAATATTTTAACATAGCACCAAATAGGAAAGGTAATAATTTAAAATTAGATGAAGCTATTTACGTATGAGGATCTTTCTAGAATGTACAAAATTAATAAAATTATGCAATGAAGGTCATCGATCTAGAATCTAGAAGCTATTTAAAAACCAGATTGATTCTAAACGGATAAGATCTAGGAAAACAAGTTATATTATATACCTGATATAATCTAATCGATATAATGAATGTTTGCGACAATAATCTTACCTCCGAGGTATGTTATTCGATAGGATTTCACAATTGGATTAAACCTGGAGAATTCTATTACTCAAGACTTAAGGCGCATTGGCCAAGACTAGGCGATGCTTTATCAAGTGACCTCCGGCGACTTGTGTCGTTTCCCTATTGAAATAGGCTACGTTTTAATGGACCAATAAACAAAACTGCATGAGATTTGCTGTAAATATTAACGTTATTCGCGTTAGAATTCGCAGAATATTTATCATCAAGTTTTGTGGGTAAACGTGTTAATAACTGTTATTCTAAGGTGCGTAAATCACAGAGCACATTTAGTGAGAGGTCCATTCGTACCTCGTTAACAGGATGTTTATAGTGTTGTTGACGATTGGACTTTACGAATTGTTTTAGCACTAATACAAACATTTAGAGTTGGAAATACGAATCATTTATTAGAAGTATTAGGTACCTATAGACAAAGGCAGTTCATCAATCCACATAATGAGAGCTAATCTTAAAAGAAATTGATGTGTGGAGGAAGCGGGAATTTCTAAATATGGATTACATGAGATCATCCAAGGCTTGAAGCTAAACTTCGACCACCCGAACACAAAGAAGACAAAGGAAGATATTTCAGGAAGAACGAATGTTGTTGATTTCCTAAATGATAATTTGATTCATAAACGTTAATTACACAACTATTTAAGACATAGCTTCAGTTTAAGTTCGACTACGGTCCTAGGTTTATGAAACAGCTAATTGCTAAAAAGATGCGAAAAAGTTACCAGCCCAGTAGCTGCATTAGTTGCTCTGCAAAGTGCCTTAACCCGCAAGCAAGATCGACTATCAACAAGATGGATATTGACAAAAGATTTAAATAAAACACAATATTAAGAAACTGAAGAAAAGATGCATGGCAAGGGGAGGAAGCCTTTGCCCAACTGATAAGGACTGACAGTAATTATAATGGTTAATCTAGTTTCTACGTGTCATCCAGGTTCTAAAGCAGAAAAACGTGTACAATTTCCATCCCTTTCACAAACGATAAAGAAGAGAAACAGGCCGGCAGTGGATCAAGAGCTAAACGCCCACGCACCGGCTTCGGTGTCGCAGTGGGCGAGTTATAATGAATGCCGGTGCACTGACACACTGCAATCACAGACTATTGTGGTCATGGCAAACACCGCGATCTAAACATACGTAAGACGAAGAACACATTCGGTACAATTACGATCATTATAGAAGAAGTTACTCCGATTAGTGTTTCCTAAACTTCCATACGACGTTTCATGATCATAATTGTATGTAGATAGCAAGTTTTATTACATTATCATTTATCATGTTCAACTACAGCCTTTAGATAGTTTTGTTTGTGAAAACCGTCTTACTACACGAATTTACCGTTGAGCTTGGAACTTTGTTTCGGTTTTATGAAACTTCTAAGTTTTTTTTAAAGATGATGCTCGTAAGTGCACATAATATAATTTAAAATATTCATGTATTCATTGTAATATAAAACAACATATTATTTAGACATGCCCAGAATACTAATGTTATAGCTTAATTCATTCGTTCCTAGTTTCGGCGCGCAGTGTCTGCCTTACAGAGTCTGCAACAGCAATTTAGTATTTACGGACTATTGTCTGAGAGAACCGAGTAAGTCTACGCATGGCGCAACACTAGGCGGTTAGATTGCAGGTAGCTAATTAATATCTGGTAGCAATAAGTCAACTTTGAGACGTTGGTATTCTGAGAACTGATCTGGGAGCTGGGATCTGGATGTTAAGCAACCAAGCTGGTGCTTGATTGTCAAGTTACAGTGTCAGTTGCTGAGACACATTGATTAGAGTTTCAGTTGGTTTTATTGACGGTTAATAAGTTGTTTGTCTATAAAGTAATCTGAGGATTATAATGTGTAATGTCCAATGCTTGCAAGTATGAAAATATATGTAAATAGATAGAAGGTGTTTTATAAGCAGAGAATAATGCGGCATCATCATCATCATCTCAGCCGTAAGACGTCCACTGCTGAACATAGGCCTCCCCTTTAGACTTCCATATGTACCGGTTGGAAGCGACCTGCATCCAGCGTCTTCCGGCGACCTTTATAAGGTCGTCTGTCCACCTTGTGGGTGGACGTCCTACGCTGCGTTTGCTAGTCCGTGGTCTCCACTCGAGCACTTTTCGAGCAGAGAATAATGCGCCATAATTTTAATAAACTCTTTAATAATTAATAAGTAAATGATGTGATATAAGAAAATTTATGGAATAATTAATATTATTAGTTAAATAGATTCATGTGTTTACATGACGAAGTCACAATTTTTCTAAAATTTCACAAAATACCTAATATAAAATTTCAGCTTTTGAGAAATCGATTTAAATAATTGAAGATTTTAAGACCCAGTTCCCAAATTCGGTCACAAAAACAGTTGAATCACGTATCATAACACCCTAGATTAGAAAATAAGAATCTAGTTTGATGGTAACGCCCTCGTCCAAGACGCAACTGAGTCAAACAAACACACTGAACATTGACCTAGATGAGGCATCGGATATACTTCCGAGGATGCAGATTGTAGTTAAACAAATTTTTAACTGCTATGAAAATAAATATAAAATCGGAAAATAAAAATAGGAAATACTTATAGATACATAAAATAAGCATTTCAAATTTATAATATTCATCTCATTATTAACTAAAAAGTGAATTTGGATTGGGGGTTTACATTCCGACAGAACAGGTTACTCTTTTACGTTTCTTAGAGCAAATCATCATTAAAAGTTGTGTTTCTAACCTATTATATATTTATTCGTAGTTTTGAGGTACATTTGTTAGGAAACAACCGGGACCTAAAGTTTAACGTGCGTTCCTAAACACTGTTCTTCGTCTGTCTCTGTTATAACATTATATGGGTTTATGATTTTTAGTCACAAAGTACAGTTTCATTTCCAAAAACATACACAACATACAGCTCATAATATATGACGGAAGGATCGCTTACAGTGTTGCCATTATTGCAATAATATCAGTTTCCAATCTAGTGTTACCAGATATAAATAAACAGAACGAACAGGGAGTTTAAAATGGGCATGGAACGGCATTCAAGGTTTTCTAGTGACCTGATTCTAAGTGCAGTCGATACGGGTGACATAAATATGCATTGGTAGTGTTTGTGTACGAATCTAGACATTTCCTAAATAAAAACTGGAGCAATTTAATTTTAGATATTCAACTAGTTTATGCTCGTGGCTTTCCCTTCATTGTAAACTTCTTCTTAGGGGCTGTCTACTTTACAATAAGAAGACATCTAATATAAGGATGAACTCTTCATAACACACCGTATTTACAAAATATACCTACCTACTTACTGTTAATAAAAGGCCCAATACAAGTGGTCAGGGTTCTTATTGCCACAAAAACAAGCAGCTGAAAAATATGTATGTTAAAGAAAAACTTTGAAAATGAAGACAACAGCTCAAGAGCAAAATTGAAAACACGTAAAATTATGGCATAAAAGTCTATATTATGTAATAATTCAACGCATTAGATTTAAGATAATGCAGGCACGAAAAATATCCATAACTAATTAAATATTTTATAAGAATGACTTAATCAACATTCTCGAAGAACTGGTTTTCCCGAATGTTTGCACAAAGTTAACATTAAATTAGTTCTTGTTGAAGTTATAATGTAATGAAGTAATTATAATGACCGGCCTGTACTAAAGAAATGCGAAACGAAAAGATCTGAAGATCTGTAATATTGCAAAAATAAATGATGTCGTTAAGTGACGAATAGAATTAAAATTTCGAAAACTTACTAGTGATTTTCGAAAGAGCCAAAAACCTTTAAAAGGACGCTGAATGTATCATCTCCCACAGATATTATAGATTACTACCTATAGTTATTAAGAGTACTGTACGAAACAGTATAAAGGCTAATGCAGTACGTGTGTAGGAGGCTTTGCAAACCTTACAATACAAAACTAAAGTCATAAAAGAGACAGCAGAATCAGAACACATCCCAAAGCAGTGCAGTTATGAATACGACACTAACACTGACTACAATAAAAGAACCACAGCCATAAATATTTAAGGTGTTCACAAACCGTTGTGCGACATTCACTCTGGTCTACCTCTATAACGGGATACCATATTTGTCTAGTTTATGGTAATACTAGATAGAATTAGGTATAATGTATTTACATTAATAGTCGAGAACGATAAAATATACCTTTTATGTAAATCAAACTGTGATTCAACCTTGGACTTTTTAATATAAGAATGTAATAGTAATAGAAGAGAATGTAATTAGGTACTTAAGAATTAAGAAAGGCACGTACAGTGATAATTATTTATGAAAGCATTAGCTCTTCAGTCTCAAGTAAATACAGAGGATGGCCAAGGCTAACCGAAGTTAATGAGAAAGGAAAGCATTTTCTGATGACGACGTTCAATGCCAACGACACTACTAGCGTAGACTTGACTACGTTAGCGCGATAGAAGCCAATATAAGACAGTTAAGTATCGATTAACATTAAACTGCGGCGCTATGCAAACACAAGGAATGTTAATGTCTGACACAGAACACGGTCCAGTAAAGTCTGAGGTACAAACTGCTCCAGTCCAGTCCAACTTACACCCACTGCCTGTGTTCTATGTAAATCGTGCCGGCGCGCCGCTTTTCATCGTTTTCTAAGTGAAAATACCAATAGCATGTGAAACGAAACGTCAATTAGGGCTTAATAAGCCGTCATGCGGATTAGGAAACCAGTTGGTGCGAGATCACGAATAATTGAGATTGACGAATGTCCCGGCCCGAGTTTTCAAACGGCTCTACCATTAACCAGTGGACAGTAAAAGTGGAGCTTTATTCTTCGATCATAGACGATATTTTATTTCAACGAGAAAATATACGTATGTATATTATCCACACCATCACCACTGATGTTGCAGACGTTTGTGGCAACTGCTCATCATCATCGGCAGTATGCTTGTGTGTAAGTTTATAACATAAAAATAATGGGACGTCAATAAAGCGGATCATGGACACAGAAACGAAAAAAAGCAATACCCATTCATGCATCACAAAAAGCAGCGCGCATGCCTTTTCAAAAATTCTTTTACTTATTTTTTGAAATTTATTTCCTTAAACAGATTTTAAATTTAAAAAGTCTTAAATATTTGGCAAAACCCGTGCAAATCTTCAAAATCAAAAACCTATTAGCGAGATTAACGTCGTTAAACTATGATTAGCTTTGGGCATCAAGCTAATCTCCAGAGAAATTAGTACTAGTAACGTAGACCGCTATAAAATGCTAGTAATTCAATATTAATTACCTATCTATAAAATCTAATTATAATTAGCTTGCGATGTAAATGACATTACATATTACCAGTAACCTCATTACCGGCCGTTATTTACAACATGATATATTTCATACTGGCGTTTAATTTAACTTTCTTCGTGTATACTTAGTCAAAGACACATACATTTACATAGGCAGACACCGAGCTCTACAAAATATTAATTAAATTCATTCACTCTTCAGTCATTGGCAATTGTTTTAACAATACTTTATTTAACTTGCATTGTATGTGTTTTGTCATGAACTAATCGTGCAATTCAATTTTAAGGCTGTTAGAGACGACTTCTACGAATGAAATCCTTTTGAGTTTATTGCTCGTTCTTCTCATAGAGGTGGTTTTCGAACGAGCGGTAGAAAAGAAAAAAAAAATGACTTGAAAAAGTGCCCATTCGAATTAATGAAGTCTGGGTTGACAACAGTACAGGTGATATTTTCATACTTATGCAAGTCAGGAAAGATAGCAATGTTTTTTTTCCATCAATTCTTAACCTCCACAGATTTACCAGATAATACATGGAAACGTTCTACACAATGGTATTATTGAACTTGGCTTCACTTTATATTTGGTGCGCGGTGTTATCTTTATTTCGGTTACATTGCCTGTAGTCAAAGGTTATGGGTAAAAGCAGTTTATGTTATAATTTGATTACCGACCACCGACTTAGATGATAGATTTTACCGATGCGACCCCTTCTCAATTATGCTATTAAACATTGTAATCATATTTAATGAATTTAGACATAGTAATATTATAACAACTGTATTTAATGAAAAGGCGGTGGGCCGTTTTCTTGTTTTCCATCTATGGCATAAAAATTACTTTGAATGACACAAGAAATACGGTGTAATTCTTAGTAAATTTGCGATAGAAATTAACTTTTTTTTTTCTAGTCTGTACTGTCCCACTGCTGGGCAAAGACCTCCCCCAAATCCCTCCACTTGTCCCTTTCTTGCGCCACCTCGGGCCAGCCGATCTGGTATGTGTCTAAATCGTCTCGCCATCGCTTCCTAGGCCGGCCTCGGCGGCGTTGCTTTTCTCTAGGCACCCATTCTGTAGAGATTTTTGCCCAGCGGTCGGAGTGCATACGGCTAACGTGGCCCGCCCACTCCCATTTCAGTTTTTCTGATTATTTAGAAATTAACTTACCATAAAATAAATTAAAAGCAGGTAGCACAACAGGGTTATTAATGAAGTTTTCCTATTGCGCTTTCAACGATTTGCACTTTTGACCAAATAAGCTTTTGACGAAATGTGCTTTTGACGATATAAGCTTTTGTCGCTCGTGTCTGAACAAAATTGACTAGCTGTGATCATATATCATTTTGTACAGAAAGTAAAAAATCAAAATTTAAGCCTGTAACGCACTAGTTCATAATAAGCATATTATTATTTGTTATTTAGGTCTTAAAAGGAATATTCTAATCTCATCTTACCTTTTTGTACCTGGAATTTATGAAGTAAAATTTGCAATTACGCGTGCAAAAGATACGTAATTTTTTACACAAGTCTTTATCTAAAACACGTTTGTCTCTAATTACAAGGGAAAGTATATTTCGTGTTATCATGTAACAGAGACATCGCAAATATGAAAAGCAAATATCAAATAACATAAAATTCAAACATGAAATGATTCGCGATTATGAAATGCCTTCCTGACTTTCAGATTTCGTAATATTCCTAGAGCAGATGCTTTTACTGGCATAAACACTCGCACCCACGTAGAATATTATGGTATTAAATAGAAAATTGAATTATAGTTTTTAACTGCTGCTGGATTTACGAGCAACGAAATATATGTGCACCTGTCAGAATAAGGCCGCAGACGAGTTAGGCATACCCTGCAGGAACACCCTCAGGTTTTTAGTGGGTATTCCCACCGCTATCTTCAGCGGATGAGTCTCACATACCGCTTGCTCCACTCCCTTTTTTTGGACCCAGGAAAATGCGTTACGCATCACCCCACGCCGGGGGGTGCGGGGCGGCATGTGGGACGTCGAGGATGGGCGCGGCGGGGATACCCACTAAGAAATCTAGGGGTGTTCCTACGGGACGCCATAATGCCCTGCACTCCCTGGCGCAGAGTGACTATGCGTAACGCATTATTAAGAAGAAGTCAAAGCTGATAATATGGAAGCTCTTGTTGTCTAAAGCCAAAACCAATTCAGGGCCAATTATAATTATTTATAACTAGCTGACCCGCGCGCACTTCGTTGCGCGTGAGAGTCGATTAATAAAGCGAATTTGGTGCTGCTATGTTCACTATGATAGTATTTCCATCCCCGTGACTTTGTAAGCGTAAAATAAGGCATGGCTATATATTATTTGCTCCCGCTGTGGGTAGCGAAGAATATCGGGTTGGGTATTTCTATGCAGTTTTGTTCGCTACCGTAGAAACCAATCCTATGTCCTTTCCCAGAGGTCAAATTATCTCAGTTGAGCGGTAGTTTATCGCCTTCATAAATTTTCACGCCTCTTTTCAGGAATTAAAACTATTTGTGGTCCTTTCCCGGTAACTCTTTAACTTATCTCTACTGTAATGTACCTCAGCTAAATTATTATTCGTTACTAATTTCTCACACCATCCTTCCCGCGACTCAAATCAATTCCATGGTTCCTGAATTCCCATTAAATCTCTGATCCTCCTTCCCCCTCCTTTAATACTTAGTCTCCTTAAAGTTAATTTCTGACATAAAAAAACTATTCATTAACAGAACTTAACAAAATATCAGCTCATTTTCGGTTCAGCGGTTACTAATTTCCATGCAAACGTTTTTGTGAAAAAATTCCTGTTCTGGTGAGAATTTCACAAAATCCCTTCTTATCGGTCGCCTACGTTACATAAAGAATACGTTGTCCAAATTTTAGCTAAAACGAAGAAGCGGTTACCTTTCCTACACAAACTGGATCCCTCTTTCCTCCCCTCAAAGGTTGATTTCTGGGATAAAAAGTATCCCATATCTTTTTTTAAGACTTAATCTACCTTTGTATCAAATTTAAGCGCAATAGGGTCAGCGGTTCTAAATTTCCCATTAATTTCTGTCAAAATAAATATTTAATGTTCCTAAACACAACTCAAACCATGATTTTACAAAATTTCGATTCAATCGGTTTAGTTGTTACGGATTTGCATACAATTGTTTTTTGTAAATAAATCCCGTTCCAGTGGGAATTTAGCAAAAGCCCTTCTCGTGAGTCGCCAAAACCACCTAAAAACACGCTATCCAAATTTCAGCTCAAATAAAGAAGGACTCAATCAACCTCTGCACTAAATTAATTTAAGCTGAATAGGGTCAGCGCAGCGGTTCTAAATTTCCCATACAAACTTTGACCCCCCCTTATAAGTTAATTTCTGATATAAAAACTATTAAAAATTTCCTTAACAAAACTCAAACCATCATTTTACAAAATTTCAGCTTAATTGGTTTAGCGGTTACGGATTTGCACACAAAAGTTTTTTGGGAATAATTCCTGTTCCTGTAAGAATTTCACAAAATCCCTTTTTATCGGTCGTCTTAGTTTATGTAACTAAGAACACGCTGTCCAAATTTCAGCAAAAACAAAGAAGCGGCTAACGATTTTTTACACAAACTTGCACCCCCCTTTTTTCCCTTAAAAGTTGATTTCTGGGAAAAAAGTATTGCATATCATTTTTTAGGATTAGATCTACCGCTGTACCAAATTTAAGCTCAATAGGGTCAGCGGTTCTAAATTTCCCATACAAACTTTGACCCCCCCTTTACCCCCCTTAAAAGTTAATTTCTGACATAAAAACTATTCAATGTTCCTAAACACACTTCAGACAATCGTTTTACAAAATATCAGCTCAATCAGTTCAGCGGTTACAGATTTGGATACAAACGTTTTTTAGAATTAATTCCCGTTCCCGTGGAAATTTTGCAAAATCCCTTTTTATCGGTCATCTACGTTACATAAAAAATACGCTGTTCAAATTTGAGCTTTAAAAGATGGCCGGTTACTGATTTTCTACTCAAACTTCTAACCCCCCCCCCCCCCTCTTCCCCCTTCAAGGTTGATTTCTGGGATAAAAAGTATCCCATATCATTTTTTAGGACTCAATCTCCCACTGTACCAAATTTCAGCTCAATGGGGTCAGCGGTTTTAAATTTTCCATACAAATTTCGACCCCCCCTTTACCCCCCCTTAAAAGTTAATTTTCGTCAAAAAAAAATTAATGTTCCTAAACACGATCTAAACAAACGTTTTACAAAATTTCAGCTCAATCGGTTCAGCGGTTACGGATTTGCATACAAACATTTTTCGGGAATAATTCCCGTTCCCGGAGGAATTTTGCAAAAATCCCTTTTTATAGGTCGCCTTCGTTACCTAAAGAACACGCTGGTTTAAATTTCAGCTTAAACAAAGAAGCGGTTACCGATTTCCTATTCTAACTTTGACCTCCTTTATCCCGCCTTAGAGGTTGATTTTTGGAATAAAAAGTATACCATTCAATTTTTTAGGACTCAATCTATCTCTGTACCAAATTTCAGCTCAATAGGGTCAGCGGTTCTAAATTTTCCATACAAACTTCGACCCCCCTTTACCCCCCTTAAAAGTAAATTTCTGACAAAAAAACTATTTGATGTTTCTAATCACAATCCCAACTATCGTTTTACAAAATTTCGGCTTAATCGGTTCAGCGGTTACGGATTTGCATACATTCGTTTTTCGGGAATAATTCCTGTTCCTGAGGGAATTTTAAAAAATCGCTTCTTATTGCACGATGAAATCTTCTTACGAATACGCTGTCCAAATTTCAGCTCAATCCGTCCAGCCGTTTGGGCTGTGCGTTGATAGAACAAAAGTGTACGAACGATTTTATATAATAGATAAGTAAATCTTTAGATAGATATAACTCTTTTATTTAAAAACCGATTTAAATAAAACCAATACTATTTACAAATTAGAGAAATTTGCAACGTTTTAGCGAAAACTGCATACAATTCGGTTGTGCCGTTTTATCACACATAAGTAATAACCTTTTTACAAATTAAGCCTAATAAAACTACTCTGGTAAATTTTCGTTTATGGCCACATCGATAGATGGCGTATTTTTAGTTTGTCGCACTTTTTGCTTTTTGATTTTTTTGAATTGAATTTACTTTATATTCTATTACTTTTACTTCGAAATTTTGATGTAAATTAGGGGCGATGTGTCCGATATAAATGATTATTATTTATTTTATTATTTTATTTTACGTTTCCCTAGGAAAAATTGACAAAATGTTTTACGATCTAGATCGCGCAAGCGACTTTTTCGCGTCGTTTTGTTCATATGCGTATTTTCACAGTTCACCTTAGTAAAGGATCACAATGAATGGGGAGAAATTTCCATTCTTATTATATGTATGGATTTGTAATCGACTTCATAAGAAAGATTAATTGTTATTTTTTATGATGATTACTTCGAGTTATACACCGTTCACCACCTGAACCGATTTGGAAAATTGCTCCAAATATATTTTTCAGGTGGTCTCGCTCAAGTTTTATTGAGTTCGGTAGAGCGGTTTCCAAGTTATTAATTAAAATTTGTATCTCGCCCTCGCAAATGAGCGAACTGAAACTGAGCTTTTATCATAAAATCCCTACAGCTGATTAGGCCTCAGACCAACTGATAAAGTTATATAATGAATGTGATAATATAATATCAGAAGCATGTACAGTGCAGTCAGGGTTCACTGGAGGATATGGGGCGAACAATAAACCAAGATTAGAATATAAATGAAGTTCCGTGCATTCATTTGAACTTAATGGTACAGAATGCTCATGGGAATAATGGAGTCAATGTCAAAGCACTATCAACTACAGTAACTAAACTTGTACAAATTAAATTAAAGAAAACACAGGGCACAAAGTTACATGTTGAGACGTAGATCTTCCTCTATGATAAGGATTTTGTTAAGCGGGTAAAGCCAGTTACGTTATACGGCAATCGAAGTTCAATCATCGCGGTAGAGTACCTGTATCCGAATATAAAAAGAAGAGAAAAAAGAATAAAATTAAAATGGATAACGTTAACGAAACCGTAAATAAATTTGGCTATATAATCTGTAGACTATTAAGAATTGACCAAAGAAAACCTGACATACTTCATGGTAATCTAATCCGGTAAGTGCGAATTCGTAGATGTTTGTTGACTGAATAACTTATCAAGTAAAACGGATGCATAAGACAATATAACTCATTCGATCCGAATAATACACTTTTAGAGGTAAAATATTAGTATGCTAATAGCGTAAAGTTTAGGCTTTCAATATCGATGTTTTGCAAACACGCAAAGGACTTCCCATTTAGGTACCCTAACTGGGAAAATCCTAACTCACATTCCAAATATGTTACCACAATCCAAAATAATGAGACTAGCACAAACACTAGATTCTATGAATTAAACGGTATCGATTACAAAAATTTAAACTTTGCAAAATTTCGCGATCGCATTCGTTTAATTTGTACAGTTCGTTGATGCGGGACGCGTGTGTCGTGTACGCGGTCACGCGCCATACTAAATTATTACGGAGGCAAGTACAGTCGGCTGTTGAGAGCGAAATTGCTTTCAGTACACCACTAGAAACCAAACTCTACGCGTCTATGATTACAGTCTCCCTTTCTATGGCAAGGTCGAATTTTTTTGCAAAGCCTCGCAAACAGGTTGGGCACGAGAAATTCGCTGTCTGCCAGGAAATTGACACGCAGGTCTTTACCATTTGACCGATAGCAACATGTGATCGCTTCATCGATGAGATGCAACAGGGTGAATGATGATTACAGCCACGGCCGGTCATTTGTAAGGATACAGATAATTCGATGGAGAAACGCTGATTGAATAAATTTGTTGGAGAAATCGATTTCTGCAGTGCGATGCAGTATTTCACTGTAAACGTGTTGCGGAGATCATGATGATAAAGGCGGTTCACACGATAAATTATATGAGGGGACAATTTTCTACGATAATGATCGATTGTGTGAATAATTACATCTTCAATAAGCCTAGCCCGTAAAATTACAAAGTAGCAAAGCTCACGTCTAACACTGCAGACAATATTTCAACCTCGGTTTCGGACAATTACGATGTCCTTCATTGTTGTCTGAGATGTCGATTTTTGTATGGTGTCCCAATGAATATTAGACATGATTTGGCGCTTTGTTTTAGTTTTGGCGAAAATCCTAAGGAGTCTGGATTGTTTGGTAGTTGTGGTGAGCTAATTCGAAAACGATGTACCGTGAAGTAACGGATCAGCAGGCGCGCTGACCGCGCCACTCCATAATATAAGTCACATGAATAATGCAGCAGATAACGAACATTACTGATACCATTGTGGATTGTGATCGATAATATTACTACTCATTATGGTGATTGGATTTCCCGCTAATTATAATCATCACTATATTTTAGGACTTGATGGATAAACAGATAATAATATTGAGTAAAGTGATAAAATTATATTAAATGCCAAAACTGAAATTTTAAATAAAATCACGTGATTTCAAACAAAATATAAATTTTATACAATAAACAAACTTTAAATAACCGAATACACAATGACTATTTTAAAAAATAGCGTGAGCGTAACTAACGTTATTATTCGAACTCTACAGTTTACGACATATCGAGCTATTTTTCATAATACTAGTAAAATAGATGTTATAGAATAGAATAACATTAATGACGTGAGCAAGCAGTATTTGTTTATACAATTGTTGGAGTACAATAACAAAATGGATGTTAATGAGTATATTCTTGCAGAAATACACGTAGATTTCCCCGAGGGACATGGCAACAGTGATGAGGCTGACGACAGAGAGACGTAATGGCACATACATAGACGTGTATAATTTCGTACGCGCCGCTGAATTTGTGACGGTAAATTCTTGGTGGGCGTCGCGAGACGCTACAAATGTATTTTGAGTGTAGGCACAGTGCACGTAAGGACTGGAGGGCAAGCTTCTACTACATTATGCGATATGACAGATTATGGATATTTTCTCATGATATGATGAAATTAACGAAAATGTGACACAACGTCTTATATAAAATTTAATATTTTTGCGACTAATATTTTTATTTATTCCAAGTGACGAAGTTAGTAACACAGGATAGTATAGTAATGATCATAATAATTAATTAATGCCCACGATTCGCTTGTACAATATAATGAAAATTGATGAAGACAAATTGCAAAAGCAGATGCAAGCTTCACTTTCACAGGAAGTGGCCGACAAGTTTGTGCAAGATGAGTAGTAGGATCATCTCCAGATAGTAATTTCTCGAGCAAAAGTGATAAATCTCCTGTTTCCCTTTGTTACACAATCGAGTTCAGGGGTCAGACTCCGAGGTAAACATATAACGTGACTCACGCGACTGATAATGCAGATGATTTAGCCTGAAGGCACACAGAGATATATGGAAGTCTTTAATGTGCTTTTAACGAAGCTTATGAAAAGTCTCTCGCGTTTAGGTCCTGCTGATTTTATAGCAAACAGTTTATCATGGCCATGGTACGTGTTGCAAAGCTGAAGAGAAAACATGGATAAACGAAAAACGTGTTGATAGAAATCCATTGTGAATAACCGCAGAATTGCTGACGTTAAAAAGCCTACGTTATATTTAAAGATAGTATTTCTAAGGTCACGGATCAGGATATTCCAAGAGATAACATTCAGAGGGCAGAAATAATATTGATAAGAGCACGCTAGTAGTAAATAAGATGGTAATTAATTGGTAAGCTTTGAATTGAAGCCAGAATGCATTCTTGAGTATATTCCAATGAAAATAGGAAAGTGTAAACACTTTAACACCAATTTTAAGATGGAATAAAGGAATACGAGGAAAAACGACCCAGACACGGGAATTCCGAAATTTGTCACGTGAAGTATTGTATTACCCGTTGCGACTCGAGTTTGAAATTATTTTCCGTAAACGCTATCATTGATACTAAGGTGAGGAAAGTCATGTTGCTAAAATTATTTAGCAACATGACTTTCCTCAAATGTTTTTATTAAAAAACATTTTACATCTATACTTTTGGAATAGGGAAAAT
This sequence comes from Hemithea aestivaria, assembly GCA_947507615.1. NCBI lineage: Eukaryota > Metazoa > Arthropoda > Insecta > Lepidoptera > Geometridae > Hemithea > Hemithea aestivaria. The sequence continues at coordinate 17,247,305 of OX382327.1, read as the reverse complement.
TCTGATCATCTGAGTTATCAGAAGTCAAAGGACTGATATCTTTTCAGACATCAACAATTTGATGGTTGAGCTGTAAATGCAGGATAAACAAAAAATTTTTTTTAGGGATTTTTTTTCTTTTTTCTATTTTTTATAACACAATGAATTTAAATATTAAACAGAGTTAATGCACTCATACAAAAAGTGAGGGCGAGACGAAGTTTGCATTCATAACTTACCGCTCGACCGATTTTGATAACATTTCAATAGGACCACTTGAGGTATTCAATTCTTAGAAGCAAGGATTTTACAAATCGGTCCAGGCGTTCGAGTGAAATATTCAGTTTAATTTTCCAACTTTGTGACACAGCTAAAAAATGTTTCAAAAATGTAAAGCACCTAAAGATCCTTTCTATTCAAGTCCTCCGTGTACCTCAGACCTCAAGCCTCAGTACTAGACGTGAGCAGATATATGTGAACTTAATTACGTGTATATTCAATAAACTCGTTGTTCAGATATCTTTATATGGCAAATGGTAGGAGTCAATTACGGTGGAAACAATGGTTTACGTAAGCATGGTCGTGGCCTAACCCACAGTGCAAACGCTTAGGGATTGTATGTTGTTAAAGTTTAGGATCTAAACAACTTGACCATTTTTCCTTAAGAATTCATTAGAAACGATATGTTATCGTAATTCGAAAGGAATTTTGTCAATTAATGATTAAGTGTGGACTCGATAATGAAATTATAATTATCTATTTTATTCTGGTCGAAGGCAATACGGCACTCCGCATTACGATTACTCGATGAACATAATTTTTAAGCGAATATGCGAATAAGATGACGAAGAACCCAGACGTTAATCGACAGTTTTACATACGAGTAAATGCGAAGCCCTACCCAGAACTGCACTTGCTGCACTGCTTTTATTTTCTTTATGTAAGTAGGTACATATAATGCACTCATAGGTCATCCCCACATGGCGCGAATGATGGCGCGAACAGTTGGTTTTATAAATAAAACAAAACTTTTTGATTTTTTGAGAATTTTGGGGCTACGTTTTTAGTCATAAGCATGCTCTTTGCCAACTCATATTCCGTTTCAAGTTGGTAGTAAAATTTAAATTTTAAAAGCTCATCAAAAAAAATATCTTCTAATAAGAAACCGAAAATCATATTATAATGACACCCAAATCAATTCCCAAATATAACGACAAAATCAAGCCAATCCTAAAACAATAAACAATATTAAAAATCAACGGTCGGACTTGCGTAACGGTGGAGCGGTCGAGCGGCGTGCCACAGGGCAGTAAAGTGAAGACCCTACACCTAACGAGATCAGGTGGTGTCACGCGCCAACATCGCGTGCCGATCCCCGTGAACCGCAGCATTAAGCCATCAGGTAATCCGTGATTTGCTTTCGCCATGGCAATCTGTAATCTGTTGACGATGCAGATTGACACTTGACCTTGACACTTGATGGGGAAAATATGGTTAAACGTTGGAACATTAAGCACAATAGGTAAAGTAGTGATTGTTACGGAAGACTGTACTTTAAAATTTGCACGGATTCCGGTTATGTTCACAGATATAGGTAAAGCTTTTGACTCTGCAGAAATGGTCTTTTCGGAGTTTCATATAGAAAAGATTCTTACCGGCCTGAGAGCAGTACCTATACGGTTGAATATACTATTATTCAGAACCACACACCAGTGAAATTACTGGGCATGATGAGATTCTACTACTATTATCTCAGGGTGGAGTGGTGTGGCACAGATATAGGTAATCATGATTTTTATTTTGGCTTACCATCAGCCACCATAATCTCGATTTGTCACTCTTTATCATAAAAAATATGTACAAGGTTATCTATGTATCAGGCAAATTGAATGGCCAATGTATAGAATATAATAAACAATTATATCAATTTGTGGGAAATTAGTACAAAAAACTCATCGGTAATCTATTTGCTTGTGGCCCGAGTGATTCGGCCTTCCGCTGTCTTATCGCGACCCAACTACTCGTAATTATATCAGGCGACACCAACTGAACTTTAAATGTCAAAATACCAGTAGCAGATATGTAGACAACACGTATGTGTACTAAAATTAATTGTGCAAGCGACGCACTCAATTGAAGTGGCAGATTGAATATCATGAGCTGTTTGATGATCTAAGAGGCTAACTCCAAAAGCTAATCTATCTTGATATAAATAATAAGGAAATAATTGGGATTTACACTCCAACAGAAAAGGTTACCCGACTTACACTATAAGAGTCAATTTGCAATTACGTAACTTGACAGAACCAAATGTTACAAATATTCTTCTTTCACAGGTCCTAAACTTAACTATAGGATTTCTTATTACATCTATTACATACAATATTTATGATGGATGCCGACATTTTGTGAATTCTAACCAGTCCTGATACAATCGGATCGTTTGTTTGTCTAAAGGACATATTCATTATACATTATATTTTTTATCAGATTACGATGCAATACATACTGCACACTAGATGTGCTTGCTTGGACTAGTCTCTAGATTACTGAAATAATAACTAGTTTGGTGTTTTGAAAGAGTACTGATTTTATTATTTGGTCATGGCCAATGAGTCATTTCATCTCTTGCTAAGTTTAATTCAAGTTTATATATCTATAGTTTATTTACCTATGTCTTGTTACACACAGTCAGCCCATTTAAAAATATAACGGTTTTGAATTATCATTATAATAACTGTTTTATTGTCCATGGATCTTCTTCATCTTCGTTTTTCATCTACTTACTCTCTTCAGCGTAATTTGACCATTAAATTTTACTATGCTATGCGTACAGAAAATGCCCCACAAACACTTTTATATTCAAATCCCTATTCCTTTTATTTCTCCTTGTACGTACATCTATATATATAAAAGAAAGTCGTGTTAGTTACACCACTTATAACTCAAGAACGGCAGAACAGATTTGGCTGAAAATTGGTAGGGAGGTAGCTTAGAGCCAGGAGACGGACATAGGATACTTTTTATCCCGATTGGTATGATTTGAAGAAAATTCTAACTAAAAACAGTTATGAATGAAAAACAAATGACTGTTGCCGAAATCTGACAGCTGATGCTGATTGTCATTTTGACGTGTATTCTATTTTCAAAATTTGACGTAATTGACATAAGGAGGTCGGCGACTTGGTTTGTAACTTTTTGAATGTGAATTAAATTTGTATGGTAGAATTTGATGGAAATTTAAATGGTTGAAATTTTAATGGTAGAAATTTTAAGGGTAGAAAAAAGGTAGAAATTTTATTAGACGAATCGAAGAAAACGTAGATCATCAAATCGGTTATGAGTATTAAAAATTTTACGAAGTACCAGGACACCAGAAACATGTAGGAGATGTTCGGCTCATTTAGTGAAATTCGGTTTGTTATTCGTTTCGGTTTTCGGTAAAGTTAGGATTTGACAAATTTATTTCAATTTTCATTTATTTTTTTCGTAGATTTTATTGTTGATATTTTTTTAATCAGATGCGGATGCGGTTCGGTTTTCGGTGAAGTTCAGATTTGACAAATTTATTTCGATTTTCAATTTTTTTTCGTAGTTTTTTTGGTAGATATTTTTTAATTCGGATGCGGATTCGGTTCGGTTTTCGGATATTTTTTAATTCTGATGCGGGTTCGGTTCGGTTTTCGGTAAGGTTCGGATTTGATAAATTTCTTTCGATATTCAAATATTTTTCGTACATTTGGTTGATAGTTTTAATATAGTCGAGAAGAAGACGAATCTAAGAAAACAATGATTATCAAATTTATTTCGATTATCAATTTTTTTTCGTAGTTAATTTGGTTTATATTTTTTAATTCGGATCGGATTCGGTTCGGTTTTCGGTGAAGTTAGTTAGGATTTGACAAATTTATTTCGATTTTCAAATTATTTTTCGTACATAATTTGGTTGATATTTTTTAACATGCATATAGTCGAGAAGAAGACGAATCTAAGAAACCATAATATTTAATCAAAATCAGTCCAGGCGTTCTTGAGTTATGAGTGTTGAGACTTTTACGAAGTACCAGGACACCAGAAGCATGTAGGAGATGTTCGGCTCATTTTGTGAAATTCGGTTTGTTATTCAGTTCGGTTTTCGGTGAAGTTAGGGTTTGACAAATTTATTTCGTTTTTCAATTTTTTTCGTAGGTTATATTATTGATATTTTTTAAATTTGGATGCGGATTCAGTTCGGTTCGGTTTTCGGTGAAGTTAGGATTTGAGAAATATATTTCGTTAAAAATTATTTTTAGAAAATGGTAGAAATTTTAATGGTGGAAATTTGAATGCTAGAAAATTAGAAGAATTGGACTTCCATTTTCTCATTTATTGCTATAAGGCGGAACGAAGTTCGCCGGGTCAGCTAGTTAGTAATGAATGAAACCCAACCCAGCAACAGCCTGAGTTTTACAGCAACATTTTATGCCGCAAGTCGGTCAGGAGCGCTTAAATTCCCTCACATAAAACTGTCGTCTAGAGATAACAAGTACACTTGCCGTGTAGGCTCCGATGTTCACCGGGGCGCATAAACTGCTGCTAACCCAGTTGGCTCTTCAACCGCGGAATAGGAGCAACTTTGTTCCAAACACTTGGATAATGTGCCTTTTCGCGGCACCTGTTTTGTTGTAAAATTCATATGAGCAAAGTTGCAACGATATAGCCGTTGATATCGTTTCAGTAGACATTGATCGGTATGATTCGAATTTTAACGAGATATTAGGTAATTTCTATCCTAAGTCTTTTTTGTCCTTCTCGACCTACACTCGATAAATATAATATAAAATTGTTTGTTGTCGAAATAAAACTAGCACCTCAAAACCCATTCACATAAAATATATAAACAGATTTCATTGCATTGTTTACATTTTACACTCATGTGCCATTAAACTGAAATAGTGCCAACTATGATTTTGTATCCTCTGCATCTATGCCAACTGGGTGAACCAAATAGAATGAGGGTATTCCAAAGAGACGTGGATATAGAATGGTATAAGAAACAAAGAAAAGAAGAAACAAGTAAAATAAAATAAAAACGAGAGGTTAGTTTAGAATTTCAATAGGCAACAATAAGTATACTTATGGAAACAATATATAATATTCCAAATCGGTTCAGGCGTTTTCGAAAAACGTTAAAATATAAAGCAATCATCTTCTTTTTCTTCTCGCAGTAAGTTCTCTAGGAAGAAGATTAATGTGAGCTATGCTAACGTGACCATGCATCTAATCCGGTTTCTCTAACTAACATAAAAAGCCTACGGCGTATTCTTGGTTAAATGCGCAAAACTCCTTAAGAAAGAACGAAGAAGAATGTAATCTTAGTACCATTATCAATAAAAGTGCTAACGACCTTAAAATTACAATAAGTCGAAAGCGTCCTTTGATAATATACCGTTGAACTGATCGGAGTCAGTGCCCTGAAGTATTTTCGGTACAGGAAGACTCGTTTTAAAATTCCTTGAAAACATTTTCATATGTGTGTCAGCTTGAGACTTGATAATCGAAATAAAGAAGACTTTAATTATGTACGAAGAATTGTTGACATTTGTATAATTTCATTGGAAAAGAAACACAAACTCACGAACGATTTTGTTTCCAGTAAACATAGTACCTATATAGTAGTATACTGCAAACCTAATTAGTATTATTTCTATGAATTTAGAGTAATATGAATCCTTCTACATTTTGGAGTTGGTGTTAGTCGTATACCTACTATGAGAGTAGATTAAGTCAGACACCGACACACAAATTAGACGGCCCGCCTGAGCGCCAAGCACAGATGTTTCGTAGACTTGTCTTGATGTCAAGTCAAACTGTCATCCCATACATTGTACTTTTGTGAATGTATAGGATGACAGTTTCACTTGACAGCAAGACAAGTCTACGCATTGTCCTTGCTAGAGGGGTTGATGGTGAGCGGTTACCGTCGCCTATAGGCAGACGTATGTAGAGGTAGGGACATAATAATATAGCCTATTGTTGATTGCAATTATCAATTTTTTATGGCAACAAACTAGCTAATTCTTAAGTAGTAAACTTCTAGAAACGTCAATGAAAAATCGCGAATACGCCACGTAATCTCGATAAATTTTGATTGATGGTCCAATTAAAATGTTTTGGATTATCGTAAATCGATTAGATATAATTAGTGTGGGAATCACAAAAACAAGTAGCATACAATATCGAACATCTGCATTTTTCTAGAATTGCTAATAAAAAAATATATTAAGCCAGGCGGCACACACATGCCTTAATTCAGTGAATGGTTTAAAGCCGATCAAAAATTTAGAGGACCTTTGAAACATTTAATTTTTTTTACACACTATTTGTTCAATGAGCGTTAAAGTGGTGTCGTTTTAAAAATATCTAGCCGTTCCAATCACAATACATATGACATATAGATTGAATTGAAAACCTCCCATTTTGAAGTCAGTCAAAAATAAACAAGCATTCTGGCGCAATACTAAAATCGTTTGCATTGTCAGTAGACGATGAAAGCTTATTAATATTTCACGGTAACGGATTATTGCGGACAGGACAGGTTTTGGCAAAAGGTGCGTTTGGCCGCTCGCCCCGATATGACACCTATCATAACAGCATGCGCCGTGTAAAGTGTGTTTTGAAGATATTTTAGTGATACCTATGAAATGTTGATGAAAACTAATAATTAAACGTGGTCTCGCTACATATCCGCTGCGCCAACAACGCGTCTACTGCGAGAGTAGTGTCTTAGTTCTGAACAATTTTCTGCAGGATGCCGACACACATATTATTGTATAGTGATACACTTAATGATGTTAGTGGTCTGTATTCTGTATATTATAAAGCTTTTATTTATTGTTTATCTGCCTAATGTACGTATACTTCCCTTTATTGCGTTTTTGTGTCTTGGCCCTTGGCATATGCTGTGGTTATTATTAAATAAAAATGCAATCCTCATGAGTTTCTTGGTCGTTCTTCTCATAGAGGTGCCTTACGAATGAGCGGTAGAGTATTAAAATAGAAAAATGTAAAATTGACTTGCAAGAGTGCTCCAATGTAGCCTATTTGAATTAATGAATTTTGAGTTTGAAAATAAATATATAACAAGACATTTTAACACATTGTAATATGTAGTAAAAGCTACAAATAAGATGTTTTATGATTTACGCGTAAAATTAATTTTATAGTGTTAAAATTAGGTCGAATTCCGTCCACACACCAGGTTTCGTCGGGAATAATGTGGAAATTCTGTAAAATAAAACTAGAAGTTACTTTTAGCGGGTGAAATAGCAGTTCACAGATATTTTTTTTATCGATATTATTTAAAGAATTTCCGCAACATTGTCTCATTTTCTCACGCATTGGTTTATAAACATTGAACACTGAATTCATGTTAAGTTAATACATGTTTCAGAAGAATTCAAATTAATACATTGTTTTGAAACAGTTCTGTATTCCGCATATGTTTTTTTTAACATTCTAAATAAACAAAAATATGAAAAATTATAAAATATCATCGTCGTCATATTATTGTAAGTCGTCGTCTAGTCCTTTTATATATTGTCTGATTTACAAATAAGCTCAGCAACATAGCAGTTTGTGTACAAATTACAATTCACGTTGAAAACTGAATGTGATCGTATCACTTACTGTCAAGAATTTTTGGAATGCGTTAATCGATGTCCCGATATTATATTGCTACAGAATTTATTAATTTACTACGCATTTATTTATCTGAAGTATACTAAGCAATATTTATAAAGGTGATAGTGAAATTGTTTACAATGCTCTTACGCCAACTAGTCTACAGATCATTATGAAATTTTGAGGCAAAAATAAAATAATTAAGGTGTATACTCCACTCCCAAGGTTACCCAACACTGTCACAGTCAAATCACAATTATAGGTTATGTGGCCAAACTATATTTGTTGCAGTTTCAGGATAAGAGAAGAAAATATAGCGGAAAACATTTTTAGCTTTGTTATTTTTAACCCCCGACGCAAAAACGACGGGTTGTTATAAGTTTGACGCGTAGTCTGTCTGTATGAGTGCGTGTTGTGTCTGTCTGTGGCATCGTAGCTCGTGAACGGATGAACGGATTTTGATTTAGTTTCTTTTGTCTGAAAGTAGAATTAGTCCAGAGTGTTCTTAGCCATGTTTGGTGGAAATCGGTGCAAGATGGCCGCCAGTACAAAATGGCGAATTACTTTTTTTCTCCACGACCCCCTCAATATGGGTATCAAATGAAAGGGCTTGACGCGTAGAATATAACGCACTATGATAAATTTAAAATCCAAGATGGCCGCCACCTCAAAATGGTGAATTACATATTGCGTTGGGGTTTCTTATATTTTTAATTTAATTCACTTGTTACGATAAACGACTACCTAGCTCTAGTATAATTATTTAAAAAAATGCCTAATTTCGAGATTTAAAAAACACGTAATTAAACACAAGTTAATGAGATGCAATAGAAATAACAGACCGAATCAGACGTAGTACGCTTATCACCATTTAATCACAGTCACTTAGTTCAATATTTGATACGCAAACAATCGTGATAGATAACACTATTTGATCATAAATCTTGACTAATATTGTAATAGCATGTAATAAGCAACGTGGAAGACAAATATGTGTGTTTAAGATATAATAGCTTAATGAAACAATATTTATAATCCTCGTATAATATACGATATTATATTATCACTATCATGTATAAAAACTTGAAACTAATAAAATGAGAAGTGCACAGTTAATGCAATAAGTGAAAAAAGTTCTATAGGTACGATCTTTAAGAGATAACAATTTAAACTTATTCTTCCTGTTTCCCTGGACGCCTACAAGTCCACAGAGCTTCTTAGCTTTAAGAGGGGTTCCTTGACGGATAAGTGAATAGTCCAGCAGAAAGCATTCAAACGCTAACCGCAAAAGCCTGAGAAAAATATGACCATACTAAAGACAAGAAACTGCAGAAATATATTTATCCTGGCGATAACGGCCAGAAGAGTGAGTACTAAGTACTGCCATAACATTCGAACTAGTTTTACGCCTATTGCCATGTTATCACAGGAAATGATAACAACTCTATCAATGGATATAGCCTATAAAGGCTGAAGGGTCGAAAGTGGAGAGGACCAGTCTTAAAGTTAAGTTATGAATAACAGATGTCTTAACTTATTGTAGCAAAATATAACCCCTCGCAAAAAGCGAACATTTAAAAGTAAAAAAACATTATGCGTCTAATATTCTTACCGCAGCTAGATAACTTCCACAAAAAACTAACTTTTCTATTGCGGCAGATAACTTTGAATCGGGTTAACCGATTTTGATGAAACATATCTATGACCTATCGCTAGAAAACCTTGTTTTCAAATGAGAACTTGGTAAAAGGGTCTCATTTTACAAGCTTTATATTACTTTCACCTGTCTGTTGTCTGTCTGTCTGTCTGTCTGTCTGTAATCAAATCTTGCAAGTTTGATATGACCCACTTCCCGGTTTCCAATTGAGCTGAAAATTTGCATGCGTGTGTAAATCGGATGACAATGCAATATTATTTTGACATGGAGCTGTTCTGATGATGGAGCAGGAAGGTGGCCATAGGAACTCTGTTATTAAACAACGCAACCCCATCGAGTTTGGGCTCATTTGATTCGTCTTGACGAGTACTATATGATGCAAGATGGTAATGATAATTAAAGCTTGTTTTTAAAAAGTATTTTTAAAATTTCACTTGTTTACACTTTACCCTAAAAACCGCATCCAAATCTGTTCATCCGTTTCAGATATATATTGTGCCACACACGCACAGTCAAATAAGTATACCAAGTACCTACCTACCCTCTTGTGTCGGGGGGGTATAAAATAACATTAAATCTTTTCTTCCTAGAAAGTTTGAAATGTATAACAAGCATGCTTTGACCGCGCTCTATAGACACTCCATTCCAAACTTTCTCGATAACATCTCATAATAGGCAGCCGAAACAATTACTGAACTGAAAGCCTAGCTAGACATTTATTACGCAACTAGAGAACTAGACTTAATATTGTTTTGTAATTAGTATTGGTTCTAATGCGGCATGGTCCGATTACGGTTAAGGCACTTTGACACGGAGCCAGCAGGGCTATTCTCTTATTTATCAGGAAACCGAACCGAAGACCGAATTGTCAAAAATTTATGAAATGACGTATTAAGTCGCATCAATTTAATACGTCATTTCATACATTTTTGACAATTCGGTCTTCGGTTCGGTTCCCTGATAAATAAGTGAATAGTCTTGCTGGTGAGTAACCGGGCTACCGTCGGAGTAGGATGGTGAATGCAACTGCGACCCCATCCTGCCCGGCGGAACGACGCGACAACCTAACAAGTGGTTTAGTGAGTATTCTTGCACTTGGTCTTACACTCCCGCCAGCGAGCTGAGTCCCACATAAACCGTGCCTCTCCCCCAGGAGGTACGGAAAAGAATAAAAACGCATGTTCCCCTCGTAGAAAAAAAGAGCAACATTTGCAGCAACATGGCACTGAAAACTTTCTCTGAACTTTCTGGCAACCAGCTTTAAATCTATGACCGTTTCCTTAACATAGGTTACGTGGAAGAGATCACTGTAAGAGTTAAGACCGCATTGTTACAGTTGAATAATTATAAATTATTGTAAAGTTGTGTCAGTTTTAAGTTTTTCTGCATATTTTGTAATGTTTCAATAGAGTTGTCTGACATTCATCAATTTATAGTTATTTAGATTTAACCCAGTATTTTCAGTCGCAATAAAATATTTTACGAGTATATAAAAGCTAATATTATCTATATACCTTCTTTCCGCTTTCATTGCAAACTATCATTTCCTTTCGATTCAGTACTTTCTATTTTAATTAAAATTTAATATGAAGGTACTATCCGTTAGGGAAGAAAGGTTCACGCGAAATCGTTGACAAAAGATTTAGCGTAGTCTGACATCCACAGGGTTAACTTTTTTAACAGGAATAACTTTAACAAATCCCTAGGTTTCATTAGATGGAGACTACAAATGATCACACTAATATTATGAATGCGAAAGTTTGTGAGTGTGTATGTTTGTTACTTCTTTATACTTCTTTACACCTAAACGGGTGGACCGATTGAGCTCAAATATGATATAGAGATAGCTTAGACCCTGGAATAACAAACACATAGGCGAATGGGGCGCAGCTAGTAACCAATAAAGTGGTATTACAACTTGTATTACTTGTATTGTACACTCTACAAAGTCGACCATAAGGATATTATTAATTTTCTACCATAGTAAGTCATAACATCTAAATATATAAAGGGAAAGAGTGACTGACTGATCTATCAACGTACAGCTTAAATCACTGGACGGATTGGGTTGAAATCTGGAAAACAGGTAGGTTTTATGACGTAGACCTCCGCTAAGAAAGGGTTTTGCCATGCGGACAAAACCGCGAGCATAAGCTAGTTTATGTATAAAATGAAAATCAATCGGGATCCTCCGGGATCGGGTACTCTGAGACGTACCCACCCATTTAATGATACACATAATATGCGAATTCGTTCGCCTTATAACAGGTGTCTATTAGGCTACAAAATCGTAAAACTAGAGTGATAATAAAACGTGAAAAGCTAGTAACGAAGAGCTTTAACGCAGGAGTGGATAATGGATAAGTCAATGCCACGTATACAGATGATATACGACAATTATAAGTCAGTTAGGTTTGATTTAAGACGACTATACAGCTTAAGATTTCAGCCTGAGCGAAATGTAGAATAATCAGCATCAAATAACCCAGATACGTCGACATTGAGCTGTGAATCAGTTAGGCCATAAACTGATATAATATTAACTGATTAAGAACCGTTATTATAAGATTTTCTCTGTTATGGATATTATCTATCATCAACAGTAGAAAATGGGCATCAGTTATTGAAAAACAGCGATTAATTTCAGTCTTTAAAGGTTTGGGTACTTTAAGGTGATCCCAATGTGGTTGTTATAGATTCATTATTATTAATTCAGGAATTCAATGCTAAAGAAAAAAAGAAGTTAGTCAACAGAAACTTAATAAATTGGGGTTTATACAACAACAGAAAAGGGTTTGTTCATTGGGTTGTAGTACCTACATATATTATAGGAGTCAATCTGAACTTCGGAATCCACAGTTTAACGTTTAAAATAGAGTTTGTAAAGTCTAAGAATAATGTTATAGTCTTAGGTGACAAGGTTTTCACAATTGGGTGGTAACACACTATAGGACCCTCTAGCATGGACAATGCGTAGACTTGTCTTGTTGTCAAGTCAAACTGTCATCCTATACATTCACAAAAGTACAATGTATGGGAAGAAATTTTGAATTGACAGCAAGACAAGTCTACGAAACTTGGCCCACAAAACTTCAGAACTCATTTTAACGTTTAAAATAAAGTCACAGAATACTAGAGCAGTCCTAAGCTTGAATTGATTAAAGAAAAAGTAACACTCTATAATAAGATTGATCACCAAAACAAATTACATTATTACGTAGTGCTTTAGTACCGAACTAATCTAGACTTGCAAATTACATAACAAGAACATGTAACTTTAAAAAAGCCAATCACTATAATTATACCAACTTTGTATTACACTAATGATAGACACACGACAAATTGCTTGCTATAAGTCTAAAACTTTCTTAACTACACTATCTCGTACTACATTATTTCATACTTAGTTTTGTTTTGGAATCGTCGTCAAGTTTTTTTTTTAAAGAACATTCTCTCTCTCTCTCTTCAGTCGGTCCCTCTATGTTGAGGATCGTGACTCCCTTCATGCTGCTTTCTCCAAACTATTTTCTTCCACTGGGCCCAATCTTCGGCAGTATGGAGTCCTTAGTTGGCGGAATTTTCCTTCTGTTGCGTGACCTGGTCTGACCACCGTTCAGGACTTCTTCCTCTAGACCTCTTGCCCTCTACCTTGCCTCAAGACTCTAAGAGAGACTTTTTTAGAAACCCAAGCAGACGGCCCTCTCAATAGTGATCGGTTACCAGTAAAGTGCCGGCGCGATTTTGTTAAATATGCAGGATATATCAAAAAGATAAATAATACATATTCTTATGCTAGATAAAATATTTATGAGAAAAAAATCCAAGAGAAAAGAGGCTGACTGAATTTTCTAGTCGTCAGGGTAAAGGACCTTCAACATGATCTAATGACAGCGCGCCCTACATAACATCCTGTACACAATGTTATAAATGTAATAATATTACTTATGTAATTGTAAATTCCACACTTTTATGCGCAAGGTAAGCTAAATGCGCAATTACCTTAAGACGGATAACATAATAATTTTGTTGATTATACACACCTACGTAATTAAAGGGGTGGTAGAGCCTTCAGTTGTTTATGGTACGGGATTAACATGTACTTTCCAATATTAATAATCTAGTGGCAAAGCTGTCTCAACAGTGAGGCTCAATTCGCGGACGCGTGCGAGAAAGTTGGGGAAATCCTGTTGCACTCACAATTTAGTGATGAGAATACGCCAAGATATGGATGGTTTTGGCTGAAGCCAGAGGTGAAACTCAATTTAAAATGTATTTAACGGCAAATCGATGCAGTTTAATGCACATTACAGTAATGAGTGTTTAGACCAAACTGTTGTAAGAACGATAAATTCTCTTGTGTTTAAGTTTTAACTTTAGATTGATTATAATTTATATCGACTTGTAACATTTGGAGAACAATGTTGAAGAAAGCTTTACATTGACACTGTTATACCTAATTGATTGTATGGTAAATAAGTTTCATGAGCCATAAAAGTTTTAATTTCCGATGCGGCCCCCTTTGTGCACCGCTTTCGAGATCAATCTGGCAAGCTGCCCACGCGCGTGGAGAAATAGATCCATTTTGCATGCTTAGACTTTGAAGTAGAAGGGCAATGCGGTAGGTCTGATCAAGCGAAAATACTTGGTGGGGTGGGGATGGTTTTAGAAATACCTACTTCTTTAGAACGTCATGCTATTCTGTATCAGCTTTGAAGTTTGTTGTAATACTTTCTTTGCAACCTGGTGTCATTGCATGAAAGAAACTAACGACCAATTTAAGCAACAAGTAACCATTTATAATATTCTATAAGTTAATTCAAGCTTAGACACATTAAAGAACGGACAATAAGATTGAACATTGAAAACTAAAAACGAACATTGCTATATGATGACCAATTTTCGGTAGAAGATGTAGACGACATCTTCTACCAAATATAGAATAAAGAAGAAGACATAGAAATTAGCGACAATACTTACTTGTTCTACTTATATTTAAGGTTTGTAAGAATGTTTCTTACTCTTTGACGCCTAAACGGGTGGATTGAGCTGAATGTGGTATAGAGATAGCTTAGAGCTTGGAATATAAGCTAAAGTACAGCGGCTAGAACCGCTGGGCACAGCTAGTCCATCAAAAAAAAAATATGTTGACTACAAATATTTAGTGTTAATGTTGCGCATTTGCCAAGTGACTGTTAATATCTAACAATTTATTGTTTTTAGTTTCACAAATGAGCTCAACACTAATCATTTCACACTGTTAGAGTATATTACGTTACATAATTACCCCATGAGTGACTACATTGACAATAGTCAATATACGAACATCTCCGCACGTCATAAAATGTTTACGAGACCGACGATTTAGCTGGAGTGTCAATTGACATAAAATAGGCAAAAAGTCGTGTGTACTATTTAGTCGAAGGTTACACAGGGTCCTACTATTGAGTTTATCGATAAAAATTGTAATTGTGGTTCTCCGAGACAAACCATACAATGGTAGAACGAAAAATTCTCCTTCATCTAGGGAAGTTCGGGAGGGTACTTCGGGGATACTTAGAGCATATTATTAACGTAAAGTTTGTATATCTGCTGATCTTCCACGCAAAAACCACTGAACCGAAAGAACCGATGAATTTTGGTATGAAGATAGCTGAAATCCTGGAAGAACATTTAAGATTACTTTCATCCCGATTTACCCAAGGAATCGATACGCTGACACTACATATACATACATCGAAACTGCGGGCACAGATATTAGCTAATGGTACTGCAATGGTCCCAAAGGTGGTACAAGTGTAGCTCGTAAATAAGTAGGTATATTGACTATGGTGTGTATTGACTATGGTATATTGACTATGGTGTGTATTTATTATCAATTTGAAACCTTAGTAGGCTTTCAGAAATCTATCAACTTAGGCCGTAAAGTAAGAACCTACATAATAAAAACAGTTCTACATAACCCACGCTAAAAATATTTTTATTTATTTGATAAGAGATTAGATTAGATCCAGGCAATAAGTGCATCGATTGTAGACATCAATATATTAATAACAGTCAATCAAAACAAGAATTTATTTTCAGATTTTTATGTCATATTTGGCTTTATACAGGACAAGAGTTATGGAGCTCAAATTTTGGAGTTGGGTTCTCAATGATGACAGATGGAGTAAGACGTTGACTGAATGTTGGTTATGGAGAGGCAAATGCAGTGTCAATCAATCGGCAGCCAGATAGATGGACGATATAGTTAATAATGAATAACATTATGAAAGAAGCCTATGCCAGACTGTGGGACGTAGAGGGATCATGGTGAGTTGGCAAAAAGTAATGGCTTCAACCCTGTCCAGGATTGCAATATCAAGATCTTTGCTTTTACGTTTTGAAAATCAGATTTCATACACTCCTTTCGAAGAATGCCAAGTTGTAGAGGTATATAGCTCTTTACAATTTTACAGCTGTTCAACAAAGGAGTTTTTGTTTAAAAAATATATCTAATAAATCGGGACCATACCCCCGATAATACCATAGAAAGTTGTTCAATAATCAAGCTTGCACATAAAATATATCCCGTACAAACGAAGTATAACTGCTGCGTTTATCATATTAATAACTCACATAGACGAGCCATAAAATGGCGACCAGTACATAAATCTATTTTAGTACAGCAGTAGGCGATGCCTTCTAACTGCCTTCCAGTCGTGATGGTGATTGTTTAAGATTAATTTAGCTTTAACTATCGTTAAACTAGATATTATCTCTATTTATATGGGTTTAGAAATAGAATCGACTTGGATGTAAATAGAGATCACTATAAATAAATAATTGGGGTTTATACTCCAACAGAACAGGTAACTTTCGCGGTCAGGGTTAAATCACAATTATTGTAAGTTGTGTGGCCAACCTATAAGATACAGTTTCAGGTCGCTGAGATTACTACAATGCCTGCAACATGACCTGATGAGTGCCTCCTACATATCATATAGGAAACAGCCGAATCAGCGGAATCTTTGCTACAATATAGAGACTTCCTATTTTGTGCATTTTTTCGTAAATTCTATGCTTGAATATTTCTCAGTTGTTTAATCAACGAAACGTAGCGTCGAAATCTAATTAAGGGACTATTATGCTAAGTAGCATCCATAGTGCAGTGAGATTGCAATAATTCTGTCATGGTGGCTTATGGGAATCTTCATCATCATCAACTCAGCTATGGCTGACGTCCTATGGGACGTCCACTGCTGAACATGGTTCTCCCCTTTGGACCTCCATACATACCGGTTGGAAGCGACCTGAATCCATCGTCTAATGCGTCTAATGGGAATCTTGGCGACCCAAAATTACAACATACCTATAGGTTGGCCACAGAACCTGTAACAATGACTATATCTGAAAGGGTCATTAGGATAACTGTTGGTTCTGTTGGAGTATGCAACCCAATTTATTTGTCAAAATGCTGATTTCAGTTTTCATCTCAACAGTTCAGAATAACTGTAATTCTCAATCGCTGTCATCAGCATAGAAAATAGAAAACAGTTTATTGTCAAGTATAATACTAGTTATTACAATAAATCGATTTTACAGTATCCGTCGAAGTTTCCGTTACAGCTAAGTATATAAAGGTAATAAAATAAAGAAAGTGATAAATTATTCAATGTACGATACTGAACACCTTACTTTCCAAGACATTGCTCGGAAGTCACATTTCACCAAGATTTATTCGTACGACCTATAAAATATCTTAGACAAATAGGTATTTGAAAACAATGAACTCGTGATATTTGTATGGGAAGTTGACAACAAATCTTTGGAAAGGTTAGAACTACAAACATGAACACTGAAGACAAATTAAGCTGCAAGCAAAAGTTGACATGTCGAATCGTATTTGACCTGTGGATTGTGCAAGTGTTCTTGGTTGTAGTTTGCAAGTTATTAGTTTTTTTTAGTTGTCGTTTTTTCTCACTAAAGGCTAAGGTAAATTAATACATAGAGATGTCCCGATTCCCGATTAATTTGGTTAAGATAATGTTTAATTCCTAGTTTTTGTCTGAAATCTATCAATAATTTCATTTGAACTAATCGGTAGACTTAGTTGTATCTATAATAATATTATGTTTCATGACCAAACGATCCTCTAAAGAAGCGAAAATATTTTGGTATGATACATAATATAATATAGGTACCTAGTACCTATATAATATAGGTATAGACAATACCTTTATAATATAGGTATAGACAATATCATCATCCTTCAATTGCCCACAGCTGGGCATATCTCTCCAGACTGCCCCTATGATTTCCCACTCTCCATACCGTTAAAAACACGTAAACAACACCTATACTAAACAAAAAAACAGTCTTAGCAAGTCTATCTCATTAAGACTGAATTCAACCCAGATTTAAGGGCAAGCTTTCGCACGCATCGCTTCAGGCTCGAAGTACCAGAGCCAGCCTAAGGATGGATGTTAACTAGACAACAGGCTTAAGGTGCGTTTGTCACGAGCTGCGTAGGCGGCAGAGAAAGCACCGCCGTTTCTCAAACGTGGGCTACGCTTTTACATAAGTAGCTCAGGTTATGGAATCAAAGGACCGCGTATCATTCATCTGTGTTTAATCCTACATATTATTAATCCTATTCTACTTCCCTATCGAATTTATGTTTCGTACCTCTAAAGGAAAATATGAAACCCTTATACGAGTAAGATCACTTAGTTGTCCTTCTATCTGTCAAGACTGAAGTTAACCTGTTGAAATTATTTTAATAAGAAGGTCGCGTTTGAAATATACCTCTATATAGTCCAAGAGCTAGTGAACCCTGGGAGTAACGGTCACTCTGTAAGGTTAGAAATTTGTATACTTACGATTTATGGCATGCTAAGAGCAATAGCTTTGACCTGGCAGGCGTCAGCCCTGCACGTCATCAGCCCCTTTATTTTTTAGATTGTTAAGTAAATTGAGTTTCAAAACTTGTTTCTGTAAATTTGAAAATTTAATAGGATAAAGTTTATTTATTGTACATCTTAAAAAAAAATTGCCAGGCGATTACAATAAGCAGAAGTATATGACAGATCACTTAGAAAACGCACAGTTGATGAGGTAAAATAAACTTTATCCTGTATACTTGAAAATTTTATATGTTTTCAAATAAACGTCTCAGAGTAAGTATGTACAATGCCAGGCGGTTTTGAACAGCGATACAACTTGGGAATCTTACAGGCACGAGTGAGGTACCTTTCTAGGCTTCTTACGTGATTCATTGTCAACTGCATCTGCCTCTCTATCAAATGCGATGCAGTCAAACGTTAGCCTATTTCGTATAAAAAAAATATAAATGCAATTATAAGACATAGAGGTGTGTGTGTACATATGTTACCTCTTTACGTCTAAACGGCAAAGCCGGTTTAACTGCAATATAGTGTTCCGTTCAAAGTACTTACTGCGCAGTAACCAATATCTTAACTTAGATTCAAAGTGTTATTGAGAAAATTCGTTTTATTTGCTTGTAAATTATATTGTTTTAAAACGTTTATTATAATATAAGATATTTAATTTCACTTCCCGGTTATAAATTCTTTCTTGTCGGATGTCTGTAATTTCTTCATCACAATATCTACCTCTGTGCAATATTTTAAAATTCTTCAGCATTTTGATCTCTGTAGTAAAAGATTAGTCACTCATTTTCTTAAAATTAATAGAATAAAACTTTTTAATAAACTTAATCTTACTAATATTATAAACGTGAAAGTTTGTAAGAATGTATCATGGATGTCAGAATGTCTGGATGTATGTTTGTTACTCTTTCACGCCTAAACGGATGAACCGATTGAGCTGAAATTTGGTGTAGAGATAGCTTAGACCCTGGAATAACACATATGCTATAGAACAGCGAGTAAAACCGGTGTGCAGCTAGTATAATACACCGATAATATGCAGATACCAAATAACTTTCTATTCGCAATCTCCTGAAATATTGCAAGTAAAGTCCCAGAAAGGATTCCAAATATCACAACACAAATCGTAACTCGGCCAAGAAGATTAACCTAAGTCAATACTAGATCTAGGAATAACAACATTGTATTACTGGACTTCGAGATTTTGAACTTAGCATGAAGTTAGTTAAAAAACAAATTGCTAACACTCAAAATAAATAAGATCTGAAATGTCAGCAGTCAGCAGATATGTAGATCGAGAATCGAGTGTAGTGTAAATTCTAGTTCAATATATTTTTAGGACATTTACGATATTATTATGCGTGTGATACTTGGGTTAAATAATTGGGGTTTATACTCCAACAGAACAGGTTACCCTACTTACACTGTTAGAGTCAAATCACAATTTATAGGTTGTGTGGCCAACCTATATGTTACAGTTTCAGGTCGCCAAGATTCCTAAAAAGCCTGCAACATGACCTAACGACTGCCTCCTACATATCTTATAGGAAACAGCCGGGACCCACTGTGGGTCACCCACAGTTTTACGTGCCTTCCGAAACACGGTAGCGTCCAGGCGAAAATCTTTGCCATACTGAGATTTGAATGACCACTGGGCCGCGGACGCTACAGGGTTTACAGTCTCATTTCATATAGATAATTTTATATTATGCATTTACGTAGATATAAAGAAATTTGTGAATATTTAAGTTATTTTAAGTGCAAGTCTATCTGTTAATTAATTCTTATTATGTAACTGGCAGATACATTATAATGCAGCCTGATTGAGCTCTACAATTGGAAAAATAGTTTTATTATTTCTATCTAATAATATATCTTTTTTATTTGTGGTCCAAAAGACATGTTAACGAATACCTTTTTTATTCCTGTATTAGTTTGGACGTTTTTAACCAATTTTCCGACATTGTGGAACTTTGTAAGTCAATGGTTGGGCACTTTAAGTAGGCAGGTGTAGATTTATTATCGGGATTGCAGTTTTCACTCTCGGAATTGTGTTGGTACCGAGAAAACGCGTACAAGTGGTAGACAGGCCGTCTATCTGTACCTACTGATATAAGCCTTTTACATAGTTGATGGTAATTTGTGTTAAAACCGCGTAGAGTTAAATGTCTGTAACACTGTCCGATAAGCGCGTACCTTTCTAGTTGTTACTAAATCTTAATAATATCGATTTAATGGTATTATCATTATTCACGGTTAATAATGAAATTAAATAATTATAAACAAAATATTAATAGCACTTTTGGAATGCGAATTAAATACTTCGCGGGAACATTAACGAAGCGAAGTGGAGCACCGGCTGTATCTAAAGTCCATCACATTTAATTATTATAATGTTAAAAAGGCATTTGTGACGTAATGTGAAGGGACTCTTTACTCTTTACTCGTAAATGTATCGAAACTACTAAAACAACAATGTTAAAGGGAAATTATAGGGAATTAATAGTTTAACTTACCGGCGAAAGTAACCAGTTAGCAGTAAAAATGTTCAGTTCAAATAGTCATAAATTCGTTAATTAATAAACTGAGCAATTATGGGTGGTAAACACATTTTGACTTTCTTTTATGGGCGGTGTAAAACAATGAAGTTGGGAGATGATACTAATATTGTTAAAGGCGAAAGTTTGAATGTATGTTTGTTACTTCTCTATGTCCTATGGATTTACACTTTTTTTTTATTATTAATATAGAGTACATCATGTTTGTTACACTCTATTTACAAAAACAATCTAGCCTTAAAATTAGACTAATAAGTAATTTACATTTAACTTAAACTGATAGATAGACTTAAACTAAGAATGTGTCCATTAACACTTTTCTTATTGTCTATATTGCGGAGAAGACACTTTGTTCATGTGTTCTTATGCATATAATGCATATGCAGCACTTACATTACTTTACACTGTTTATACTACACTACCTAGTCAGGTCATAAGTATTGTCACACAGTAAAAACTTTTCTTTTAGAATGCTGGCCACAAAAAAGTTTATTGAATTCGAATTTCGAATTGTTCATGAAAATAAAAATGTATACTTTTTAGAATTTTACTCATTTTTAAATATGGAGTGGACGCTTAAAGAAGACCGTGTTGCAGTTATTGCGTTGCATCGTTGCGGTTACGCGCCAATTCAAATTTTTGACATACTGAAAAATTTGAATATAACCAAAAGATTCGTTTATCGTACCATCAAACGATACAATGAAGACTCTAGTGTAGATGACAGGTCAAGAAGTGGTCGCCCTCGGTCTGTTAGGACTCCAGCAGTGATAAAAGCTGTGAAGGCGCGAATTCAAAGAAATCCCAAACGTAAGCAGAAACTGTTGGCCCTTCAGATGGGGTTAAGCAGAACCACGGTGAAAAGGGTGTTAAATGAAGACTTAGGGCTTCGGGCATATCGAAGAAAAACAGGACATCGTTTAAATGCTCGTCTAATGGACCTGAGACTGAAGAGATGCCGCGCTTTGTTGAAGCGGTACGCGAGAAAAAAATATCGAGAAATTCTTTTTTCGGATGAAAAAATTTTTACCATAGAAGAGAGCTACAACAAACAAAATGATAAGGTGTACGCACACAGTAGTGAAGAAGCGAGCAACCGTATTCCGCGTGTCCAACGAGGTCATTTTCCATCCTCGCTCATGGTATGGTTGGGAGTTTCTTATTGGGGCTTAACGGAGGTACATTTTTGTAAGAAAGGTGTAAAAACGAATGCAGTTGTGTATCAAAATACAGTCCTGACGAACCTTGTGGAACCTGTTTCTCATACCATGTTCAATAACAGGCACTGGGTATTCCAGCAAGATTCGGCGCCAGCTCATAGAGCGAAGAGCACACAAGACTGGCTGGCGGCGCGTGAAATCGACTTCATCCGGCACGAAGACTGGCCCTCCTCCAGTCCAGATTTGAGTCCGTTAGATTACAAGATATGGCAACACTTGGAGGAAAAGGCGTGCTCAAAGCCTCATCCCAATTTGGAGTCACTCAAGACATCCTTGATTAAGGCAGCAGCCGATATTGACATGGACCTCGTTCGTGCTGCGATAGACGACTGGCCGCGCAGATTGAAGGCCTGTATTCAAAATCACGGAGGTCATTTTGAATAAACTTTATTGTCATAAGAATCTATGTTTTGTTAAGTTCATTTTGGTATATAAATGGTTACATAATAAATAAACTTGTTCCAATAATTTTATATTAAACATGTGACAGAATTTATGACCTGACTAGGTATAGTTTTTTTTTATATAATATTATAAATCTACGTTTTCTTTGGTTAGAGGATTACACATTGATAAAAAAATATTTAAAACGCAACACCACAGTAGAGCGGTACGTTAGTAGAGCGGGTGGAATTCCTTAGCTTAGTCTTACAAGAAAAGTGTACTTACATTTTCGTACATACAAGCATTATAATTAATGGTGGTTAGTATTTGTTTAATAACCAATACTAATTAACGTCAATACAAAAATCCGGTGACTTTTGTCTTAAAGCCTTATTTCACTTGGCTGAATTTAGTCACTAAATTCAGAATCTAAATTAGGATGAACGATACTTTCTTCTAAATTTAGGATGCTAAATGTGATTACACTTGACTTAATTCAGTGGCGACTGAATTAAG
This sequence comes from Hemithea aestivaria, assembly GCA_947507615.1. Lineage (NCBI taxonomy): Eukaryota > Metazoa > Arthropoda > Insecta > Lepidoptera > Geometridae > Hemithea > Hemithea aestivaria. Next base: position 17,224,441 of record OX382327.1, on the reverse strand, counting down.
GCTTCTAAATTTAGCCAGGTGTAATAAGCCTTTTAGATAAGAATTCAGTCAGATGTCCCGTTTTAAAAATAAGGAGTCACGTTAAATATAATTCGTATGAGTCTAACATGCCAGTGTATTTTTATCTTAAAGATAATAATCTAAAGATCGCTAAACATAAGAGATAAGACAAGATATAGTACGGCCTCAGCGTGAGATTCACATGCGAAAACTAGGAAGCAAACAAAGATAACATTGTGATAAAAGAGATTTATAGAGACAAAGTTGATTTTGTTCACAAGAAAGTGTGGCAAAATGTATTGACAACTAAGAAAGAAAATAAAATTTATTTGCACACAAACCAAAGAGAAAAAGAAACATACAATTGACAATAAGTAAAATAAAAATATTACCTAAATAAAAACTTGATTTGCCGCAAAATGATACCAGCTCAGCATTGCTCAGCAACTAGGATGTCAATATGAAAAAATATGCGCTAAAACCTTGTTTGCGACAAATCGCCACAAATTGACTAGCGCAAATTACTATATCGCTTGTGTATAGCTGTACCTACATAATATACATACATATGGCGTACTAGGCGTTAGGCGTCCATACTATATTGCAACCACAAGAATCGAGCTTTTAATTCACGCAATGCTGGTACGCACCGTATATATGAGTCCTTGAAGTCTCGACCTATTTTAGAGAGAATTCGCGGGAATCGCAGCGAATTTGCTCTCTCTGAATTTCTTGATGGGAAAGAGGGTCACGATATTCGAGCTAAGCGAATACCCACATGGACTACTGAAATGTTTGACCTTTGTGTCATCTCTTCGAAAGTGAAAGATATTGCAGTTTTTAGGACATAATATTAAATATTTGTTATCAATAAAATTTTTGAAGACACGCCATATCCTGGTCATCATAATATGCAACTATATACCTATTTTGGAGCGCGACTAAGTCTATATTGGCGTAATAAATTACCATATACACGACAGACCTGTTTTCAAACAGGTGTTTGATGTTAAATCAATAATTATCTTCTGAGACTTCTGGGAAACAAATTAGACTTGATTAATTTAGGTATTTATGTTAAAACTCTGTCTTCAACATACATCCTGCACTGCATTAATATACATCAACTAAAAAACATTCTCTTAAAATAGTCTCTGCCTACCCCAACGGGAACCAGGCGTTCCCGTTGGGGTAGGGAGAGACTATTTGTCGGGGCAGCGGATGAATGCTTCGGCGTACCCGTTGCCCCGGCATTATGGCGTCCCGCAGGACACCCCCAGGTTTTTTAGTGGGTATCCCCGCCGCTCCCATCTTTGGCGGGGGAATCCCACATACCACCCCGCGCCCCCCGGCGTGGGGTGATGATGCGTAACGCATTTTTCCTGGGATAAAAAAAAAAAAAAGGGAGAGACTATTTCCCTCCACTTGGTACGATCCTGACTCACCTCTTTCGCTTCTTCAACTTTCATCACATTCTTCATGCACGCTCATCGGTTCTGGGTACTCTTGACCTGGCCTTTATGTTTTTTTTAGTTTATCAGATACTGTTGATGATTGTTGTACGCAATTTGGTTGATCCTAAGACATTAATAAAATAATAATAAATAAATATTTCAGGACATTACACACAGCGCCACTTAACCCCAAGCTAAGCAACTTAATGCTTGTGTTATGGTGGTTAGAGTAACGTATATAATTCTTATATACTTTTCTTTTGTAAATACATACTTATTCTTATAATAAATATTGAAAGCCACCCCAGACCAGAAACAAATATCTGTGGATTACACAAACATTTGTCCCATGCGGGAATCGAACCCGCAACCTTCTGCGTTGCAAGCGGGTATTAGCCCACCGCGCCACAGAGGTTGATTATTATCCTTTGGTAGATATTATTATTTATTATCTACAAGTGTGAATGTGATTGCACAACCAATAATAATATTTACGAAGCACAATTCAAATTTTCAAATCACGATAGCGTTTCGTTGACGCCTTCACGAATATTAAATTAAATTTCATCCACTCTACCATACTCGTAAAATAAGCACACAATGCCTGAAGATGCAACACGTTAAGCCTTTCGCACTATCTATGGCTCTGCTTAACATTGAATTAGCCTGATCCTACAGACGCTTGTAATAAATGCAGGTGCCGCTCTTCAATTACAAAAATTGATGCTTTGTTATGCAAGTACCAATCAATAATTATAATCTAATTAATACTCAAGTCATACGTTTTTAAAGAATATTTGCACTGTTTTACATTACCAAGACAACATAGATTCCAAGAAATATAACTGAAGGGGTAAGTAATAGTGGGCTTAATAATACTTGTAACAGTTAACAGTTTTGTAACAGTTCGTCGGGAGTTACAATACTCTTTGATTGTCCACAAAAAAGCTTATCTGGAGAAACAGTCAACGGTTCTCTGTGCCTTCTAAACCTTATATTTGATGCATCACGCAAAGCGACAGATCTCAGTAATCCGTAGACCAGGGAGCTCAGCTGAGTGCCTCCCTGAGGCAGTCTGTTAATGACACTTCATCAACTTAGTATGCCAGGTATTCCATTGGACTATTTTCTATTATTCATAATATCTTTGACCACAATCTCGATTCTAAACGACGGCTCAAGATGGTAGCAGAGTAAACCTAGAGAGCGGGATAAATCCTCCCTTACTATTTAATTGAAATCTTTGGTTTTGTTTGTGTAGCGTGGTATCCACCATTACCAATTGTCCGCTTCCTGATCATAGAAAACCGGCCTACTCTGAAAGGCCGATCGCTTTCCCTACGACAGTCGTAAACAAGGAATTCATTTCGAATAACATAACCAAGCCCATGGTTTACAGAAACCGATTTTCATTGCCAATAACTTGAAACTAGAGATGTGATTTATATGAAAGTAGCCGGATTATACGGAATAAACAAGGCAAGTTTAATAGTCAAATTTAAATAATTCAAATTTACTGCTCAGTATTTCACTTGTCCTGAAAAAGCTATCGTATTTTTGCCCGTGGTCTTGCAAAATGATGTACTTAAGTATAAAACAGTGGTTTTAATTGTTACAATTATTATAGAGTTAATCTAGAGCCACTAGGTACTGTGGCAGGGTGTGTACGTGAGAGTTATACCTATTGGTTTTATGTATTTACTTACTTATTTAGGCATGGTGAAAATATAAAACCTGTATCATTCTGACGTGTAAGACACTAGTGTATTAGAATAGAACTAGTATGGCTCTCTAGCTTTATAAAATTAGCGCTATGACAAATCAATTTGATAGGTATAAGTTTCTAATCATCGTCCCAATACTAGATATAGGGTATGGTGGAAAATTGGTTTGTTTATTAGAGTAGTAGACCTGTATCTCAAAAATATGAAATAATATCTTGGATTAAACATTTTACAGACTTTTCTACAAAAGCCAGCAGTTAAATATTTACTAGTTGCCGGATAATATGACAAACTAATGGAAAATAACGATTCATTTAATATCATCTAGGACTAGATTTTTTACAAACATTTCTACAAATGCTAACAGTTTAACATTTGTCGGTTACCGGATAATATGCCGGAATACCAATCCATCCCTTATAAAGCCACCTACTTACCGTTGATTGTTATGGTGTCGAGGGAAGTGGCAACGTTTGTTGTAGCCAGTGATAAACTGGGAGATTTAGAGTTATTAACTGCATTCACAAGTTTGTTATTATCTGTTTGTTAGTTAGAGTACTAGAGGCTGTTTAAAATGAAGGGGTTGAATGAGGGAGTGAATGGGGAAATCATGTGGCCAAGAAGTAAGAAGGGACCAATGTTATGCTATAGGGAGAAAATCATGTGAACAAAAGAGTCCAATTTTTCATAAAAAAAAATTTATTTTTATATTCGATATTCTTGGGATGGGATGAAAATCAAGTGTGCAAAGAGACGAGTTATTTGATGGGAAGAAAATTGCAGTTAAAAAAATAATTAGTGGTAAGTTTGGACTTACCACTAAATCTCTTTTGGGAATTCTCTTCTGGAAGGAAAATTAAGTGAGCAAAAGGGACGAGTTAGTTGATGGAAAGAAAATCTTGTGGCTAAAATAATTTTGTAGTAAGTTTAGACTAAATCTCTTCCCTGCTTATTTGTACTACCATTGGAAAAAAAAGCAAGGGAAAAATCTATTATAATAAAAAAAAGTTTATGGTAAATAGGACAAACAAGCCTCGAAGCAAGGTAATGATATCGATTCTACCCAAATCAAGGTAAAGAAACGTATCAATTCTCACATCGATCTAAATCACTTTTCAACATCGCTAATACCCAATTAACGGTAATAAGGAATCATTATTACATCAGCTGTTTCATAACGAATGATGCAGCAAAATAGGTCTTATTAACTAGTAATTAAAGTGCAAAATACTTGACAAAGGCGTGGTCAGTTAACAACTAATGGTCGACAAAAAGCTGTCGGTTGGAACATTGAATTTATCACTTTCCCCTGTAGCCTGTAAGTGTAGCTTGGACCTGAGGCTGGTAATCGTTTATCTAACGAGGGGTTACTGTGGGTTCTCGGTTCTGAAGTAACATTAGGAATAGGTTAGTCATAATTTTGTGTATGTTCCCATTTTCCCTCCCACCACCGATTGCTCTGAGGTGGCACATACACATACCTCCGAATGGCGACTGAGAAGTTATTGTTACTACTTCAAATAGCTTTAAATTTCTGTGTAGATTGCCATTTCCCTTCCTCACGCAGCGGTAACTTAGACTTTAATCCCAAATATCACTTGGTGCCCCCAATCTATGTTGGGGCGAATGAGAATATACCCAATCTGGTGATTTCTTAGACGCTTCTCTCAAAGAAACCTACAGAGATTTCTCTGTGAAAAGCGCCTAAGTCAGCACCTGATAGTGAAAAGTGAAAACTTTAACACAACTTTCTAGAAAATAGTTGTTGTATGAACATATTATACGGCGTTTTCCGTCAGATGTGTAGATACTGACTCTAATTTGTATTAAATATTTACCACATAAAACATTATAATCCTCAATTTATGAACCGATTTCACATCAGTCATGGTAATTTCACACTTAATTATCCAATAAATAGTGAATGTTAATTTGCATCCTTATAACTCATTATTTGTTACACAAAAGCCACATTATCGTGGACATTATGCAAACGCATGCAAATTTTATAATCCACTTTAACTTTACATGATAAACCATTTTCACAATCGGCCCTAAATTCCTTATAGCATGTGTTAAACGCTTACACTCTAAATCTGGTCTGAATCCGTCATGACGGATCATAAACAGATATCGACGCAGATTTGGACTGAAACCGAATCTGCGTTGAAAATAAGTCGGAATTCCGAAAATGTGTAAATTTTCATACAAATACTATGACTACGAAACTCTCTTAGGACAAATGGACTGCATATCAACGGTATTCCAACTGGAACTGCAATGATGCTGGTTCGTAGGGCCTACTAACTGCATAATAAGTGCAACCGTACAGTTCAAACGCAGTTCTTACAAGAACTTCAGACATTCTCGAAAGGAACTCACTTTGTCACCATACTTGTTTGAAGGACAATGGTAGTGGTCTGAATGACGTGGTTCGATGACCGATTGCGTTCCTGCAGCTTTGTGACAATGTACCTTTTGACTGATAGGTTGATATAGATCTATTGACTACTCGAACATTGCGGTTTCACCCTGAAAAGTACTTGAAAGGGCTGAATGACACAGGACTGGAGGGTGTGGCGGGTGGCGTTAAGAAGAGGCCTTAATCCACAATGGATAGATACGGGCTGATAAGATAGCCTATTTTTCTTAGTTATCTATAACTATAGAACGATGACGGAGTGGGAGTTCGAAGCGAAGGCATTTCGGAAAGAATTATTATTTATGTTTCTAAGACCTTCAGATTTAGATTTTGATAATAAAATAGGTAAATAAATGGATAATAGGTAGGTATTCAAATTCGGTCCATTATCTGTCATGACTGGATTCACACCGGACTTAGTGCGGAAGCTCTATAATTGTTTTTTTAATTATTTTACATTATTTTCTTCCTCCAAATAAATCTCTCCTATATTTTAAAGCCCCGTTGTGTCCAACAGATATTAGAGGTATTTTGAACGTAAACAAGTCTGGGTGGCACTGCCAAAGCCCTGTCATAATTATGAAGTAGTACGAGCTTGGAGGGTAGGCGTATTTTGAGACGTACCTTGTAAAATTACACCTGTTTGTTACATTGTAACGACATTGAAATATTTCTGTAACCGTTGACGTGCTGATTTATTTGAATATTTTAGTAACTTCAGGTTATCTATGTATTCCACCTATATAACTATCTACACAGCCTGTATCCACTCACTGCTGGGCATAGGCCTCATGATCACGCCACAGCTGTGTGAGTCCTCAGTCCTCAGAGGGCATATTGGCTATCGCCAAACGAAATGTAGACTCTATAATCCATACTAGAATCCATAGACAAAATTGCGTACATTACTTGCTAACCGCCTCATTTAAAAAGCAAAACTAAACTACTTATGGCCAATATAAATTTCTATAATATCTTTGTTTCAGGAATAAATAAATAAATATTTCAGGTCGTTTCACACAGCGCCACCTAACCCCAAACTAAGCAACTTAATGCTTGTAATATGGTGGTTCGGATAACGGATATAATACTTTTCTTTTGTAAATACATACTTATAATAGATATTGAAAAAATCTATCTATCTTTGTTCTAATATCTTTGAGCTTCCCTAAAGTCAAAATTTAAAAATATCATAAAGGCTACATTATTATGTTTTGAGTATTGTTGAAAAACTGCGTAGAACAGACAGGAATTGCCTGTGGCCTTGTACATCGGAGGTCAAGATTTAGACCACGAATCGCTGTGCTAATTTATGTGTAGGAAATAAATACGCCACAAATACATAATAATATAATGAATTTGTGCCCATTTATAGAAACTAATTTTGGGAACAAACCAGATGCCCATGTTTTTATTATGATTTATAGTGTCAACATTTAGATTTTTTCGAAAATCGACTTTATAAAGTTACGAGCTGTGTCCAACTAAATCAAACAAAATTATATAAAAAAAAATATTGAGTGAAAAATTAATATTTTACACTAATATATTACATACAACCATTGGCTACAACCATTTCTGCAGTGTAGAAACCGGAAAAACTTAAAATTAAAATGTTCAAACATCGAAACTTGATTGAAAGTACATAAATAATATTATGTATCCGCAATGAAATCGATCGGCCTCGAGTGACGCGACCGGTGCCCATAGAATAATCACCGATCACAAGGTCGATGTCAAAATACTAGCCACCGATACCCATGGATGTCTGCGCAGTTTAGATCTATTTGATTTAGGGATGTAGATTTCCCTTGCAGGATGTCGACTAGGTGGAGGTGGGTACTTGCGTACCCCAACAGTGTCAGTTATTCCACCGATGCGCTGAAGCAATGTTGAGCAAACATTGCTGAGCTTCGGTAAGAAGATACTGTAGCCTACGAACAAGCCTACATTATTTCTTCGTAGACTGCAGCTAGTGATATTACTGATTACTGGGCTGAAGCGTCTTAACATCTTATGACTCTTGAGTCTTGAGTAAGAAGCGTTGGTGCTGTGCTCCTAACTCCAAGAATTACACATCATTGTGAAATCCTGAGTGGCATGAAGCGTGACTGATCAATCAAAGCAAAGCCCAAACCACTACACGGATTGAGTTGAAATTTGGAATACAGACTAGGTCTCATTACATAGACCTCTGCTAAGAAAGCACTTAACACGTTTCTTTGTCGTTTTGACTTAAAGAGGTAACTAACACATACACATGTACACTGCACACATCTATACTTTCGTGTTTATAATATTAGTGGAATAGAGTTCAAACAAAATCAACACCAGTGGCCGTAGCATGCCAAACGGGATCCCGCTGAAATGTCAAGAGTAGAACTGTCATCCCATACACTGTACTTTTGTGAATGTATGTATGGGATGACAGTTCTACTCTTGAAGTTTTGTCGGGATTCCGTGTGGCCTACGGCCACAGTTTTTGCCTTCGAACTTCGAATAACAAATCGCCCATTCATTCAACATTTATCTTATCGTTGCAGACGTCCCGCCTCCCGTTAAATTCATCAACCGTGACGTCACAACCCTGTGGGCGTGGTTGTAATCTATATCACACCTTACATACTAGAAAATAGAGATCATTTTACAACTAGATGTAAGTACATTGATAATGATAGATGTGTGACGTATCACATTCCACGTGTTTCCAATTGACTATGATTATGAGTGGCGAAAAATTGAATGAATGTTCTGCTTATAATAACAAAACATAGTCAAAAGGCTCTTATATGAAGACACTGGCGTCCTTGTCTTGGGTCTGGTTTATGGGGAAAATTGCGTATACATATTTTGAACCAATTAAACTACAAGTTATGTAGCAAAGGTAGGGAGTAGGGGTATAGGTAGCTTAATAGGTATCAGGCGGTGAAATTGTTTAATATTTTGCCAACTGATATGAAGAAAATAGATTGTCCACGCAAATTTAAAAGCACATTAATGCAGTTATTGTTGAAGGGGTGCTTCTACTCAGTGGAGGAATTTTTAAAGTGTAAATTTAATGAATTATGATATTTGTATTTGTAAATTTTTATTTCTGACTTTTTATGTATTATATTAATTTATTATTATTAAGGAACATTATTATTATTGTGATTTAATTTTATGTAATATTTCAAATACAATACCGATTGTTTGTGAATTAAATAAATGAAATGAATGAATAATAGATATATCGCAAAACCTCTGAAAACGGAAGATTAAAATTTTATAGCCTGAATTTTATGGTGTTTTAATAAATACAATATGTAGGTAAATCACATTCAAGTGTTCTGAGTCTGATGAGCAATAAATAGTTTTATATAGACTAATAAATCAAAATTGCAGTCTTATTATGGTTTGTTTTTAAATATTTATAAATAATATTTTGTTGAATGTGAGGCAGCTCCAACAAACTCCTGCAAGTATTCTATGGATCATCTTAATGGCATCATGAAGCACAGTTTTATGAACTATATTTCTTGTAACTTAGTATCTTAGAGGACTCAGTCTGTGCTTAGTAGGGTCAAAGTGGGTAAATGTAAACACTTTTGAAAAAAATTGGAGTTAGCAGTACTTTCATCATCGTGTAAAAAAATTGTGACGACTTATTACAGTATTTCTTTTTTTTAGGGACTCAGAGTGAAGTAACATGCGAAGTAATATATAACATAACCTTCTATCACATTTATTTTGTTTTTTATTTCAAGTTTACATTTACCCCAACGCAAAATTTCAAAAACTACCATTTTGGGGTAATTGTAAACGCGCAATTCTTAACTGTTACTACATAGCACAGAAGAAAAGATTATTTAGTGCAAGGTTTGATCTCTCTAATGAGTATATTATGGTAAAAAGTCCTTATCTATAACAGGAGGTAAATTATTTATTTTGGGGGAAATGTAAACATAATGATATTTCCTTACATAATTATAACTAATAAAAGGAGGTAAATGTAAACAGTCTCTGTAAGTACATCAATAACTCAATAACTTTTGAAAACATTAAGAAATACTACTACTGAACAAATTATATCAAATCAAATCATATATACTACTACTGGACATAAATATGTACATAAACTCTTAATTTCATGTTATTCTAACCTAAACCTGGTCTTAGTTGCATGAATTCCCTTTGTTATTCATAATTTCTTCACTGTCATTATCAGTTTTATCATTTATTCTCTGAAGCATTTTTCCTATTTTCATCCTGATGCAAGTTACGAGATTTTATTTTCTCTTGAAATATTTTTTCCTTCTCAAAATTTAATATAACCGTAGTAGGAAATAGATAAAACTCGCAGGCTTCTTGAAATGCATTTTTTTATGAATCATATCATCTATATCTTCCGGAGAGTAACATAGTAGTTCTTTCTTTCATACATTTGCCCTCCGCATATGACTTTAGCCTTGAAATGAAATGTTTACAATCACCCCCTCATTATCACTAAACATATTGAAAGCAAAAATTATTGTGTTTCCAATTACTCCACTTGTTTACATTTACCCCAAATTATGTTTACATTTTACCCAAGGCACTAAATATTGGGGTAATTGTAAACGCAGATTTAAAAAATTGCAGATATCATATGGAGAGAAAATAACACCTAAAACGTGCCACTTAATTCAATTTCATCTCTCTAGCTGATAAACATTATAGATTACCTCAATAGTTTTCGTACTAAACTAAGTACTGTCCACCACTTAAAAACTGTATTTCAATGGATTTTGCCGAAAAATAATAAACACATCAAAATATTATTTTTTGACATCTAACATTTAAATATTGAAATGCATATCTTAGATAAAAGACTATTAATGTATTCTGATGCGCTCAGAATCCTATAAAAGTAAAAATGAAGAAATTATGGCCAGCGTTACCATTTACCTCTGTTTACATTTACCCACTTTGACCCTATGCAAGAAGCCAAAGAAGGGATTTTTGCATTTACTCAAGTATGTCAGAAAATCATATGGAAGAGAAAGCTCACATCCTGAAATTTACCCCAACCAAATATGATTTTTCTCCCCTATAAGAATTTCTGATGCGCTCAAGTAACTGCAAATCCCCTCTTTGCCTCCCTAAAGAGTTATTCTATTTAAACACCACAAAATAACATGTAATATTTAATAAGTACCAATAAAAATTATGGTACACAATTAACAGATTTTAATTCTTTAGCAAGTACCATCTAAAAACTAAATAAACCTTTAAAAGTAGTAAAGTAAGTAGACAAGTAGGCAATAAGTTAAGTGAACATTAAAGTCAAGTTACAAAGAAACAATTCAAGCGTGGACATCTCACTTTCACTGCAATGACTACAATTCAGTTTCAGTTTTATACTTTGATGCTTGGGCTGTGGACTCACTTTGCCTAAAATTTGTCTATTTTATAATAACTATGTCTTTATTTTTTTTATAATATCTTCAGAAGGGGGACAAAGTTGAGTGGCATGCTATGGGGGAGACCAGTGTCCAGTGGACGAATGTAGGCTGATAATGATTACTTTTACATATTATGACTTGTATAATGTGCACCCAGCAGTTTACCTTCAGAAATGAAGCCTGTGCATTATTCTAGGGTTAAGTTGAGCTACATAATATATCCTGGATTTCATCCCAATTGGTCTAGCTGTCTAAGTATGAAAAGGTAACAAAAATCCATCCACAAAAACTTTAATATAATCTAGCCTTTTCTAGCTCATTTAACAGTTAAAACAACTGAGAGAATTATGGCAAATTTGGTCTTATTCATAATATCTATATTACTTTATCTTGATATAAAATATCTTATTCCTGAAATTTTATTCAAAGTGGCTTACTATAACAGCAAACTGATTAGCCTAATGGGTCCACAGGTTTACTTAGACCAGACAACAAAAAGACAACTTCTCATGGCTACTTTCTTTTCAATTACAAAGTTGAATGTTTTTGAAAGCTTACTTGCTTAAGTTTATTATGAACAAAGAGTCCTTTAGACTATGTTATGTAATATCTATCATATTATACTAGATTATGCTGGTGGATTTTCTCACATAAAGAAATACTTTCTTAGCAGTTGTCATGTCATGTCATAAAATCTATCCAAATTCAAAATAGATAGGTAATTCTGTCAATCCTCCGTTTTATATATTTAGAATACTAGGTGTTCCCACGGGGTTTACCTGCACATAGGCGGATTTAGGGGGGGGCCAGGGGGCCAAGGCCCCCCCCAGAATCATTGTAGAGTTACGAATTTTGAACATAATATGTCATGGTAAATATTATAATTTTTTTCTCGGCGCTCGCAGCAAGCTACTCGCGCACTTAATATTAAGGATGTTTAAACATTCTAACTGCTCAGAGCAAGCTAGACACACACTTTCCGTAGTAAAAATTATATTTTTTTTGCCCGTCTGCACCTTGGCCCCCCCCCAGAACCAAATTCTGGATCCGCCTATGTACCTGCATATGTTGTTCTAGGCTCTAACCTACCTGCATACCAAATTTTAGCTCAATCAGTTTAGCCATTTAGGTATGAAGATGTAACAAACACTCACATCTTCATACTTTTCATTTATTATATTCATAGAATGATTGTACTCGTAATTAGTTATTCATCTTAGTTTTTTAAGTTGGGCAGATTGAGCTTATATTTGATATATTATAATAGGTAGGTTTGACTTGGGAATAACACAAGATATTTTTTAGGTACTTTTAGTAAATATTAAATGATAAACACAGGATAAATAATATTAGCTATATTGTATGTATAGTACCTATTATCATGTAATTGGTGGATTAGTTTCATGTAATACTTTGTAAGAATTTAATGTTATAGGTACACCTAATGTAATTAATTATGCTTCGAACAACTTGGTTTCCTTGCATTTTAATTATCCATTGCATTTAACCTTGAATTACTTGAACAAAGAATTTACTTTGAAAGTATTATAGCTCACATTCCCTAAAGTTTACAAAAGACAGGGATATTATTTGTAAAAATTGTTCATAAGAATAGACATGTAAGTAATAGTTATTATTCTAATGGAAAGAAGTAAAAAATGAACTTACCCATCAGTGGTGACAGAGTTCAGAGACAATGCTTCAGCAAATATCATCTCTTGATCCTGAAGTGCTTCTTTTTCTTCCACCACTTTTGGCGCGCGAGGTTCAGGAGGAGGTAAGTCTTTTGACACTCCAACATCTGTGCCTTTCTGACTGACATTGTGCAGTCCAGACAGGTCTACCTTTGTTTCCACTTCACCCTCGCCTTGCAAAGCCTCCGATACCACCAAAAGGAACAGAGCACAGCTGTGAAAACATTCATACATCAGAAAAAATCATAACTTAAATTTTCTACAACCGATATAAAAATTACACTGTAAACATACCTGGAGAGCACTGAAATAGTCAGCAGAGACGTATAAATAAGACACAGTCCACCCTTCATCGTAAAATAAGTGAAATATCCACAGTCCATAACATTTTGTGCGAAAAACTATTAGCTAACACATTTTCACAACGTTACGCCTTTTGTATTGCAGTTTTGGCGCATTTTACTTACACAAAATACGATCACATTTACAATTTGCGCGTCCGAATAATAATAAAATAGGCAGCTGGCCTTTTAGAATTATAAAAATGGGGGAACTAAATTTTATCCTATTTTTACTGAAATCGAACTGTGGAATTTTTGACAGAACGTCGATCGTCACTCAATTTCAATGTCATCAGACGTAATTCAAGCTATACCATTGGTCAAAAAGAATGATTGATTAGATAGGATATTTAAACCAATCACCGTTAAACATTTAGGCGAATCGTGCTCTGCCATTGGTATATTGATAAATATTAATAAATATTCCATTCTACGAGGAATTTTAAATAACTGAAGCTTTTAGATGTCACATCTGGGATAAAAAATATTTCGATTTTAAATAAATATTCCGAAAATGTTGTGTCATTTAATATAAAAATTTGTGATAAATGTACATAATATATAAATTATTGAAGCACTGCGAAAATAAAAAGGACATTAATTTTTTATATGTCCTTTTCAATAGTGCAGAAAAGAAACGTAAAAAAAATAGTGCTTGCAGTTTGTGTTTGATTAGGCCATATCGAAATATGTAATCAAACATGAGTTTTAAGAAAATAATTATTTGCACAATATGTATCAGAGAATTATTAAGGACTGCAGCTTTATGCGTGTAAAACTGAGAGTTTATAATGTATTGTTAATAATTTTATTTATTACATTTTTAATCCCAATGTACTATTATTATTATGAAAACACTACCTGTCATCTGAAATTGATTGATTCAATCAAATCGAAAACAAGCGGTAAACGTCAAAACGTCATCGACCTCAACCGAAAGCTTGAATTCCTTTATAAATAATTATTTTGTGTAATTTAAATCCTAAAAATGGAGTCTTTATTCGCTCTACCATTCAACATTCTTGAGATACCTAATATCAAGATAAAGAAACCAGTATGGTTGCAGCCTCCTTCAGCTATGACGACGTTTTCATTGGTACTGGTGTCTTACTTTTTGGTTACCGGAGGTGGGTGTTATCTGATAATATTCTTATTGGTTTTGTGTTGTGGACATTTTATAAGTAATGTTTTGTTTTAGGGATCATTTATGACGTGATAGTGGAGCCACCGAGCGTGGGTTCAACTACCGACGAACACGGGCACAGCAGGCCGGTAGCGTTTATGCCGAATCGTGTCAACGGCCAATATATCATGGAAGGGCTAGCTTCCAGCTTCTTATTCTCAATGGGAGGACTCGGTTTCATCATTCTTGACCGCACGCACAACCCGTCCACTCCAAAACTCAACAGAATTTTACTAATATCAGTAGCATTTTTGTGTATTCTTGTTTCCTTCTTTACCACCTGGATCTTCATGAGGATGAAGTTGCCAGGGTACTTGCAGAACTGAACTTATTATTAAGTTAATATTCATGTCTTCTATAGGTTATGTTTAAGTTTATTAAATATTTTTATATTGGTCCAATGTTAGTTTGTGATTTTGAATGGTAAGGTAAGGTAACTCACCCTCAATATTTAAATAAACTACCTATGTAGGAATTTCAAACCACATGGTTATTACAATAGTACTGTATCTAAAATATAGGACACTAATCAAAATAATTCCACAACGACCACGGGTCTCGGCTGAGACATAATTGCAGGTTCTGCCACTAAAGACATGAAACTGCTATGCAAATTGTCTGCCACTATGGACCAATCTTATTTAACCCTTAAACTCCCAAACAGCTTGATGGGCTGCAACTACCTTTTTGAATTTAAGCCTTAACCTTTTGAACGCCTGCAGAGAACTAGTGTTGCCAAGAGTCGATAAATATATTTATTTCACTTTATTAAGACTGGGTTTTTTGTCGTCAAGTATAGGTGACTTTGGGGGTCAAAAGGTTAAGTAACACATTGACTACTGAAAACACAACAGCTATGTTTCTGAGGCCAGAATGCAAGTGCTGAAAAAAAACAAACGTGTTTTGTCAAAGGATTTTTCCATACAAATTTAATTTCAGGCATCTGGGATAGTTCTATAAAACACCGCCGCAACCAATGTGTTATCGAGTCACACTGTTACTCGATAGGATTTTTTTTCTCAACCAGTAACAGTGTTACAGGATTTGGTGTGACTCGATGAGAACATACCTGTGTTAAAGGCAGGTTCATAACAAAATATAGGTACCACTTTTGCATTACTATGATAAAAACAGGCAGTGAATGTGTTGCCAAAAAAATTCTATGATGCTTGTCTAGAGGCTATTATGTATTACAATGTGCTAGCAGCTGACGTCTTTAAGTAATAACAATTCCTGTGTATTAATGATTAAAGTTCTCAAAGACAGTAAAAATTAAAAATATGCTAAAATAAAATAATGAATTAATTTCTAATTATGTTTATTTCATTGGCAGTTCATTATTCTCTAAATGCTAAACATGAACAAAAGATTCATATTATATAAAAATAATTTTATAAAAAAAAAATAGGAAGACAATGTTTGAGATAAGATAATGTAACTAATTATTAAAATAGTACAAACTTAAAACATAATAGTATAAAACACATCCATTATTAAAAGTAAATTAGATTCTGAATATAAAATCTAATTAATAACACTTAAAAAATTTCATACTTCACAATAATTCATATTATATTATGTGAATAAGATCTTATACATTACATTTCAGTTACAGAATGGAGTAACAATAATATTTTAAGGATATCAGTGAAAATCAGTGTGTTTTCTTCCATCCAAGAATCAAAAAGTGTACTTATTTACTTTTTTATTAGTAGTATGTTTGTGTATAAAAGAGATTCCACATTACATAAATGAGTATTCTGCATACACTTGATAAACTTGTGACCTTACAGATAAAAATATCATGTTGGGTTCTTCATAGCCTTATTCTGAATGCTCTGTAAAAGAAAACAGATGTTTAGTTAATATTGCTTTATTGGTCTTCATTTTAAGGGCCTCATCTTTTAATGTGATTCTCGCTCGCATGATGATATGACAAATTTTGAAATATAAATTTGTAGAATTTACTTTTTAAAAATGATTCATGGTGAAGCTCTAGATAATAATAATTTTTTATTATTTTTAAAAGTAGTTTTTTTCAGTTTGCTAATTATATTATTAACAATGTTATTCTTAAATTGAATAACATTGTCTTCTCTTCTAAACATGTATTGTTTCAAATAAATTAACATTATTTATTTCTTTTCTTTCATAATTTACATATAGAATATTATCTCAATAAATACTTACTGGCAAAAATCGGAGCTCTTATCAATAATATGTTCAAACTCAGCAAAAGACAGAGCTCCATCATCGTCTAAATCAGCCTCTTCTAGCACATTCTGTACTGTCTGCTGAAGCTCTGAGTCAGACAGCTTCAGGTCAGGGCCGCAGAGACGTTCAATCACTTCTCGAAGGTCTGATACACCTATCATGTCATCTCCATCAAAATCTGTATAACAAAAATTATAGATTTGCTTGTTGAATGATATTTTCAGGTCCAGGAGGCTCAGGGAGGTAAGGAAACTACATACTAGTGAAAGAAGCTATGTTTCATTCCAAATTTCAATTCATAGCATTTGTTATTACATAATATCAAAACTCGTTGATCAAAACCATAATTCGGGTGTAAAGAGTTAATTAGAGTAACAAACATGAAAATCTATAAACTTTCACATTTATTAGTAGGATTAAGTCAGAATGCATAAATTATTTTCCCAGCGACTACAAATAAATGCTCGAGTGGAGATCACGGATTAGCAAACAAAGCGTAGGATGTCCGCCCACAAGGTAGACAGATGACCAGGTTGCCGGAAGACGCTGGATGCAGGTCGCTTCTAACCGGTTCATATGGAAGTCCAAAGGGGAAGCCTATGTTCAGAAGTGGATGTCCTATGGCTGAAATGATGATTATAATGACAAATAAATCATTCAAAGGGCCTTTAACTTTCATAAGAACCTTACCAAATATTCTAAATGCATGTTCAGCCTTCACAGCCTTTGGTGCCATTTCACTGAACACCGACATCATATCCAAAAAGTCTTCAAATGTGCAGTCTCCATCATTACTCGAGCTAAACACCTGAATGGAAATAATTTAAAAATTTAATTTTAAAAGCAGAAAGGACAGCAAATAGGGATATCAAAACAGTTTTGTTGGTTTTATAAATGTTGGAATCAAATTGCACCCAGTGATTTTAGAAAAGTTGTGAATGTGTTACTATAGGGTGTAAGCTACATTTGAAATTTCAGTTTAGTTGGTTTTACATGAAAAAGTTCAAGTGATAGTTTATTTTTAAAAAATATTTATTTTATTTATTTATTTATAAAGTATTTTCTATTCTACATTCCATACCTTACATATTCTGTCCCTGAATGGATTTACCCTAAGTTCTGGGTACTGTAAGATCTTGTTCATAGGCAGCTTTGCATTTTTGTTATGGCCTACTTTCTCCGGTGCAAGGGCCTTGAATTTTTGATGTGCACTGAAAATTGTACTTTGTTAGAGTTTGCACACATTGATGTCATACGAAAAACAATATGAACCATTATTGAAATGTCTGTTAATCATTGTAATTTGTATAAATACACGTTTTACTTACTATAAAACTTCTTTTTTAGTGAAATAAGTGAGATCCTGAAAGAAAAATCCGCATTAGTCATCAGATCTAAGGCACAGATTTATTTTGATGATTTGCGACTTACAATACAACATAAAACTCACCTCATAATCTTGTAGTTCTTCCTCTGTAAATTGGCTTTTTCCTTGACCCATTTTGGGTCAGAATTAGAGCTTAATTAATTAGAAAATAGTAAAAGTATAAATTGCTATTGTAAACAAACACCACCCATAAATACACATTTGGCATTGACAATTGACAGTTGCTTGTGTCATATTGACAATGACAGTAGCATTATTTGCCTTTACGGAAATAAAGTGTCACACTTTCTTATATTAAGTAGTGTCAAGTAGTAATTAAGGCGTTTTCTCGACTCGGAAGAAATAGTGAAGAAATACATAGTTGGTTATTATAATATAGTGAACTACCTGGTCCTGGTAGTTATTGAAAATGAAATATGCATTTGTTCTTTTCAATAATTTAATTCAAAATGTTTTATTGCTGTGGAATAGTTTCTTCAAGTATTTTAAGCTTCTTTCGGTTGAATAATAGTGTCTGAAATAAAAACCGTAAGTCTTACATAATTAGCATGTCAATAGTAATGATTAGATAAATAGGTATGTACCTACCATTATCACTTTGCTTCTTAGGAAATATCGAGCGTCTCTTATAAGGTCCCCCAGGGATCAGCTCACAGAAGACCGGGAAGTGAGTCTTGCACGGCGCAGACATCCACGTCCTGCGCCTGGTGATGAGCATACAGTCGTGTTTGGTGAACTTCTTCCTTGGGTGGCCGGGAGCCCACGCCCTGAATGACGTGCATTCTAATGATTCACCTGGGAATAATACATTGTTGTTGAAAATCGTAAAGAGAAAGTAGGTATAAGATCACCAATTCTTCTGCTACAAAAAATATTATGAAAATGAACGAAGCGTTCAATTGTTAACGTAGTTCCAAGCCTCCGTGATCCAAGACAGGTGGAGAGATTGAGGAAATATAAGTTGGGAGTTGGGAGCAAATGAAACATTCCTAAGCCGCAGGATAATTTGATGTACCACCAACAAAATCACTGTTATTCCTCCTCCTCATCCCAGCAAACACAGCATCCACACTAGCTCCTGCGAGCACTTGCGCTAACGCATCGGTTCGCTGCTCACTGGTCACGTCCGGGATGACGCCACTCATGTTCAGGCAAGCAGCTCGCACGTCTGTGTAGTTCATGCGAGTAGGAAGCAAATGAAATATCCCTAGACCGCAGGTTGAGCTGATGAACCTTGAAGACCACACTCTCTAACAGTCTTACCTCTATCCCCAACAAAATCACTGGTATTCCTCCGCCTCATCCCAGTAAACACGGCATCCACACTAGCTCCCGCGAGCACTTGCGCTAACGCATCGGTTCGCTGCTCACTCGTCACGTCCGGGATGACACCGCTCATGTTCAGGCAAGCAGCTCGCACGTCTGTGTAGTTCATGCGAGTTTGGAGTAAGTGGAACATCCCTAGACCAGGGACGCAGGTTGAGTTGATGTGCGCTAAAATGGATAATAATATATCTACAGATTTTTTAGCTATGATAGTGTTAAAAAAATCTTTGTGCCATATTTGATTCCTATCATGGGATCCTGATTCCTGATTAAAATAATCATGGAATTACATAGTCACATAAGATAAGCACAGCATGAAAATAGAAGCAGGAATGTGTACTTACGTATTGGTTTCCCGTAAAGACTGTAATAGTCAAACGCCGTATCATTCGCCAGTGAGGATCCACCATCAGTTTCAGCACATTTGAGCACTTCGCAGGTATAATCAACTCCTAAAAACACTACCAAATTAAAATAGCGATTTTTTTTGGGCTTTAGCGCCAACAAGCCAACAACTTTTTATTTTAAAACTTAGAAATTGAAACGCACCCGTAAAATTCCCGCGCAATAATGTCTCCGCCAATGGCAGCTTATTATTTTCGCGGTTAAATTTCAGCCATCAGCCAATCAGCGCTCGAGTGTAACAGTTCGTTTATTAATTTGTGGTTTTAAGTTTACTTTATTGTAATTTTTACCTTCCTTCTTAGCTTCAACAGGGCTAAAGTTAATGGCTAGTCCCTTCTTCTCAATCCCAAACTTCTGGCAACTGCTTAGCGAAGTGTAGTTAGCTTTCACCAATATGCCGAGTTTGGACCGGTAGCACTTTTCTATTAATTGATATTTTGGTAACGGCGCACTTGAACACATTTGATTTGATGTTGCTGGTAGGATTTTGAGCAGTAGAAGTAAAAATACAATCATGTTTTATCAAGGCTTTTCATTTATGCAGGTATTTCGTTTTACAAATTTATTTATTACTTAGGTATCCTCATAATGCTATAAAGAATATGTCAGGGAACTTATGGTCAAGAAAGATCGATCTAGGGTACGTTAAGGGTTCCTACTTATAGAGTTGCTAGTTATAATGTGCCTTTTATGTTTGTAACACTGCGATGAACTAACGAGTATAGTATACCTAATAAGAACCTTCGTATAAATTGCTATCATAATTCTGCAATGTCCCTGGCTGCTAATTAGATTCGGTTGACCTCCCATACATGTCAGTCAAACAATTATGGCTACGTGACGAGATGATTATAGATATCCTCGATTGTTACGCGTATCATATAAATTAAAGTATACCGACCTACCAATCAACTTCCTTAATAAAATTATTATCAGGCGTTTGTCGTGCAGGAGCTTTATAACTTGCACGTGGGCTACAAAATATTTGTGGCCACCTATGAAACTCTTTGGTTCCATTAGACAAATATCCTAAATCAATGGGTTCCGTTCCATACCGCTTAGCCTAAATGGTTCAAGAGTAGGTACACACATGAAACAGTTAAGTTTCTATGTTATATGAATGCACACATTTTTTTATCATCATCCACCTTGGGCATAAGTCATAGGCTATAGGCCTAGACTTTATGTTATGCCACTCGACCCCGTATTGTGCCATTTTTGCATCCTACCCGAATTTAAAAAGTTTTGACACATATTATTGGAACTGTCCACAATGGTTTGTTTCGAAAACCGTCAAAAATCTAGACGTGCATTCAAACAGCTGTCATTTATTTGGAAATGACGTTTTACCTCGGTAATTTTGTTGTGGAAAGCAATTAAAAACTTTTATTTAGAGATTAGTTGTTAATACATTATTAGTTGAGACATGGGGTGTTTAAACTCCCGAAATGCGGATGAGGTAAGCACATAGCTTAAATCCTAACTCCTGAACTCTGGCTATCTTCTATAGACTATCTGACAAGTAAACGTCTTCGTGAACTGTATTTCTATGAAGCTTCACCAGTAGGTACCTCCAGATGGGCCAACGAGAAGCATAAATTTGTGCAAAGGGACGGCTAAATCAAATATACTGAATCATTGGTGGAAAAAATGCTGTTAGGCTTGCCACAAACAGATACGCTCAAGCTAAAACTTAACATTTGCATGGTCGCTTTGGACTTGCCTTGTCGATTAATAAACAGACATTGCCAACTTGTAAGTCAGGATTCAGGAGCACAGTTCTAGCTATAATAGCCATGTGATAACCCTTCGTGATCTTCCACAAATCTTCTTTTAATAAACTTACGAGTATACCTAAATCTGCCGCCAATTGTTACACTGTTAACATTACAAATTGTATTTAGTTCTAAGTTCTTTTATGTTGTATCAATAAAGCGTTATCTATCTATCTATCTCTCTTACATCGAACTTCACCAGGAGGATATAATATCATACGACATGACGCCAATCCGCCACCTGCCAGTGATATTCGTGAACGGCGTGCCGGGTGCAGGGAACCAGACAGTGGCTCAGACCATATCGAACATAACTGGCTACTCCATGATCAGGCCAGGAGAGCTCGTCCGAGCTGAAGCGTTGAAGGATACTGCGAGAGGAAGGATGGTCGCGGATAAAATGCAAGCACAGGATGTTATACCTGAGGTAGATTATAATTATTCTAGATAGATTTTCAAATCTAAGATGAATAAAGCCTGGACTGTGCTTATGCTTTGACGACATTTGGTATGGAAGCACCAAATGTCGTCAAAGCATAAGCACAGCCCAGGCTGCCACAGCTGCTTGGTAACTTCGGTTAAAGAAGTAAACGAAAAACTTAAAAAATGAAACCGTTCTTAGTAAAGCAATATCATCCTACCTACTCTGCTTTTCTAATATTGCTACAGCTTTAATCACAGCCAATAAATTTCTTGTATGACTAAGGAACTGCCCAGAATTTTGGGATTTGGGACGTTACAAATTTAGTCTGCACTCTTTCACTTTTTAAATATTTATAAAGTGATTATTTTAGCTTTTTCTATTCCACTAATTTACGAACTTCTAGCAAACAACAGTGGATCTGATAAAAGAAGCGATGCTTTCACAACAGGACGCTAAAGGCTTCATCCTGGTTGGGTTCCCGAAGAACCCGCGCATGTCCAACATATTCAACCGACAGGTTAAGTGGCCAGAGAAGATTGTCGCGTTGGAGGTTGACAATGAGGTATAAACACTTGACTCTCTCTTTTGGGAACTACATATATTAATTTGTATTAGAAGTAATGTTAGGACATATCACTCGAAAGTTGTATATAATATGATCTGGGATTTCCTGCATCTGGCCAGCGTAGCGGTGGTAATCGAAGACATCTAGGAAAAATTATCTTCTGTGGTGCGTTATTAAGTCTGGCAGGATTTATGAATCCTAAGATATTTGCTTCATATAAGAGAGTGAGAATGAAGGTGATGGGTTTCTCAAGGCGTCCATGTAAATCCATTTTTAACGTCAAGCACGTGATATAAGAGTTGAGAAAATTCAAAACAAGTAATAACTCGAAACTTGGTATCATAATGCGTAAAATATTTTTAGATTTTTTGCTTTTACTGTCGTTAGGTAGCGGCGACCAGGCTTCAGAACAAACTATCAGAGCTGGGTCGGCCGGAGTCAGAAATCAACGCGGCGCGGCAGATAGTCAGGGAAGCGGCACACAAAGTCAAGAATGTACATAAGCGATTCGGCGGACACGTCATTACAGTTAATATATTTCCATTTACATCATTTTTCCTGTATTTGACTTGGAAAATACAGCCGTTTCTAGGAAGAACATTACTTTTTGTGATTACCAGCGTGTTGTTTGTGGTTAGACGATATTTAAAATTTTTATGGGTGGTTAGCAGAAGACCTAGGGATGGGAATTTGCGTTGAAAAGCTCTGCTTTGCCAGCAGCGAACAAAATAATGTGTGATCAAAAGATAATCCGGCAACTATATCTGAGGCTAGAGAAAACGATGTAGGTTGTATGGGTGTGACATTATTCCCATTGCATTCGAGGGTTTTCATTTAATTTGAGACATCCTTTGGCTTTGGAAATGCATTTTAAAACTAGTCAAAATGTACCTGTGACGCATTCTGTATTCTAAAGTGACGCAAACGACATGGTAGTCCAATCTCTCGCAAATATAGTTCACCTTCAAAGAACATTATGTCGACTTGTCCATGAAGTTCTATTTGAATTCTTCAGGTGGACAGCACAGGTAACCCCAAAGCTCTAGCGACGACTCTACGAGAGATCCTCTCGGACACGATAGAGCCGCGGTCGCAGTCCCCCGAGCCGAGGCCCCCGGCGGCCCCCCTCTCAGCGCCGGCGGTGGGCCCCCTCAACGTGCCCCCGCCGTGTCATTACTCGGGGCCCCCAGAGGTGGGCCCGTTAGACGACGAGGGCGTGCCTTGCAAGTGATTTGTATTCGTTTATTGATGTTTTGTTATTACATGTTATTGTTTTTATTCGGTGTTTTATTTTAATGATTATATTATATGAATAGTGTCTTGCCGGAGCTATAGCAAGAATAATTATAATTTATCCAGTTTTTGAATTGGAATTTGTTTCCATGTTCTTACATTTTCATGGATCATGGACTTGATAAAATGTATTTAGCCATTTCCCGAGCCGAGGCCCCTTTATCAGCGCCAGCGGTGGGGCCCCTCAACGTGCTCCCACCGTGTCATTACTCGGGGCCCCCAGAGGTTGGCCCGTTAGACGACGAGGGCGTGCCTTGCAAGTGATTTGTATTCGTTTATTGATGTTTTGTTATTACATGTTATTGTTTTTATGTGATGTTTTATTCATTCTAAATTACATTACACTATTAAATAATTGCTGATTCAGTTTTAAATTGCACCTGTTTCATAAACACTTAAGAGATCAGCACGTACATAAAAGACAAGTCAAACTATTTCAAAATTTTAGCCTCGTTCTTGGGGCACTGTTAGTGACCCACATGTGGAGCACAGTCAGCACAGTACAGTAAAAACTAGGTTAATTAGGAGTTCCTGATTCCTAAAAAAAGATTTCTTCCCAGGCTTCTCTATATTATTTAAAATTAAACCCTATTATAGAAACTTGATTCCACTGAGCATATAATAAAGCTTGATTCCTAAAGAAGCTTTCTTCTCAGGTTTCCCTACATTTTTTAAAATAAAGCCACGTAATAGAAAACAAGTAGTTTATTTCAACAGCTTAATATTGTAGTCAGTATGTACATAGTGTTCAAGCAGCGTTTGTGCGAGGTCGGTGGGTGGTGGGGTCCTATCATTACTGGACGAGGGGGTCCAACGCCTTCTGCACCTCACTGAAGATCTCATTAACTCCCTTTTCCGCGTTTATCTGGAACGAAAAACAAATATTAAAATAGCTATAGCATTATGAAAGTTTAGGTTCGATTTTCCATGACAATTTCTTTATGTTACTCATTGGCTGAATTTACGATAGATTACATACATTTTATGCGGACAAAAATTAAGTAAAAACAGAAAATCCTTTCTACGATACTTTTTATGCGGACAAAAACACACACTAGAGTCATTTGGGGTAAGAGCTCGCGTCGGGTAAGAGAACGCAGTGCTGAGATCTCGGGGAGAGGGGTGGAAGCGGGGAAGTGAGTGTGGCCGAATCATCGGCGAGCAAGTCGTCATTTTTGATCTGGCGTGGTCGAGAAAGGCTAAGTGCGTGCTCTTGACCCGAATGACTCTACATATACACATACATTACACATACACACACTATACATTTTATGCGGACAAAAATTAAGTAAAAACAGAAAATCCTTTCTACGATACTTCTTTGATGATATTTCGTAAATCGCTAAACGAACTCGATTCAAAATTTAAGAAAGGATTTCGAACATCAGCATATAAATAAGGTCTAATTTTGGAAAAGGAAACTGTCTTGATTATCTAGAAGAGATCACTATTAGCGATTAGATCGCCGCGCCGATTGAAAATAGATGTAAAAAATAATGTTTTGGTTTGGAAAGTACAGTAGTATTATAGTAGTATTTTAATATAATCTAAATCGTTTGAATCCACTCACCCTCTGCAGCTTCTCCGGGTACTGTATGAGGACCTGCTCGTTATTGTCGAGGAAGGTCTTCAGCCTCAGCTTGA
Source organism: Hemithea aestivaria (assembly GCA_947507615.1). Lineage (NCBI taxonomy): Eukaryota > Metazoa > Arthropoda > Insecta > Lepidoptera > Geometridae > Hemithea > Hemithea aestivaria. The sequence goes on along the minus strand of OX382327.1, from coordinate 17,199,167 downwards.
TGGTCTCCTCGTTATCATCAGCTCGGCCGGAGCTGGCCGCGCGACCCAGCAGGCGCTTGGTCAGCGTCTCTGATGACGCTTCGAAATATAATATCACCTGGGGATGTCAACATTTGTTTTTTTTATACAACTAAGTAAGAAGACGAGCAAGACGCTTCCTTTACTTAATTAGTACAGAACTACCCAGGATTTTACAAAGGTAGCTGGGCCTACGCGTCTTACTTGAGAGTCATAAGATGTTAAGACTCAGCCCAGTAATAATTTCACTAGCTACAGTGCCCTCCTACCGAAGCACAGCAATGTTTGCACATCACTGCTCAGGCGGTAGAATAACTGGCACTGTTGGGGTACCCACCTAGACGACCTCCTGCAAAGGAAGTCTACCCCCGGTCAAACGAGGCTCCCCTACTTACACTGTCAGTGTTAAGTCACAATTATAGGTTGTGTGGTAAACGTATTTATTGCAGTTTCAGGTCGCCGAGTTTATTACAAGGCCTAGGTACATCATGACCTGACGAATGCCTACTACATATCTTATAGGAAACAGCCGGGGCCCACAGATTTACGTGCCTTCCGAAACGCCAGCGTTCAGGCGAAATTTTTTTTGATACACTTGAACCCATGGACTCCGAATTATTAGACGGACGTACAACCACCGGACCACGGACGCTACGGCAAAAAAAGTACTAGATTACCATAGGTCTTTTATTATATTAGGTAATCAATAAACTCACAGCAGCAGGTGCAATAGCCTTCTCGAAGGCGACGCCCTGAGATTTCTCCCGAGGGTAGCCGTCGATGAGGAATCCCTTGGACTCGTCGGCGCGCGCCTCCATCGCTTCCTTCAGCAGGTCCAGCACTATTTCGTTGGGGACCAGCTCTCCTGGAAACCACAATCAATAAATATACTTGAAGACCCAAATGAAATTAAGTTAGGACCAGTCGAAAAGTAAATTATTTAGGATTTTTCATTCAATTTTCCAAATTTGTATAAAATTAAAGAAACTTTATAGAGATTTTCTTTTGAAATCCTTTAACACTGAGATTTTTTTTTAAAAATAGTGAAAAAACCTCTAAGAAGATAGTCACAATTCACAATAAAGAAAATTATCGGAAATCCATGCAGTATTTAGTAAAATCTATAATATGCTAGGATCTCTAAAGTCTAAAGATAAAGTTGACGATGCCATCCTTTATAAAGTTTTAAGAATAACTAGATACCTGCCGATTTCCAAAATTTCAAAATTAACTAAGAAAAAAATCTTATATTTGTGACTCTAAAAGATCGATTCTTTTTGCTCACCACAGGCTCAATTTATTTAAATTATATAATATTTAAAATAACTTTCATAAATTTTATTCTTTACGTACCCCTCTCCATAATAGAGGTGAGACACTTAGCCCGGTCGGAGCCGCTCTTCACCTCAGCCCGAAGCAAGTCGCCGGTGGACAGATGTGTGAATCCATACTTGGCAATGATCTTATCACATTGAGTACCTTTACCAGAGCCGGGACCGCCTAGCACCCATACGATGGGCTTTTTGCTAAAGTCTATTGGGGCCTGGAAATTGAAAAATATTATGAAGATCAGGGCTGAAGCCGAAAATTTAGTTAAAAATTACTGTGCAGGTAAGCTGGAACTGCCGATTCTTATATTGTCACGTCAACTAAAAGCCTGGAGAAACTTTTTTACTTTAAAATCCTTTTAGATCCCGGATTTAAATTGTAAGCGACTTAATGAATAGCCCGTATCACTTGGTATGACATGATTTTTTTTTTAGGTAAAGCGCATTAACAACGTCGCAAATCTCTCGCAGAAAACTTAGTTCACTTCTTGTGTTTGTTTGTATAACAAATTTAGTTTAAAGTTAAAATAAAATTTCGTTCGTTTTGTTTGCAAAAGGTTTCTTATTCACGGGAATAGCTGGAGGAAAGCGGAACTGACCCTCTCATATTGGGACAGTGGGACATACATATTCCATCTTGCAATGATGATGTTAGGTACCACATCTCTAAAAGGGTTATTTTACAAAAACGACACTTGGTAAATAGTTCTCAAAGTTTGTTCTGTAAAATTGCAGTTTTTGAGATATCACACTGTCATCGTAAGTAAACGATATATGGTCAAGGTATGAGCTATAGAGGTATGTATGTGATACCAAAGTTGTACTAACTTTCCTCTGGTATGCTTTACATCTCTTAGACATGCATTGCAAAGGGCACGCGGGGAACTTCTCTTTGATCTCTTCATCACATGGCTGGCATTTATTCGCTTGAGGGTCGGTCATTTATGTATTTTTTTTATATTTTTTGGTTTTCTTGCAAGGGTACTGCGGGATTTTGATGTTTGACTGATTTCGAAAGGACATTGGCAATGGCGTAAGAGACATTGAAAATTAGGTTGATAGTTTAAACCTTATTTTAGACTATTGAGGTTAATTACACAGATGCGCTCTTTCACAAGTACAGTGAATTTAAATACTCCTTAACGTTTATATAGAGAAAGTTTGTCTGTATGTTTGTTCCTGCATCCTTAGGCCCAGATATAAAACTAAGATATTATATTTATACTTTTTTGGCGGGTCAATTCGGAGGCTGTCATACAGCTAGTAACGCCATAATAAGGGTAGTGTTTATGATTAAGTAGGTAGCTAACACTGAGCATATGTAGCTAATGTAGGTGTATGGTGAAAGTATCAGGTTTTCTGTGGAAGTATTTTCGTAAATAATTGATATCAATCGATATAATGTGTCGTGAATCGTCACGATCGACGAGTAGAGCTCGCCATGTAATAGCTCACTAACTATCATATTAACCACGCACTCGTCTTTAAGTCAAGGGAAATTATATAACTAAAAACTTAGGTTCTTATTTAAAAACCTGTAATATATAATCCTGTAAAACAATCAAAATGTTCACAAATTATGCCAACCTAACTGTAATTAAAAGTTATTTTGTGAAGATGATTTTTTAAATAAATAGTAAATTTAAGAGGAGTAGAAAACTATCCTAGTATGCGCATATTATGCGAAGTGACGAAGATCATACGTGGTAAATAAGACTAGACTATGAATACGGTGTTAAGTGGAAGCGCTGAAAAGGAAAGCCTTTTAGGGCTTTCCTTTGAATATGCGAGTTAGAAGAGACTGAAGACATAACGTTTATGATGCATGAGAAGTAGACGAGGAAAAAACGTGTTGTGCTTACCCTACCTGGGGTAGGAAAACTTGGAAAAGTACAGGAAAATCAAAGTTTTAAACTAGGTAATATTACCTAGTTAAAATTTTGTTAAAGTTTTGTTTTAGTTAAATTTTTTTAAGTAGTTGAAATTTTGTTTGAGATATGAATTGAATCTCAGTTATTCTTTAACCAACCCAGTAATTTTCCTAGACTTCCAAGCAGAACGAATCACAGAATAACTGGCAAGCTATTTCGGAAATTAAGAGTAATATATATATGGAAAAAAAATCTTACAAACTTCGGCGGAACATTAGTCATATACTCTTACACTTTATTTTATTTTTACAACGAAGTTAGAAGACGTGCAACAGTGCACTGCGCCAACGCTTCTATCGCAGTTACAGGCGCTGCGGCGGCAATTGCTACTATAACACATTTTTAAAGAATTTTCCTCAATATTATGATTCAAGATTTACCGTGAAGAAATAAGTCATTCAAAAACCTACAATGACGTGCATAAACGTATCTTTTATTTATTTTTACAACTTCTTACATTTATTTCAATGTTCTTTGAGGCTAAATTCACGACACTTCAATGCTGAACTGAAACACACGGATATCTCTCCAAGGTTACTCTTAATTTCCAAAATAGCTTGCCAGTTATTCTGTGATTCGTTCTGCTTGGAAGTCTAGGAAAATTACTGGGTTGGTTAAAGAATAACTGAGATTCAATTCATATCTCAAACAAAATTTCAACTACTTCTGTTAACTCTCTCAAACTGCCTTGCAAACTGAATTGCAATTTAAAATAAACACTTGTAAAAAGCGTGTTTTGGGGTTTTGGGCTAAGACACATAACCGTAGGAAGTGATCGCATTCAAAGGCATACTATACAAAATTAACGACAGTAACAGGCGTCTAGCCAATCTAAATTCAGTACTAATATTATTATGATCTGACGAGGTAGCCTATTTGTAGTGCATGCAACATTGACAGTGACCCGAACTACCGATACACGAGCAATTACTTGGCATTAAATAGTCTTATTAGCGGAACTAATATTATATGGACTTATTTTTTATTTAATAGGGATGGATTAGAGAAGAGGAATGTCCAAAAAGAAAATAAGTTTGCTAGTTTAGTAGATTGAACAAGTAAGCCTTATTTTTTGCTTGGCATTTTTAATAAAATTTATTCTAAATCCGTTCTTCAATAATTGTAAGACAATCTGTGATAATGTGTGTGTATGTGTGTGATGTGACATTGATTGTTAAAATTGTTAAATTCGGGCCAGAAATTTTGCAGATTCATTATCGGCTACATACGACACGTTACACACACACACACACACACACATATATAGGTACAAACATTACCTCTATATATCAGTAGTAAGTATAGATTATTATATATGATTTTAAAACGAAGCCATTCGATTCGTAGTGCAACATTGATAGTGACCTAAACTACGATTATAGATGAGCAATGAGCAGTGACGTGTATAATACTCGAGGCATTCATTAGTGTAATGAACGGAACCTTCCCCTTGGCCCTTCGTTATTTCACGGGTAATTTGGTGTCGCATGATTGAACGATTTTTCTTAATTGCTTGTGTGAATGTCAAAAGGGAGCTTATTAAGGCTATATGAGTGATTTCAATGAGAAGTCTAGGTCTTGTTATAATATCTATCTTATCAGATGTGTAACTTATTATTTCATAATATTTAATATACATAATATTGGACATAAGGACTAGTGGGCCACAGGTGCTACACGGGCTCTACGTTAAAAGGATTTTCATAAGCGTGAAACTGGCTGTCCACAATATCGATAGACTATCAAGTGTATGATTATATATTTTTTTTGTAGCCGGTTCCCTCTATTTTAGATTTCTTTAAAAACGATACCAGTGCAAGTGGCTTTAAATTGTACGCTCTACATGCGTAAAATCCTCATTGTTAGATTAATGTCTTGTTCAAACAAGACGACAAGACAAGTATTGTTAGTTTGTTTTTTTTCAAACAAGTAATTAATTTTATTGAAATAGCATTGAGGCAATCAATTTTGTTGGCTAGAAAATTCTTGGCTTAATTGTTTAAAAGAATAACTAGTCTTGGTATGTAATTGTTATGTGGTATATTTAGCTAGAAAAAGAGTGAGGGAGAGATTGAACCCCTGATAGAGATGCCGAAGGTCTAAGAATTCCGACAATGCGTCAGGATAACGACTGGTGTTGTAGACGACTTATAGGCAATGGTGACCGCTCAATAGCTCACAATCAGGCGGGTTGACTGCTTGTGTGCTGGTGTCTAACATAAGGAAATACTAACTATTAGAAAAGTCAAGTTTCGTTTGGTGTCTAAGACGAGAAGCACTTTGCTGTCGACGTATTCATCAACGCGTCGCAGTATGCTCAACTATAATACTCGTACTGCTAGCGACAAGTCAATGAGACGGTCATCTGCTGCTGTCAACTGCTTTCCTCGTACTTGCAGTAGACTACAGGTTGGCAGCAGGACTTGAACACGCTGGGTGTGTGGACGGCAAAGAGCTGATCATGTATTAGGCCACTAATAGACAGCTATCTCTATTGACCATTGTATAAAATTTTTTGGTTTATATCCAAATAAAATCTAGATAATAAACAATAGATACAGCTATGCTATCCGATGGCAGATAGCCAGATGGGTATTACATAAAAATAAGTTCTCCTACCTGAAAAACCAACACCTTCGATCCGTTCCTAGCTTCAAACCACAGCGCGAACACAAGCACTATACCATACAATAATTTACAGAAAATCGCTTCGTTTTTCATAACAAGGCCGGTAGCGTCTCCCGGCCTCTAAATAAACGGTCGGACTACACTCTTGCCAACTGGCAGAGCCGTGGGTATATGTACTCTTTACTCTGGATTATTTTGGAGATATTCTCTTAGGGGTGTTATCTACATGCGGAAACAAGGAAAATTCAAATATGCAAAATTTCAGCTAAATCGCCTTAACCTTGAGTTGTGAGATTTATACTACATAATACTTATACACTGTAAGTTAAATAAGATCTTGTAAAAAACCCCAAAACGCAAATAACCAATCAATAGATAACCTGCTTGCGTATTAAATAAACCGCATCCAAATCGGTTCATCCCTTTCAGAGCTACGTCACCACAGATCACACAGTCAAATTTATAATTTCCCTCTTTTTGTGTCGAGGATTACAAAATGACATGCGGAAAACAAAATGTTATCATAATGATGAATGTGTATTTATAGCCCAGTCAATGAGTGCCCAAAAAGGGTATGTGGATCGAAAAGTCGAAAGCAGAAAAACTAACTAAGTAACTTTGTTTGGACTAGTTAAGAGATAAACATACTAAAAGTCCCCACCCCTCCGAGGTGAGCCCGAGGGGGGGGGGGAGGCCGAAGAAGGTCCCATTTTTAGGTTTTTTGCTTATATGTCAAAAACTGTGCGTTGTATCATATTTTGTAGTACTACATTATTAAACCTCATAAAATTTTCTACAACTTCGGCCTTGACACTTTTTATCTATCTCCAATCGTTGTCCAGCTATGAGCTTCCAAACATGGTCTATTTTGAAAACGCTTAAATTAGTTTTCCATACAAAGTCAGTAAAAAAATCTTAATAAAATTTGACCAACTTCTGGTTGTCGTATCATAATGAAACTTTGCAAATGTCTAGAAATCTGATGACAATTTAATAATCTGGTACCACTGAGCTGATCTGATGATGGAGCCAGGAGGTGTCTAATGAAACTCTTCAATGACTATTAGTAAACCCGTCGAGTTTGGGCACATTACATTCGAATCGATGAGACTTTTTCATTACACTTGCTGTCGAGGGTCTGATAATGGACCAGGAGGTGCCTACGTCTCATCAATCCGAATGTAATGAGCCTAAATTCGCCGGTTTTACTAATAGCCATTGATGAGTTTCAGTAGACACCTCCTGGCTCCATCATCACATCAGCTCAGTAGTACCAGATTATTAAATTGTCATCAGATTTCTAGACATTTGCAAAGTTTCATTATGATACGACAACCAGAAGTTGGTTGGTTGGTTGGTTGAAGTTGGTTGATTTTATTTGTAAGATTTTTTTACTGACTTTGTATGGAAAACTAATTTAAGCGTTTTCAAAATAGACCATGTTTGGAAGCTCATAGCTGGACAACGATTGGAGATAGATAAAAAGTGTCAAGGCCGAAGTTGTAGAAAATTTTATGAGGTTTAATAATGTAGCACAACAAAATATCGTACAACGCACAGTTTTTGACATTTAAGCAAAAAACTTAAAAATGGGACCTTCTTCGGCCTCCCCCCCCTCGGGCTCACCTCGGAGGGGTGGGGACTTTTAGTATGTTTATCTCCTAACTAGTCCAAACAAAGTAACTAAGTTAGTTTTCTGCTTTCGACTTTTCGATCCACATTTCTTCTTTTACTGGACTATTATCATCATTCATGCGGTAATGAGATAGGTATATGCGGAAAAGGTTCATAAAATATTTCTTCTTGTTACTTTGTCGCATTGTTTTTGTAGATATTTTTAACGATTGCGGTAGAGCTAATATGAGTTAGAGATTATTCAATAATTTTTACAATCAAGAATTTTTACACATGCAAAATTGGCCTTACTCTCTCTGGGGTTACGACCGTTACGACCGAGGTGTTGACGCTCCAAAGAGGTCGACGACGGATTCTACCAGAGTGTGTGATACAACTACTATTGTAGTTGTGTACTGTAAGTGGCATGACGTGTACATTATAGTACCAGTCCATTAACTCTGAAATGTTACGGGGGAGCGGGTAAGGGATAGGAAGGAAAGACCAATTGCTTAGGAAGTGGTAATCTATTTGAACTGGGTTTGACAGCACTGTTTGTACACTGATGCACAATGTTTGCGCACAGTCCAGAGGGTCTATTGGCTAATTCTCACCCACTACGATTAATGACAACTTCAATGTACATTGCTGCGTTTGTTATTTTACTAATATTAATGAGGAGGTTTAAGCAAGTAATGTACGCAATATTGTCTATGGATTCTAGTGTTTTAAATGTCGTTTAGCGATAGCCAATAGACCTTCAGGTGCGTACAACGTACGCGTACCACACTGTCCACTGATGGTTCACTGTCCACCACTATCACTTGGTTCTTCTCATTTTTACTTATTCTTTTATTTCCTTACTCCAGAGAAAACTGGCAAGGGGAATAGTATAACAGAATCTAAGGTTTATAATATGCTAATACATGAAACACAGACAATTTTCTGGTAAGTTCCATTTTCATGTTATATCTTTAAGCATTAAATTACTTTATGTGGTCTAAATCTTAACCAGTTATTACTACAAGACTTCGTGTTATTACAATTCAGACATCTTTCCTTGAAATGGGGCAGTCGGTAGGATAATAAAAAAAAGACTTTTTTAAAATATTTTTTCTCATTTTGCCGATATTTTGGAAACCAAACAGGTGTTTTCACAAAGCATATATTATTATATCCGGTTCATTTATATTGCTGCAGTAGGTACTCGTATTTTGTTTGATAAATATATCGAGCAAACATTAGAAAATAATACAATTTTTATATAACTAAATATACAAGGCTCAGAATATTAGTGGCGTTAAAAGACTGACTAGTTCTACACCTAGTATACTTGATATTTCAGTCCCCTGGTGCCTACACGTTAGGTGTAAGTATTATTGGCAGACCGCCCAGAGCTCGATTCATGATGTCTTATCTCGCGTTCAGATTTATTTCATTCAATATTTTGCTGCTGCTTTGATTGCCACATCATAATATTTAGCTAGGTCGTTTGGGTTATTAGTAAAATGTATTAATTATATAGGTAGGTACACTTACTTGTGTAAAGTCTATGAATTAATTTATTTAGTTTGTTTCTAAGCAGATCCTATAGTATTTAGTATTATATAGACAGTTTGTTTTTTTTTTTGCAACTCAACGCTCGGCTGGTATTTATTTCAATTCAACACTTTTACAAAATAATATGCCAAGAATTTTGTTTTTGCAATAAAACGTAATAATACGGCAATATTTTCTAAATATACGTATTTCATTACCTACTAGATTCATTACGAGGTAGTAGAAACTGTTTATATAAGTTAAGCTAATGGTTATATAATAGAGTTTTCCACAAAAAAATAAATATTAAGGATGAAGGATAAGGATTTTTCAACATGGGCTAAAACCACGAGCATAAGCTAGTTATTTAACTGGTTAGGTTACTTAGGTACCTACAATAATTAGAATAATTAAGTAGGTAGGTATACTATAGGTAGCCGCAATGCAGGTTTTAAACTACGTTATCAAGTCATAGCAACAAATCGATCCAATTTATGTGCAATAAGGTGCTTAGGTCTGTCCTTTCAATCTTATCTGATAACCTTTTCATTTGCTTATCAATAGAGAAAGTGGATTATGACGGACTTTCTTTTATATAGGCGTTGAAGTCATAATAATGGATTCTGTTAGAGTTAGGTACTTTTTAGTCACTTTTTATGTTTATTTAAGGCCTGTAGACAAGAACACTTTAAACTCTAATTAATAATAACATTAAGTTCATAATAATATTTAGGCGCATCTTAGGTGTTTATTCAATTACTAGGAGAGGCCTCGGCATTTACAATTAAAAACCTTTTTCGCATATCAAATATTCCTGACTATTTATTAATTAAAATGATCTAGTATTTGTATGTAGGGTATGGTCACCTGTCTAATTAGTAATTTGCTAAGTTAAACAAAAACATTTACATCGAAAAAGTAACACAACAAATAAATTGGTTGAGAGTTGCGATTAATTCATTGCTTCAAATTTTAGTCGCAGGTATATTATATACTTATTACATAAATTTAAAATTAAAAGTTAATCAAAATCATATAAATTAGAGCAAATCTGACCAGACATTCCAATCAAAAAGACGCAAAGTAAGGTCATTGACCAACCCTATTGATTAGAAGTGCAGCTACATCATATGCACTAGATATGATCTGACCTACCTAGATATTAGTCCGAGACAGTGATACGGGCTATTTCAGTCAACAATCATGTTTGATTACGAACAAATTCCACATTTCGCGATCTATTATTACCTCTAGCTATGACTGTGACGTAACAATCAGCAATCTTGAGTGAAAATAACGCTGAAAATACTCAAAACAAATTCTACTAATACTGAATTAATGTCAGAAAAACATGTGTAAAGTTATGTAGGAAAGGTGTGTTTTTTAAATGTTTAACTTACCATTTTGATTCAAGGAAGTGCGGAAAATCCAAAGGATTTATGGCACGCACGGATACGTGTGTCGTTCGCGAGTTCAGCGGGCCAACTGCGGCGCTGCGGACGGTCAAGGCCGTGGAAACTGTGCCAGGCGGCCAATAATCGACCTCCTTGCTCGCTGACAGCGCGGGAAAATATGCTGAAAACCGCGGGAAAAGCGCCGCGCCACCCCTATCATCTAGATCAGGGTTTAATCTTCTGGCTATACGTTCTCTTGAGCTGATAAAAGACAGACGCAGGGACTTTTGGGAAAGCTGGAATCTTTTGTAACGAGTTTGTTACGAACCCTGACTTATTATAATGTATTAAAAAAACCGTGCGAGATCCGAAATCCGAAGTGGTCAGGAACAATCAGGAACAACACATAAGATCACGATTCTAGTGAGACTTATATACCTATTATTACATAGGTTTTATAATTATTTTCTTGTTCGCATACCTATTGGGTTTGGCCAGAAAAAAAAAAACAATGTCATATAAAAAGTGCTTTATTAATATAAATGTAGTTTTAACATTTTTTATTCAAGATTGACAAACAAAAGCTTGGTTTTAACAAAGGTGAGGTACCCACTACCTGATACGTCACACTGAAATTCTGCTTACGAGGTTTAGTCTAAAAATTCTGAGGCGGTAGAATGAATTGCTACGCTATCAATAGCCTTGCAAAAGAACTAAAATTTTGCAGGCTATTCATACAAACTTTTCAACCAAAAACGGTCACAGTAATACATCGAGGACATAACAATAGAATCGCTTTCTTTTCTAGCTTGTTATGTATCCGTAGGATTATTTTTTATCTTGCTCGGTTTTGTTACATAAATCTATGGAACTTATTATGTACTAGCTGCGCCCAGCGGATTTACCTCTGTACTGTAGCCTATGTGTTATACCAGAATCTAAGCCATCTCTATACCAAAATTCAGCTCAATCGGTCCACTCGTTTAGGCTTTAGGTAGAAAAAGTAACAATCATACTCAAAAACTTTCGCATTTACAATATTAGTGTGACTACAACTTTTTGTAACACTTTGTCAACATAGACCTATATAAATTAAATAACAAATTCATTACATAATATGTAATTTATATTAAAAACATTTTCATAATCCATATTCCAATAGTCCTTGCTTAAATTTCGAGTTTAAAATTCATATAAAATTAGTGCTATTTTAATAAATATTATACCAATATAATATTATATCCACATAGGTAAAAGTGACAATGTATTTCCACTTACTATCTACTGCCTAGTTAGTTTACTTCTACAATTTTATTACTACAGTTTTTATTTTTGGGTGATTCTCTTTACATTTAAACTTTGTTGATTATCGCAGGGGTTTCAGCTAAAATATGGCCTCAAATAGATTGTTTGATAATACAACTAGCTGCGCCCAGCGGTTTTACCCGCAGTACTTATGTAGCCTATGTGTTATTCCAGGGTCTAAGCTATACCAAATTTCAGCTCAATCGGTTAAAGCCTGAATGAGTAACAAACATCCATCCAGACATCCATTCTTACAAACTTTCACGTTTAATATTAGTAAGATTTATGGGCTCGAATATAAGAGTCTGTTAAGTTTTCGTATATATTATATCGCACACCCAATATTATGCTAGATTAACTAAAACTTACTGTTTTTGATTACAAACGATGATGATTACTTATTTTTAAGATTGTACATAAGTTCATTTTTGAGTTATGCCAGTATTTCATTATGTGTGCGTTAAACTCTTTAGTGACACCAAAAGTTAACAGAAAATAGGTACTTTAAACTACATTAAGGTCCAGTTGGCGGTCTTATCACTTTGATAGATCTGTTCCAGTCAAACTTTGCGTGGAGAGGTGAAATTAAAGAATAGAGTGTACTTTTGTATAGGAGTCAAATTATATCTACGATATTATGTTAACTGAAACTTAACCAGAATTGACTTTTCAGCAAAACACAACCTAAAATATATAAAAGAATCACCCGATTCTAGATAACTATTGACTAGATCTAAATTGGCCCCGGATTGTGATTATATCTAACTACGTGTAGCTACTTTAATGCTTATTTAACTTACTTTAACATGACATTTTAACTTTTGTAAGTAGAATGCGTTCCTACTCTAGAGTGTGTTTTGTTTATGCTATTTATTTTATACCTCAAGTCGCATCTCTAGCTCTTATTTTGGTTCAAACATTCAACATGAACATGACAACATCCAAAAAAAAACTCGGCGATTTTGATGAATATTGATATTATGTTTTGTTGTAAGTGCTTTCCATCGGATATGGAAAGCAAAAAATATTGTTGGAGCAAACAAAAAGTCAAAATAGCCGAGTTTTTTTTAGATGTTGTCATGCTCATGTTGAATGTTTGAACTAAAACAGGAGCTGGAGACGCGGCTTCAGTTACACCTGCCGCTGACGCGTTTGCTAGAAGTGTCAAATTCTCGTTGAAAAAGTGCTTTTGACTCTTTGGTCGATGATTTGACACTGCCGGGAAACAAATTTAAAAATGCGACTGCCGGCCAAGCACAGACATTACGTAGAATTGTCTTGCATCCTATACATTCACAAAAGTACAATGTATGGGATCATAGGCGTACCCAGCTTCTGGCCTAGGGGGGGGCAGGCAAGGTCAGATTCAGATTTTTTGACTGAACTTTGACTTTATGCAAGTGTTATGTGCCCTATATGTTTTAACGTTGAGTAGGTAGGACCTATTTAAAGGTACGCCATACTTTGATTTCGGGTCGCACAGAGCGGTAAGATAATTAAAATATTCTTCTATTAAATAGCGCGAGCAGCTTGCTGCGAGCCCCGAGAAAAATATAATATGTTTGGTAGCAAAAATACTGCCGTTAATTAGCTACGAGCGATAAATCAAAATATATTACCATAAAAAGCGCGAGCAGCTTGCTGCGAGCGCCAAGAAAATTTTATATTTTTGGCAAGGAAAAAAGTGCGTTTAACTTGCTCCGAGCGGAACAAAAATTATAATATTTTTCCTTAAAATAGCGCGAGCAGCTTGCTGTGAGCGCCGAGAAAATTTTATATTTTTGGCAACGAAAAGAGTGTGGTTAACTTGCTCCTAAATGGAAAATGAAATTATTCTTATTAAAAACAGCGCGAGCAGCTATCTACGCGCGCCGAGAAAATTTTATATTTTGTTATAAGTTATCTTTTGCTGAGGGGTTAGGAATTTAAATATTCTGACATATAGGAGCGCATACAGCTTGCTGCGTGCGGCGAGAAATTTAAATATTTTTGACAGCGAAAAAGTGCAGTTAATTTGCTTCGACCAGTAGGAAAATTAAAATATTCTTCCGTAAAATATCGCGAGCAGCTTGCTGCTATTGGCAAATTGTATATATTTGACAACGGAAAACATGCAGTTATATTTTTCTGAGCAATTAGAAATTTAAATATATTCACTTATAAAAGCACGTACAGCTTACGAGCGCCGAGTATTTTTTTATATTTCTGACTTCGAAAGGTGAGTTTAGTTCGTTTCGAGCTGCAAGAAACTTGAATGTTCTTACTAATAAAAGCACAAGCAGTTTGCTGCGAGCCGAGAAAATTTTAAATCTTGATTATGAAGAATGTGCGAACGGCTTATTTCGAGCCCCAAGAAAATATCCTATTTCTGACCACGAAAGTTACATATAAGCTGTAAGAGATATAGTCTCCTACCTCTATAGTTACGAACTTGATGCAAGTCCCAAGAAATTTTATAAATATGATCACAAAAAGTGTGCATTTAGTACGCTCCGAGTGGTGAAAAAATGAAATATTGTTACTAAAAAGCTAAAAAATATATAATTCTGACTACGAAACGTGTGTGATCGCCTTATTGCGAGCGCCAAGAAAATTTTATTTCTTATTGTTATTTTATGTTTATTTTGTATCGACAATATCACTCATAATATCAAACTAGTAGCGACATCTACCATAAAGTATGCAATACTATATGTTTGTTCAATAAAAAAGTTAGTTCTTGTCTGTGACTCGAGTGTTTCATTTATTAGACTTATTCTACAGATATAATATAAAACATTCGACTTCCAGGGGGGGGGGGGCAGCTGCCCCCCCCTGCCCCCCCCTGGGTACGCCTATGTATGGGATGACAGTTTGACTTGACAGACAAGTCTACGCAATGTCTGTGCTTGGCGGGCTGGCCTATGCGCCATACCGTGCAAAACAAGTGTCAAAAGCACCGTCGTTGAATTTGACACTGCGACACATATCTACCTAATGTGGCGTGGTATGGCATTATAAAGTGATAATCTAGCACGAAAATTTACTTTAAGGTATCATTCCGTATACTGTACCGAGGCGGGCGGCGGTAGGCGCTACCACTATCCACCATATTTCTGGTCGTATCCTCGCCCTCTTCTCAAATACGAATCAGAAAAAATGGCGTCTTCTCGAATATTTTTGATTTAAGAAATCCCTTTTCCTTGAAAAACTTTGGGTCGAGGCTACGACTGTTGTACGTACGTTAGCTACGACTTAAAATGCGGGGATAAAATTTTTATCAAATCTATTTTCAGCATTAAAATATATATGTGACTTTGCGCAGCACCTCTGTCAATAACAATAATTGAGATTAAAGCCAGAAACACATTATTAAAACGCGACGTGACGCTAAGCGATGTCACCCGTCGGACTGTCAAAACTTGTACTAAATAAAAGAATTGAGACGCTAATTTAGTTGATACAATACTTATTGTAAAGGTTTCCGTAAATTTACGTTCAATTCATTGTACTTATTGAAAGCGGCCAAATTCAAATGAAAATCAGTTGGCGAGCTTTTTATTTAAGCTAATATTTAAGGGTTTCATTTTTTTACCAGGCGCTTCATCGGATTTCGTATTTATTGCGCTTTTCATAATATTGATTACATTATAACAAACAAATGTAGTCAACATTATCAATTTTCATATAGAAACGATGCTGCACGCAACGAAATGTTACCTTAAATTAAATACTTAAATAATTGGGTTCACATTTTGGTGTATCAAGTGTTAATTATATGAATTAGCTATACTTTTAGTATTTTCTTTAATCTTACATCTAATAATTTGCACTTTCACTAAACGATTTTCTAAAAATAACATCTTAAGCTAAGGCACTTTTTACAAAATTCATTCTGTGCGTTATTCTTACGAGTTAGGGGGTCCGCACACGAAGGTACGTAAATTACTAAAAAATACCAAGACGACAGTTAACTTAGAGGTATAGGATTTTTTTTTATCCTAGGGACTTCGTAGCTATTAATATATGCAAGTTAAAAATCTCGTCTTGGTACGCTCTTGGTACTAGTAATTAAGTTGCATTTGATTTCGTAACAAAAAAAAAAATTCTTTCGGAATCGCTCGCGGTAATAAACCTGTTCTTAGAAATCTCTATGCCAAATTTCAATTCATCATCATTTCTTCTCATTCTGTCGAGCGGTTTAAGCTTTGCGTTGATAGATTAGTCAGTCATTCACGTTTTTGTTTGCTTTTGTTTTAAATACCCACAGATAACTAAATCTTAAGATACGATAAAGTTACGCGTCGTGTGCGGGCGCCCTACTTGTAATATCTTTACTAAAAACTTTTGGTCCATATTTTTGGTCCTTACGTTTTGATTTTAAGTCCAATCGATGTTAGTTTCTTTGTAAAAATTTACAGTTTTTTATGAAATTACAGTATTTTTTATATGTTAGTTCCATTTTAACCTGTTGGAATTTTGTAGATGCGTTAATTTTCGCATAAAGAAATACATTAATGTTATTAAATTTTATGATATTCATCACTTACAATTTTTCTAGTTGTATTTTTAAATATTTATTAAAAATGGATAATGGATATTATTTTAAGTTATTAGTTATTTCCCTAATTAGTTTGTAATTTTTTATGTATTTTAAATCACCCGAAAAACTACATATTTTATTATTATAATTTTAACTTGGCCCACTTAAGCGATAGGTACTATTTAAATCTAGTTTATGTTAATTACTAAATGACATTTTAAATTATAAGACAAGTTATATCTTGCTGTCAAGCAAACTTTCATCCCGTACATATTATGTAGGAAAACTACTCTTGAAAATAATGTATGGGATGACAGATTGACTTTTAACAGTACACCGGGAGTAGACTTCCTTTGCAGGAGGTCGTCTAGGTGGGTACCCCAACAGTGCCAGTTATTCTACCGCCTGAGCAGTGATGTGCAAACATTACTGTGCTCCGGTAGGAGGGCACTGTAGCTAGTGAAATTACTGGGCTAAAGAGTCTTAACATCTTATGACTCTTGAGTAAGAAGCGTTGGTGCAGTGCTCCTAGAATTTCACATAATTGTATGTAGCACTGTACTGATTATGGGCAGCGTTATCTCTTAACATCAGATGATCTTGCTTGTCTTTTACTTCATGACATAAAGTAAATCCCTTCAAGACACAAGGTAAATCACCTTAAGACAATATTAGCTAACACATACCCAAACATGTCTTACAATTAAAAATGTCACCAATACTTCAATTAATTAATTAATTATTATTTATTCTAAATGTGCGTGTTAAGGGGTACGTCCCCGATGCTGTTCTCGTAGAGTCGTCTCACGTCGTCGTGTGTCAGTTGTGATACTGTAGGGATCTTGGCCATATTAGACACTATTGGTTTTACCTGAATAATAAAAAAATATAAGTACAGTAATAATCAGACTTACGCTACCCCGTTTTACGCGAATTCGGAGTTCAGAGATACGCGGTTTTTCTTTTCGATCGCAACGCGCATCGGCGTTTTCGATTTACGACAAGTTCTTTCATTTTTCTCGTGAAATCTTAACCAGGCGGGATTTCATCGTATACGTATGTATGTTCATCATCATCATCTCAGCCGTAAGACGTCCCCTGCTGAACATAGGCCTCCCCTTTGGACTTCCATATGTACCGGTTGGAAGTCCAGCGTCTTCCGACGACCTTTATAAGGTCGTTTGTCCACCTTGTGGGTGGACGTCCTACGCTGCATTTGCTTGTTCGATTATGATGTTTACCTTATTATTCAAGAATCCATTGGCAACGTTAGGTACACCGTTGGGCAGGTTACCGTTGCGGATGGTACCGTTGCCGTGACCGTTCGCCATCGCACCGCTCATCCTGTTGCATTGCTGATATAACATATTATGTTTACCTTGTTGTTTATGAATCCGTTGGCAACGTTGGGGACACCGTTGGGCAGGTTACCGTTGTGGACGGTACCGTTCCTGAGCGCACCGTTACCGTGACCGTTGGCCATCGCACCGCCCATACGAGACATGGCGTGGGCGAACTGTTGCATTGCTGATATGTCTGCGGAAAGGAGTATTATTGGTAGGTATACTAAATTACTTACTAAATTGGATTTGATATTACACTTTAAAATTTTATTTATCTTTTTTTGTGGCATATGCCTTTATTGAGAAAAATACTGCAGCAGTAAAGAACACTTTTAAATTAGATTACATTTTGAGTAGGAGAAAGAAAAACAAACATTTACGTCTTAAAAAAAATGGCTGAGATATAACGCTTATAAGATACAGTGCTGGGATGCGTGACATACCACTAAACAAAAGTGTACTAGATTTAGTATTGTGACGTCACGTTCAAGCAACTTTAGTGCGTTGTATCTTTCACGTTTTTTATCAGATTTACAAATAAAAAATACGTGTCCACTATTTTTCAACAATCTTGACAATTTTTTTTTTGTCAACATCCTATTGGGTTCCCTAAAAGCCCGAAAAGGGTTTGGATGAACTGTGTGAAAGGCGATATGCGTGCTAGGTGAGTGGAAGAAGATATGACGGATGATAGAGCAGAATGGAGGAGAGAATCGTGTTGTGCCGACCCTACCTAGTATAGGATAAGGGCAGGAAAATGATGATCCTTATTATTATAATGATAAGTACCAGTAGCGGGTGCTTTAGTTGTGTGTTGTGGTGGCATGGCTGCGATGGCCTCCGCCTTCTCCATTTCCTCCCGCAGCACGCGCGCGAACTGATCCTGGACCTCACTAGAGTCCGTGTCGCCGTCCACCTGGGGACAACATACACTATCTCAAGGGTCTGTCCTTATCTGAACCACATTCGCTAAACAAGGACATTTTAACCCTTAAACCCCCGAGCGGCTCGATCGGGCCACAACCACCCCATTTGAATTTAGGCATTAATTCAATTCCTAAGCTACCGGGGGTAGACTTCCTTTGCAGGAGGTCGTCTAGGTGGGTACCCCAACAGTGCCAGTTATTCTACCGCCTGAACAGTAATGTGCAAACATTACTGTGCTTCGGTAGGAGGGCACTGTAGCTAGTGAAATTACTGGGCTAAAGAGTCTTAACATCTTATAACTCTTGAGTAAGAAGCGTTGGTGCAGTGCACCTAGAATTGCACATTATTGTGAAATTCTGGGTAGCACTGTACTGATTATGGGCAGCGTTATCTCTCAACATCAGGAGAGCGTCTTGCTCGTCTTCTTACTTCTTCACATAAAAAAAGAAGCTACTAGCACTTCAATTGTTTTTTAGCGGGGGTGGATTGAATTAGTTTCTAGCATTCTTAAATTAAACCCTAAATTCAAATGGAGTGGCTGCGACCCGATCGAGTCGCTCGGGGGTTGAAGGGTTAAGAATGCTAGAAACAAATTCAATCCACCCTAGCTAAAAAACAATTGAAGCGCTAGTAACTGAGGAGTTAAAAAGACTTTTTAAAAATAAATAGGCCAAGCGCGAGTCGGGCCACGCACAATGTAGGGTTCCGTAGTTCTAGTAGATTGAATACACTGCACAACAGCATTTTGGATGATTTTTGACGACGATTTCAAATTTGTGACTGAAATTTCTGTACCAGCTCTAGTTAAAAAGGGGAGCGTATTCGCACGCATAATTTTTTTTGTCCTAATTTTGTTTCGCCGAAAATGTTTCGCATAACTTTTTTTAGCCTAATCATAATTGGGTATAATTATATCTAGACATACTTATGTCTTGCCATAACTGTCAGTTGCCCTAACGTTTTTTAGCATATATTTGTAAAGCATAAATTTGTATGTCATAATATAAGCACGCATAATTTTGTTAGTCCTAATTTAATTTGTCCGAAAATGTTTCGCATAACTTTCTCGGGCATAATCATAATTTTACATAACTATATTAAGGCATACAACTAATATTGTAAGTTAATAAAATTATTTAGGAAAGTAGTTTATGGCACCCAGTAAGACTGACTGTCACAAAACCGACTCGGATAATTTAGGTTAGGTTAGGTTTGAACAATGTTCACAGTGCCACGGCAGCGGTCAACAAAGTGCCAAAAATGACCATCCACTTTCTAATTCAGAGAGAGGGTAGGGTATAGAGGAGATTAAAATGAAACAACCGCACAGTAGCTAGTGAAGTTACTGGGCTGAAGAATCTTAACATCTTATTACTCTTAAGTAAGAAGTTATCTCTTACCATCGAGAGAGCGTCTTGCCCGAATTCTTACTTCGTTCTATAAAAAAAAACCGCGAGAAGGTTAGGTTTTAAGTTAGAACATTGAAATTAATAATTCGTTTCTTTTAGTATTAATACTATTTTGCCGATTACAATCCTGGTAATAGTATTATGACAAGATATCACTTTGCTAAAAATTTAGGGCTGGATATATCATTATACTGAAAATTATTAGGGCTGGATATTATTATGTCGAAAAATATTAGGGCTGAATATAATTATGCCAAAAAATTTTATGGTAAGATATTTTAGGCGTTAAAACAATATGCATAACAATTTTATGCGTAAATATTATTATGCTTAAAAATATTATGAGAGAAAAATTTAGGCCAAAAAAGTTATGCCTAAAAACTTTAGGCGTATTGATGTTTAGGCTGAAAAACGTTATGCCACATTAAATTAGGACTAAAAATTTTATGCGAGCCAATATGGACCCGTTAAAAAGATATGACACATATTATGTTGTTTTCGTAATAAAACGCTATAAATGTAGAGATCATCATCATCATGTCAGCCGTAAGACGTCCACTGCTGAACATAGGCCTCCCCTTTGGACTTCCATATGTACCGGTTGGAAGCGACCTGCATCCAGCGTCTTCCGGCGACCTTTATAAGGTCGTCTGTCCACCTTGTGGGTGGTCAATGTAGAGATGATCCTAATTAATTTAAGTTTAAGTTGAAAAACTCTTTATGTTATTTGATTTTCTTGCTGAAACTGAAGGCAGAGCTATTCTAAATGCTATTCTTATTCTAAGGGCTATTCTAAATGCTCTAACAATATTCAGCCATCATATGTGCGTTCCAGAAGCCTTGATAGCGTTACTTCATCGAACAAAAGTTCGGGTGGAATTGCTTGCCCAATTCTTCACTTAGTACCCCAAGATTGTCATGAATATAGTCTAGGTGGTCGTGGAGAGAGTGTAACTTGATGGTTATGTCACATTCGAGCCTTTGAAAGTGACGCATTAGTTTTTGGACGTGTTGAGAAAAGTCCAAATAATTCTTACTTTACAAAAAAAAAATAGAACCACCATTGGCCTAAAACAAAGTAAACCATTTTTAAATGAACACATTATGAGCCAGTTATGTTCCGCATACTTAATTTTTAATAAAATCAAAACAATAGTTTTATGTTTACACTAAGCAAAAATAAGTCATCGTGATGGTTCTCGAGTCCTTTCCACATTATAGCGGTTTCGTACCAAAATCTATTTATTTTCTAATTTGTCCACAAACGTAGATACTCAACACACGTTTTGCATAACTTTTGGGGAATCCAAGGCTTGTCGTTAATTTCCAGGGAGTATCCAAAGTAATTTTTGTAAGCCTAAATTATGAACGTTGTCACATTCAAACGGAATTCTTTGAGCATAATATTCTCCGCAAATTAAAAAAAATATATCCGGATCATTCACACAAGTAGCCTTGACCATGTTATATCAAATTATAATAAAAAAACTTAAGTTAGAAATTATGAGCTAAGTAACACTGTAATATGGTGATTTATTTGTGATAGCTATACGCGATCTAATTTTACTACTAGCGCCATCTAGTTATGCATTAATAAACTATGGGCTAGGTTAGCTTTAGGTATTCTTATTTTGCTGATTTTACCGAAACTAATAATTTTATCTTAACCGCTATAGTTTTCCTGGAAAGTTCATGGTTGAAAGCATACCTCTGATTTTTTTCAGAATTTTAAAGCTAGTAGTTCAGATTTTAGAGGGGGGGGGACGCTCAATTTTTTTTTTAAAACTTGAATATCTTTCAAACAGAACATGAAATCGAAAAAGTTTCTTAGCAAACCGTCCTTCATTTTAAAATACCTATTCAACGATACCCCACACGATGGTATCAGCCAGAAAAAAAAAAATCATCCCCATCTTACGTGTACGGGAGGTAGCCTAAATTAATTAATTAAAAATTATTTTTTGTCACCGTTCTCTTACCCTTATTATTACTTACCTGTATACAAAATTACACTTTTCTAGGACTTATAGTTTCTCCGCAATGCCGCGGACAGACAGACGGACGGACGGACGGACAAAGCGAAACTATAAGGGTTCCTTGTTTACTACGGAACCCTAACAAGCTTTTATTATTATTATTACCATCTAGCATCAAAATACTCGTCAAGACAATTCAAATGAGCCCAAACTCGTTGCATCGCTTAATTACGGAGTTCCTATGGACTTCCGACTCCATCATCAGATCGGCTCCCTATATCATAATGTGCCATACGAATTCTGTAATTAAACGATGCATCCCCATCGAGTTTGGGCTCATTTAATTCATCTTGACGAGTACTTTATAATGCTAGATAGTATTAGTAATAAAAGCTTGTTTATAAAAAGTTTTTTTGTTTTATTTCACTTCTTTCATTTCATTTCTAAAAAACTGCATACACAAAGCCATATTTTTCGCTATCCAGAACGGTGGCGAATATCGCCTAGCTTTGAATAATGCCCTTAATGCAAGTATATTATATACTATATACGGGAGGGCAGATGATTGAGAGTCGCAAATTAGAGCGAAATTAACACTTAATATTAATATTTAATAAATAAATCCCAAAATGTCAAACAAAACATTTAATGTATCATAGTGATCCCTACTACCTTTACCTACGTGACAAGAAAATCCATGAATGGATTCGCCGCATTGCAACCAGTTAAACTCACAATCATGCAGCTTGGAACAGTCCAGGAGGACCATGCTTCATGTGGAACTGCTACTCACAATCATGAGGCGATGATCCTGGTCCACCCAGCTGCAGCTTGGAACAGTCCAGGAGAACCATGCACCAAGTGGAACTGCTACTCACAATCATGAGGCGATGATCCTGGTCCACCCAGCTGCAGCTTGGAACAGTCCAGGAGAACCATGCACCAAGTGGAACTGCTACTCACAATCATGAGGCGATGATCCTGGTCCAGAGTCTTCAGCATGGGTAGGCTGAGTTCCCGGAACACCTCCAGCCGGCGCCGGAAGGCAGCCACCGAGTCGTCCCGCCGCCCGCGACCCAGCTGCAGCTTGGAACAGTCCAGGAGGACCATGCGAGGGGTCATGTGGAACTGGAGAAGGTATAATAACGTTAATAGATAAGGTGGATACACAGATTAAACCAGATCCGCTTATTAAAAGTTTCAAATCTGCATGTTTAATTTGAAACACTTATGTATAAATCGGATGACAATGCAATATTATTATGACATCCAGCTGATCTGATGATGGAGCTGGAAGGTGGCCATTGGGACCACCGTAATTAAACGACGCAACCCCATCGAGTTTGGGCTCATTTGATTCGTCCTGACGAATAGGTATTTTGGTGCTGGATGGTAATAACAATAAAAGCTTGTTTTTAAAAAGTTTTCTTAATTTCACTTGTTTTTTATATGTAAATTAAATCCCCCAAAGATTTTTTCTGTATATTTGATTTTCTATATGAAAACTAAATCCCCAAAACACGGCGGGGACGGTTCGCTAGTTTAGATTCGTTCATTGTAGACATTCTCTGGTTCAAAGAGATATAAAGATGAGTAGTTTTAATTGGCTCGTTCAATGTGGAAACTCTTTGGTGACGTGTTATGTAGTTTCAATGCGTATCGTCGGCGACATCATACCTTTGATAATGCGCACTCTCATGATTATCCACTTAAAGTCCTCTATGATCCTACCTCATCTTGGAACTGCTTCATCTGCTCCAAGTCCCGCGGGTACCCGTCCAGCACGAGCCCGTGTCCACTCCTGGCTGCATCACTGACGGCTGTCCGCACTAGCTTGGAGACCAGCTCCTTGGGAGCCAGTTCCCCGCCGCTGATGGCAGTTCTGGCTAGAGCACCGTCTGAGGCAGGCCCTCCGCCTGCGTCTGCTAGAGCACGGAGACGTTGCCCTAAGCTGTGAGGGTGAGGGAAGGGAATAATATTAATTAACTAAATTATGGTTTAAACTTCAACGGAACAGCTAATCCTTCTCGCATTGTTAAAGTAAAAATAACAAACATAAGATGTGTAGCCAAACTGCACGTTGCAGATTCAGTTCGCTAAGATTACTACAAACCTTGTAGTGATATTAGCTTTTGTAACATTCGGGTACGTCTTGTACAAGGTCTGCAACATGATCTAACGACATCTTCTACACATTATCTTAAAACATCCCTACAGTTGCAAAAGAACAAATTATGATCAAGCACGATGTCGATAAAGATAAACATAATATGGTAAGCTAACTGTGATCTAAGTAATTTCGCTGGTAACATTGCCCTTAAGTCCGGAGTCCGGAACATAGTAAAGCCTGCATGGTGGATGAATGAACTAGCAAAAGTGTACTTCCTAACATTGGCCTCTACAATTCATGTAAAAGTGACGGGGATTTTCAAACTCTAAGAAGATCAAACTGAAGTGGTTACCTAAAGTGCGTCCATCCATGTTCCTGTGCCACAGACCGTTGGCACAGTGCTGCCTTGTTGCTGCCCGGCCCCCCCACCACCCACAGCATCGCCGGCGTCGTCATAGCGCCGCGGACTCTTATCACCTCCGCCTGACACATACATTACTCTTACAAACTAGGGAAACATCGGGTATGACTTTAAGAGGTAACTTTAGCTCAAAAAGAAAACTCAAATAAACTTTCAGCCTCTATAAAGCTACGGAAGTAGTGTTTGATTTAGTTTTGTTAAATGTGAATGAAATCTTTCGAATCTCACTTCTAAAATTAGGTAAATCAGGTGCCCGACGGTGCCAAACGGTTTATAAGCGACGAAAACCGCTCACCATCAGGTGGCCGATTTGCTAGTGGGTCTATCTCTAACATATAAATAAATATAAAGAAATAATCATTAAAACTACTTTTTGTTCTAGCAGATAAAGTCTAGGCTAAAGCACTGTCTTGCTGAGAGTCCTTGACATTGCATCTTTAAACTTAGGATAATCATGAAAAACCATGGATTTTAAATATTCATCTAGACTTAGGATTCCGAAGCAATATATAAAATAGAATGTATAACTGTATGACTAGCATAAATATAGACACTCGTGTACCATCTTTTCCACCAAAAGTCGGTCACGGACCCATGCTCAGGTATACGCTAGTGGTGGGTCGTTAACGATTTTTGGGTTAACGCAACGAAGCCGTTAAATTCATCATGTTAACCTGTTAAAAAAGCCGTTAACATTATTAACAGGTTTTCATTAATGTAACAGATTTGTACCAACGGCAACGTAGCAGTTAATAGTAGCAAGCGAACTTAGAAACATAGATATCTCTCACTCTCGCTCGTACAATTTTAAGCTAGCGGCGTCTCGCTCGCTCACATAGGCGCCCTCGCGTCCACTCGGCATATTTCGTTTCTATTCGTTCTTTCAACGCAGAAGAAATAGATAATTTTAACTGGTTTTGCGTTTACAGCTTCAGATTACGTTAGCGACTTTTGAATACCTTTTCGTTGAGATAATAAAAAAACGCATTGCCAAAATCGTTGAATGTAACAGTTGATAGATTTAACGGGTTTTGCAGTAAACAAAAAACTGTTAATTCGTTAACATTAGATTAACAGTTAAAAAAAGCCGTTCGTTGAATTAACGCCCACTCCTAGTATACGCAAAAACCTGCCTGTATTTCCCCAATAAACCGAGGGGTTCGACAGGTCAAGGCGGCCTCTGTCGACCTCTCCTATTCAAAGGTGATAAATGATGAATATTTTATCATTACGCATTTTTTGGCTATTCATTCGGTACCTATTATCTATGTGAGGGTCTGGGCTAATACAATGTGGGTAGTCAAGGTGTTCTAGGGCTTTGTCAATCTATTTTTATTGTATACTTCAGTCTGTCTTTGCTGAAATTACTACAGAAAGGTTAGTGTTTCAATAATAGGACCGAAGCTCTTTAGTGGAGCTATTTTACTTTAAAATTTTTGATGAAAAGCAATGTCCATGTCCATTTTAATTTTAAAATGTAACCTATGTGATAATCAGCACATGTTTATTCATATTTTAGGTATTCTAACGTTATTAAAAGGTTTGATAAAATTAGATTTGCCTCTACATTATTCTACTTCAATTGTTACTTTATTAACAGGCCAAACTTAACAAACCGAATCGTCGATACAAATCCATGAAAAACCGTGGGAAACTACTCACCTGCGGACTAGAAATCCTTTCCCTCTGTACTTGTACCGGCAAAGACATGGGATTGCCAACTGGGACCGGCATAGTTTGTCCCACAGGCAACGACGCAGGTTGGATTGGAATGGGAGCTGGTGGTATAACGGCCTCGTGTGTTCTGTCTTCATCCATATTGTCCCGAGGCGGTGCAGGCTCTACTCCGACGATCTCGCCCGGGATCCCACTGACGCCGTTAGCTTGCTCGTCAGTTGTTCCTAGTATTTGGAGGACGGCTGCGCGGAAGTCTTTGTAGACGTCTTCGGGGTTGCGTTCGCCGTTTACCTGTAAATGATTTTTAATATTTGAGCGAAAGACGAGATTAAACGACACTTATAGACTATAGGGTTAGTCAACCCATCGCATGAGACAACTTAATGTACTCGTAGATAGCAAAGGTGAAAGATAGATGTTGTTTGCTGAAAAACAATCCTTTATGGTAAATGTGCTATTAGATGTGTGATTATGGTAGTGTGCCAGAGTTACCGACATAGCAGAAAGGATTAGCAAACTGAAGTGGCAATGGGCTGGTCACATTTGCCGTAGAACCGATAACCGTTGGGGTAGACGAGTTCTCGAATGGAGACCGCGTCTCGGTAAACGTAGTGTAGGGCGCCCATGGACGAGATGGGGCGATGATATCCGGAGAATATTAAAATAAAATGTAAAATTGACTTGCAAAAGTGCTCCATTGTAGCCTATTTGAATAAATAAATTTTGAGTTTGAGTTTGAGTTTGAGGTCGCTGGGGGTGGGTGGAGAAGAAAGACGGAGGACCGAGTTGAGTGGCGGGCCATGGGGGAGGCCTACGTCCAGCAGTGGACGAACACAGGCTGATGGTGATGATGATGATGAAATGTGCTATTACGGATAGAATGATCGACCCTCATTAAGCTTTGATATTAGGTAGCATAAACTGGCTATTTAATGTATTAAGTTTTCGGTCTTAGGGTGAGTCTACTTTCAAATCAATTTCTCAAAGGAACAAGTCTTTATGAAAAAGCTATGGGCAACTTTTTATTACAACCACACAAGTGCTCCAGTAAAATCGACCAACCATAACTTACAAGTACAAGTTGTCAAAGTAGGACTTCCTTAAAATTCATAAACCATGTTGCCAAGTGGAGTTTGGAAGTGGGTCACATACTGTTCAGTTATTTAATGATGAGGCTCTAATAATCGACACCATGGCATGGTTCTTGCATCTTGTATGAGCCACACCTGCCAAGAATTATACGGGGAATCAATGGGGCGGACGGCTGTGGTGTTATTGGTGCAGTTTTGTAACCTTATTTTAGAGGAAAAAAAATGTTTAAAAAAATGTTACCTACTAATTAAGACGTTAAGATTCTGACAAACCATTTTCTACGTTTCAGTGGTAAACAGTCGGCTGATGGGGTTATTGATACAGTATTGCAAGTTTAACTTAGTGGAAAAATAAAAATAAAACGAAAAATGTTACAGTTTCAGGTAGCTAAGATTATTACGAATCATTTCTTTCGTCTCTTATAGGAAACACCCCGGATCCACAGTTTTACGTGCTTAACGTGCTACGGTAGCGCTCAGGCGAAATTTTTGCTACGATGTTGGGAACGAGAACTAATTTGAACCTAATTGTATAAATTTTTAATTTAGGTATAAAAAATGTCTGAAAACATCTTTAACTCCTATAGAAATATGATTACAGGTACTGTAAAAGGAAACGATTCTCGCAAAATTTTTCATGTTTTCTTTTAAATTCTAAAACTTATTCAGAATATTCAAAACCGAAATGTCATACACGATGTTTACCAACTTATTAGCTATGCAGAAACATTGGTGTCACATAAATAATCACATATTCTACTGACATAATATCAGGTATCGGTAAACGTATGGGGCCTAAGACATAAAGTTTTCATTATAACATGCGCACGTGCTAGCTCCCACGGACTTGAATACTAGATAGGGCATAATTTCAACTCGCTTTTACTATTTACTTAGTTTACTTTTTATGGTTTTTCAAAGAATAGACAACTACGTGGCGATGGTATAATAAAGTGTATTTTTCGAATTCAGTATGTTATAGAATAGATTATAGGATTAGTTATATCTATTATTGTGTAGTTTATGTGTCATATTATATGTGATTAGGTATATTATGTAGCGGCTGAAAGCGGTAAAGAACAGACACAAATTTGTGAGAAGCTAGTTTTCCTATGAGGTTTGTATTTTAATCATAAAATCTGGATAAACGCCTCTTTAAGGTGAACGCAGACTTATCACTTATCCGAGCTGACCGCGTCGAACAAAATGAATTATAGAATTCTGTATATGAAACCTCATGAAAAATCGCACACTTCCCCGCATCGAATCGTACGAATCGGAAGTGTGTGACGTTTCATGCGATTTTTTGTATCTGGGATTAAATATCCTATGTCCCATATCAAAACTCGAACTAACTGCTCGAAAATTTCATTCTTTCACAGACCATACACACATTCGCATTTATCATGGTTTTCGTAGGACTATAATAACAGTTCTACGCTATATCTTGCTTCATCACCATCATCATCCACAGCCCTCTACATCCCACTGCTGGGCATAGGCCTCCTTCATGTTATGCCACTCAACCCTGTCCTGTGCCAATCTGAACCATGTGCGACCCGCCACTTTTATCAACTCGTCCATCCATCTGGCTGCTGGACGACCGACACTGCGTATATCTTGCTTAGAACAATTTAATAAAGACAAATCCGATGCGTCATTATAGAAATGTAACTGTTCTTTCAAACAGATCAATATCCTAAGTCGGCCCTTGAAGCCACAATTTGGCATCCATCGATAGGTTTGTCATACTTTGCTACCACTCTTCAAATATGCATGACGCGCTCCATATAATTGGACTTGAAAACTGTCACACAATAAACGACTTTACCTTAATAAATATAAGACTTCTAATCAATATTGAGGGTGTATCTTTTAATAAATGAAATAATAGGCTAATTCATTTACTTGGTTATTTCTGAAGGAACGTTTTGATATACGTTTTTGGTTGAGAGTTGAGGCACAGAAATAAATAAAGCTCTAAAAGCACTTTTGGATGACCCTAAATACTTTTTATTTGAAGCCCATTCGCACACTTAATTAAATATTGGTATAACTCAATAAAGAACTTTTTACAATAATTATAACCTAAAATAAGCATAGATAGTGATTGCAAAAACTTATTTTTTGAATTAAGCTAGTATTTCATTAGGTGTGCGTATGTTGTAAGTACGTGTTAAACAAAAAAAAACTAATATTTTAAATCAACTGAAACTGAAATTTCTGAGGTCACGTCTTCGAGTGAAAATACATAATATATAAAAAAAAAAGGTAGCACTCCGGGAGTGCCGGCAGAAGTGAAAACTTCAATATTAACGTTGTGTTTAATTATAAGTATAAAAATACTATCATTTATGAGGTAGAATACAATGTTTATTTATTGCGCTATCGTACACAAATATGACAATTTATATGTTGTTATTTATAATATTATATCGTTATTTATATATTACATTAAATTTTATCTCTCAGAAAAATCAACTTCCATCCATAATTTCGACGACTTTTACACCATCGTTATTATCAGAATCATCATCGCAAATTTTTACAACGGATACAATTGGTTTATGATAACTGAAGTAAGAAACAAACAGTTTTGATTCGAACCTATTTAAGTGTCTAATAAAGACCGCATCAATAGTAGTTTTGTATTTCGTTGTGCTAAAATTGCGATCATTTGACATAGTTAAACCAAATTCACAGAGCAGCACACTCAAGCACGGTAGAAAGAGTGAGAGATACTAGTTCCTCTCCCTTCCCCTCGATCTTACGCTTTTTCGATCAGCATCACGTGACCCTGACGCGAGTTTGAAAGTTTTTACCCATACAAAAAAAGTGCTCAGCGCCGCTAAAGAAGTTTTCACTTCAAAAAAAACTCTAAAAACCATCTAATTAAGAACTTTTTTCATCTTTTTTGAAGTCGGTTCAGAAAAGATTAAAGAACCCATTTAAATAAATAATCTCCAAGCAAATAAATAAACAAAACAAACGTCACCGGCGGTAGAGGCCTGTAATTAGTTTCAAAATGAAATGCAACTGTTATTAGCTCCTCGGAAGAAATGTGTCCAGTACACCTGACTTGGCAGATTCAGACGTTTGTCTAGTGTAAAGGTTGTTTCATAGTAACTCGACCGATTTCTATTAAAAATGGCCCTGGAAAGTGTAGTAGAGCTGAGGTCGATGATGAATCACGTAAGTTGCCTAGAGTTCCTAATCACTCATGTCTTAAAAATGTCCAAGAAAGCTGCTGCTTAGAGTAATTGGTGAACATCTATCTTTATCTATCTACACAACCTGTATCTACCCACTGTTGGGCAAGGGCGGATACACACCCCTAGAAGCATTGGAAAGTTACGAATTTTGGCGCTTTTTCATCATCAAGATTATATTTTTTCTCGGCGCTCACAGCAAGCCGCTCGCACACTTAATATTAAGAGACTTTTTGACTTTTGACCTTACTACCATTCGGAGCGAGCGAAACACACACTTTTCGTAGTAAAAATTATAATATTTTTGCCCTCTGCACTTTGCCCTGGAAAAGTCCTGGATCCGCCCTTGCTGCTGGGTATAGGCCTCCTCATGGTCACACCACACCTTCCGATCTTGTGTGATTCTGATCCATTTTTCTCCGATATATATAACAAGTAAACAAATGTGGCTAATGCTTGCGTGTAGATATCCTTTCTTAGCGCAGGTTCATGTGTTCCAAATTTCAACCAAATCCGTTCAACCATTCAGGCTGTGCGTTGATAGATCAGTCAGTCAGTAAGTCAATCAGATCATATATCGTCTGACCGTCGGTCGGACTGGTGGTCAATGAACATAAGTACGTTTATTAAAAAAATTACGAGTTTCACTTTTTTTTTGGTCGACACAAAATTGTTACGGAATTGGAATAATATTTATTTTGCTACCAATATGAATCAACCCTTATATAAACATTGATATTATTCATATCACAGTGTATTTATATATGCAAGCAACAGCATTGAAAGCTAGAAGGCATGATTGACGTACACTATCATTATACTTTATTAGTCTACTTATAAAACATTATTTTATTTGAATTTCTATTATTTATATACGCCCACTATATTTGTTGGCTTAGAAGTGACTTTATTTAGTTGAAATATACATATTAATATGTGATTTATCAAACTAAAGAGTCCGTAATAATAATATTAAAAATGCAAATTTGTGTCTGCCTGTTACGCTTCACGCTCAGACGGCTGAACCGATTTAAATGACATTTTGTAAATAGGTAGTTCAAGTCTCTGGAAAAAACATAGGATAGTTTTTATCTCATTTTACGATCAATATAAGAAACACATTTTAACCAACGATTCAAACTCAAGAGTCATAAGATGTTAAGACTCTTCAGCCCAGTAATTTCGTTAGTCATCAGAGCGCGATCAGAACTTAGGAAAGGACGACGATAAGGTGTCCTGATTGTTATGCGTCGGTCATATTGTGGGTTCAAAATAGTTGCCGGCTAGTTGAAATAGAACGTGGTGAAACTCTGTCTGAAGTGTCACCTCACGCACAATAGGCGCCCGTGACCATCACCTGTCATGTGGTGTAGCCGTGATTGCGTGTGGAGATGCCGCGTGACATTGCCCGTTCAATGTTGACCGATCGATGCGCTGTCCGCGGTGTCACCATGTTTTATACATGCCGATCGATTTGTCAACATTGCCACATGGCCGGCGTTTGTTTTTATATGAACCGGTGGGCTTTGTTGGGGGTTGTTCCTTGTAGACAAATTGGAAAACAGTTTTCTATTTTCCGTGATGCGTACACTATCCTTTCATTTATCAAGACGTCATGGCAAAAAAGGGACTCCTAGAGTTTAAGTGAGTGAGAGTGGATAAACCGTCCATTCCCCGGGTCATAAATAAAAGGGCACAAAAGAAACGTCGTCCTAGGTGGACGACATTTCTTTATGATTTATAGATAAATTGGATAAAACAAAATGGTTTCTTATAGTTAGTAGAGGTACCTCCTCGTAGTACACAAGGAGGTACCTCTACTAACTATATATCGTAAACTGCGAACAACAACAGCTATCATCCTAGCACATAATTTTTTATCGTTAGCTTTTGACGCTCGACTTTAGGGGCTGACTGACCTCTAGTCGATTTTAAACACAAATTTTATTTTCTCTATAATAATCAAATATCGTCACAGTAATTTAATAAGCCAAAATTAATACCCCACATACATACGTAACAGTCACATTATTTCAACCGCGCGGTAGTTTTCTTATAAAGTATGCATGGAGGAGCTTCCAGACCTAGCATTACACCCGGCGTGGCCTGTAATTTGTGTTTAACTTGCTTGGTATTGAAACCTTGTCTTTTATATCCTGAATATTGTAGTAGACGAAATGTTTGTTCTTATAACTTTGAAGGATTTTTTTAAAGTAGGTATATTTGGGCGTTTTTAGATCTTTTACCGTTTAGAAATAGTGAAAAAAAAAATAGCACTCCGGGAGTGCCGGCAGAAGTGAAAACTTCAATATTAACGTTGTGTTTAATTATAAGTATAAAAATACTATCATTTATGAGGTAGAATACAATGTTTATTTATTGCGCTATCGTACACAAATATGACAATTTATATGTTGTTATTTATAATATTATATCGTTATTTATATATAACATTAAATTTTATCTCTCAGAAAAATCAACTTCCATCCATAATTTCGACGACTTTTACACCATCGTTATTATCATAATCATCATCGCAAATTTTTACAACTGATACAATTGGTTTATGATAACTTAAAAAAAAATATCGGGCGCGCGCTTGTCTAAGCCCCCTGTGCCGCCTAAACAGAGCAGCACACTCAGGCACGGTAGAAAGAGTGGGAGATACTAGTTCCTCTCCCTTCCCCTCGATCTTACGCTTTTTCGATCAGCATCACGTGACCCTGACGCGAGTTTTAAAGTTTTTACCCATACAAAAAAGTGCTCAGCGCCGCTAAAGAAGTTTTCACTTCAAAAATCCTATGTATATCTGTAAAAACATTTTATTATTATTATAAAATTAAGCATAAATTCTCCCACTGCTGAGCAACGCAACCGCTTCCCCCAAACACCATGTTGTAACAATATCGTTTGTTAATTTTTTATAGGTACATCTAAAGACAGAACAATGGAGCTAAAATTTTGTATTTTTAGTTCAGACTCACGAAGCAAAGTTAGTAAAAGTGACTAAAAGAAGAAAGCAAAAAGAGATGTGGCCCATGAGGGGATCGAACCCGCGACCTTCGCGTTATTAGCACGACGCTCTAACCAACTGAGCTAATGGGCCGGTTGGTGAAAGCATCGAAATATCTCTACACACTATCTTAGCACCGGATTAAGCAGAATTTAAAGATTTAGAATTTAATTTTATCTACACGCACGTGTATTTTTAGCTGATACGTGCATTTTTATTGCTTTGATAAATTTTATAAAGATGGACGAACGTGTTTTTAAAATTGTATAGAGGTAGTTTAATTATTGTAGAGTAGATTAAAATGCTTTGGCTTAGACTAAAAATCTGTACTGGGATGGAGATTCGTTAAGGCAAAACGTAAGTTACTAGAGGTAAACATTTTAAATTTTACACTGGAGAGCTAAAAAGATTTTTTTGTTAAAATAATAATTATTATAGAGCTCTATTCCTATTTCCTACTAATAAGTATTATAAATACGAAAGTTTGGCTGAATAGTTTAAGCTGAAATTGCTTACTAGATTTTTATGACTTTTAAGAACTTTATGTGTGACATATAAAATCTATGATGGTTCCATATTGAAATGTTCGTTAGCAACCTTTCCTAGAAGTTCAAACAGACATTCATAGAAGATTAAAGTACTCACAGCTAGCAGCAAGTTGGCCTGGTCGAAGTAGTCAGCGACCGGCATCACGTGGCGGTAGAAGTTGTTGAGCTCCATGCGGGCTAATGAGAATACCACGTGACCCAGTCTGACTCCGTACTCCGTACTAAGAATACTCACAGCTAGCAGCAAGTTGGCCTGGTCGAAGTAGTCAGCGACCGGCATCACGTGGCGGTAGAAGTTGTTGAGCTCCATGCGGGCTAATGAGAATACCACGTGACCCAGTCTGACTCCGTACTCCGTACTAAGAATACTCACAGCTAGCAGCAAGTTGGCCTGGTCGAAGTAGTCAGCGACCGGCATCACGTGGCGGTAGAAGTTGTTGAGCTCCATGCGGGCTAATGAGAGCACCACGTGACCCAGTCTGACTCCGTACTCCGTACTAAGAATACTCACAGCTAGCAGCAAGTTGGCCTGGTCGAAGTAGTCAGCGACCGGCATCACGTGGCGGTAGAAGTTGTTGAGCTCCATGCGGGCTAATGAGAATACCACGTGACCCAGTCTGACTCCGTACTCCGTACTAAGAATACTCACAGCTAGCAGCAAGTTGGCCTGGTCGAAGTAGTCAGCGACCGGCATCACGTGGCGGTAGAAGTTGTTGAGCTCCATGCGGGCTAATGAGAGCACCACGTGACCCAGTCTTGCTCCGTACTCGATCTGACGCTCGAGGACTCGTTGTCGCCAGCTCACTAGCACCACGCCGTTTACTGTTTGGATCTGGGGAAGAAATATTTATTTTAAACTAAGTGGTAAGTAGGGTCGTGTTTCATTCGCTTAAAAGTAGCCTTTGTGGAGTTAAATACCTATTTACTAAATTTCAGCTGAATCAGTGACTTTTATATACCTACACACACGCATCCTAACATCCTCCTCACACGCTTAACATCCTAAACATCCTTAATTTTTATTATACCACTAATATTTTAACGATAAGTGATCCCTTCACCCTACAACGACCGTACTTGATGTTCTGCTGCGATTAGCTCCATTTGGAAGGGTAAAGTGGTCAGGGATACTACTGAGCTATGATAAATGTAATGGTCGTACCGTTAGTTCTGCTTATAATCCAGGGAACCTGTGTTCAAATCCCTGCGTGGCACCTTACTCTTCTGGGTGCTACCGTGTTTCGGAAAGACATTAAACTATGGGTCCAGGTTGTCAGCCGTTAGTTCAAATTTGTATAGGGCGACCAGAAACTACAACTACTATATGCACACTATACGAAAGGTAAGTCTCATGTGGGTTAGTCATCCAATAACAATGTTGCATACAAGAAAAAACCGATTGTAAAATAATAAAAACGCCACAGAGTAAAAATCCAACAATTTGTACAAGTCAACATTTACCGAAGGGAACATAATGATGCGTAATGATACAGCAGTTCCCACGACCTACAGCCATAGGCCAATGGTGAATCAGAGTACTTGGAACTGTAAGTCAAGGGTTCCGATCAATGGTCGCTGTTCAAACATGAACTTTGTCGAACTGACATATAAGCTATTGAGTTACAAAGTTTGTTTAGGTACAGCTGTTTTTGATTAGATACCTAACCTGGCTTTTTTGGCGGAAGAAAAATGCGTTACGCATCGTCACGTTATGTGGGAATCCCCATCGAAGATAGGCGAGGCGGGTTAAACTAAGTAACAAACCTGGAGGTGTACCTACGAAGCGACAAGAAGCTGAGGCTACGGGCAAATCGAAGGATACATCCGCGACTATCTACCCTGCTCTACCATAGAGGTAGTATCAAGTATCTATGACTATACCCTTCCTGATCCAGTTTAAAAATATCACTATTTTCTATTTTTAGAAACACTTTGTCTACCGAATATATGAGCGATGAGCAGTGGGAACTGGGCGAACTCTCCCTGTATGTGAACGATCCCTGTATATGAACGATCGATTATTTATTTATTTATTTATTTATTCGAACACATGTAGGTTACATTGCACAGATCTTATTGTGTAAAAAGAAGTTTCACTACACACCCTGGCAGGGCACTTGTCGCTTGTGCGAGCATGCTTTATAGTTATATATACTATATTCTTGTTATTATTATTATTAAACCTAACAGCGTTTTCGCATTAAGTCCTATCAGAATCAGTGACTCGGATGACTGACCGATCCGATTATTGCACTGATTTTCATGATAAAAAGTCATTTTTCAAGCTGTAGTTTTTCACATTAGGGACCTACATACGGTGACAAACTCTAAAGTTGGCGCCAGATCTCGCCAGATCCAGTCTCAAAGCCCGCTTCACTATTTGAACTTTTTGAACTCATGCTTGATGGCTATGTGTAGTGTGTAGACAAGACTTTGTATTCAAAATCTCGTGCCACACCAGTACCATCAACCAAGTTTTTAAGCTAGTAAAGCCAGAGAGGGATTTATCCCGCCTTCTAGGTATAGTCTGTAGCCATATAAGGCCGGTCAAAGGCTTACCTATAAAGGTTTACCTATATTGAAAAAATTGTAAAGCTAAATAAGGAGAAACTTGGTGCGTCAAGGAACGAATAAAATACACCAGGACAGTAAACTACAGTAACGGTCATTTAGATAGTATCTCCTAATGTAATTGAATGGTGCTCGGAAACGTTTTAATTCGTTTTAACATTGTCTGCATTTTATTTCACAGAGAAACGGAAGCACGTGTAAACTTAAGAGTAATAAGACGTGGAATGCAACATTACAGACTTCAAGGACTTATAGTTTCTCCGTAAAGCCGCGGACTGAGGAACAAAGCGAAACTATAAGGGTTCCTACGGACCCTTTATAAAAAAGAAAGTGCCCTCCTTCCGAGGCACAGTAACAGATATACTTATATGAAACAACTAATTGTCAGTGCCAGTTGCTGCAATAGTTGCTCTGAAAATCGCCTTAGAACTAAGTATTGCAGTGTTGCAAAGATACAATTTCAGCACGATTTTTATGTGTGCTTATGTTACCACTCTACAAAGCTTACGTTTTGTTCTAGCTGCATCCAGCAGTTTAACCCTCACAATAGCCTATATGTTATACCAGGATCCTCTATACCGCCTGATCCTCTATGCGTAGGTCAACTAAGATCTACACATGCTGAGCTGGTACCTTTTTGCGGCAGGATGTGATTTTTCTCTATATATTAATACTATGTTTTTTTTTCTCTTATGCTTTGTGTATTATTATCATCTTGTGTGCAAATAAATTTATTTTTATTCTATTCTATTCTATACCAAATTTCAGCTCAAGCGGTCTACCAAGATACTACTATAAATACTATTAAGAACAAACACACATACATAGGTACATTATTGTACATCACACCAATTTTACTAATATTATAAACGTCAATGTTTGTAAGAATGGATGTCTGGATGTATGTTACTTTGTTTTGTATGTCTTTCACGCTTAAACGGGTGGACCGATTGAGCTGAAATTTTGTATAGAGATAGCTTAGACCCTGGAATAACACATAGGCTACATAAGCACTGCGGGTAAAACCGCTGGGCGCAGCTAGTATTATATATGCGAAAGTTTGTGAGTGTGTATGTTTGTTACTTCTTCACGCCTAAACGGGTGGACCGATTGAGCTGAAATTTGGTATAGAGGTAGCTTAGACCCTGAAATAACACATAGTACAGCGGGTAAAACCGCTGGGCGCAGCTAGTACATCCATACATTATTACAAAGTTTCGCGTTTATAATTTTAGCAGGATTATATTTTGTCCCCTAGCACCTGTGTTTTAGTGCTTAGCAGTAATTACCCTGTCGCCTGTCAATCACAAAATCCTTCGTCCGAAGATCGATTGAAGACACTGACAAAAATGTCTACATTCGTGTCAAGGGCGCGAGGGTACTTGTAAAATACTCGCCGGTGTCATTATAGGTTATAAACATTTGGAATACATTGTTGGAACTAGGGTTCATGCATATTAATTACAAGCTTTTATTTACTTTCACCTGTCTGATATCTGTCTGTCTGTCTATAATCAAATCTTGCAAGTTTAATTTGAACCACTTCCTGGTGTCCGATAAGCTGACATTTTGCATACTTATATAAATCGCATGACAATGCAATATTTTTATGACATCGAGCTGATCTGATGATGGAGCTGGAAGGTGGCCATAGGAACTCCGTAGTTAAACGACGCAACCCCATCGAGTTTGGGCTCATTTGATTCGTATTGACGATTACCTACTTTATGCTGCTAGATGGTAATATTAATAAATCACTTGTGTTTGGTAATATTAATAAAATCACTTGTTTTCGGTACACGTGTAAAGATACAAACTACACATACGACGTAAGAGCCGGTGCGCAATGTGCGTTTTCAAACGCGCGCTCTTCAGAACCAGAAATTCGAATGATCAAATTGTCGTAATGGTCACCAATATTCAGTAGAAGATGAGACCTAAAGAAGAAATAAATCGAAATTGAGTCATTTGGCTGCCAGTTACGCCGCGATCCCTAAAAAATTACAGCCAAAATAACATTTATTTGGCAGTACGGTGCCGTTAAGTCCTTTTGTGTTACCATAAGTTACCTTATCAGAATACTCGGCGACGTCCCTCATGGAGCGAGGGTACCCGGAGACCAGGTACGTCTTGGCGGTGGGAGCCATCTTCATCTCCAGCATCAGGACTTCCGTCACCGTCTTACTCGACAGGTTGCCAAAGTCTTGCATGTCTGTGGAGTAAATATATGTTTAACAACTCTTTAATTGGCCAGCCCTAACAACATTTGGACTAAGTGTCCAAATGCTCACGCGCAGAAACTATATTATTACAAAACGAGATAGGTTTAGGTTATATCAAAAGCACTTTTTGTTTGAGGATATCTAGGAGACGGTATAGGTCATGTAAGAATCTTTGCGATCTGAAACAAAAATATATCCTAAAATATGTTGGCCATACAACCTATAAATGTAATTGAGATTAGACACACGCAAGAGTGGGAAAACAGTCAAGGGCTGAGACATTCGAAGAAATTCCTAGGTAACAGCTACAAAGGTGCTTCTAAATTCATTCTGAATAATGGAAGAAACAAAGGAAGAGCAATCATTGGTGCCTTAACTGGGCATTATGAAACCAACGACATGCTGTTCAAAATGAGGCTCACTACAACAAACGATTGTAGAGCCTGTGGCGAGGGTACAGAAACCATGGAGCATATTTTATGCGAATGCGACGTACTAGCTACGAAACGCATGAGCCTCCTTGGGACAGCGTACCCCAAACCGGAGGAGTACAGGTTTCTTTCCCTTAGTGGGATCACCACTCTAATAAACCACTTCTTCGAGGAGTAAGAAACGGTAGGCAAGGGGTGAACACAATAGATCCCAATGGGTCGATGTGTTGCTGACTTCGTCAGCCCCCTATATAAGATAAGATAAGAATTGAGATTTGACTCTGACAGTAAAGTATGGTAACCTCTTCTGTTGGAGCTATTAATTAGGGTTTAATTAATTACATAACAGTGTTTGTATCCGAACTCCTCTAAAACAACTAATTATATACTTATTTGTTTTTTGTATATTTGGCAGTATTTTATTACAAGCTTTTATATATTTTCACCTATCTGTTATCTGTCTGTCTGTCTGTAATCAAATCTTGGAAGTTTAATTTGATCCACTTCCCGATTTCTGATTGAGCTGAAATTTGGCATGCATGTATAAATCGGCTGACAATGCAATATTATTATGACATGAAGCTGATCTGATGATGGAGCAGGACGGTGGCCGTAGGAACTTCGTAATTAAACGAAGCAACCCATCGAATTCGATTTGTCTTGACGAGTACTATGGTGCTAGCTGGCAATAATAATAAAAGCTTGTTTTAAAAAGATTTTTAAATTTCATTTGTTTCAACAGTGAGGTACAAAGTTATGTCGATCAGCTAGTCAATTTTAAAATTCTCTGGCATTTAAGTTCCTCAAGACTAACATTGTGACTCTTACAGAAAGTGCTCTTTCATGCTCAAATGCAATTACCGTAAAGTAACATGGCTACCCCAATGTTCACATTGTGGCTAATAACTTGCAATTATTGAATTAACACTCCTTCATATTCATGAAGTGGGATTAAGCTTTGATAGACTTAAATATTCTCTGTAGGAATTTGAAATGTAAATCGTTAATAATAGAGTTGAATATGCTTCTGTCTTTTTGTTCATGACAAGGCATGCTTTGTGGTATTTAGTATTTTCAAAACTCGCACTTTTATGAAAAATATATATGAATCTGGGCTTAATTCAGAAATGGGAGTTGGTAAATGGAAAATGTTCGTAAAGCAGCTATATAGCTAATGTAGAGTTATTTACGTATTTATTTAGCCGCTTTCGGTCTAAACGGTGCAGTATTTAAGCGTGATGACACACTCATCAAAACTGTCGAATTTATAGCTACCTATCCCCCTCCCCACGCGATCCTGAGAAAAAATAATTTTTAAAATCGGACTACTCTGTAAAAAGTTATAAAGTAATGTGCGTCCGTGTGTGCGTGCCTGTGTGTGTGAGTGTGTCTGTGGCATCGAAGCTCCGGAACGGATGAACGGATTTTGATTTAGTTTTTTTTTTTGTTTGAATGTAGTTAGCCGAGAGTGTTCTTAGCCATGTTTAGTGGAAATGGCTCTACAAAATGGCAGATTATTTTTTTTGCCACAATCCCCTCAATATGGGTATCAAATGAAAGGCTAGTAAAATACAACGCACAACAATAATAAATTTAAAAACCAAGATGGCCGCCACCACAATATGGCGAATTACATAATTTGAAAGCGATGAGTTGTGTGTTTTAAATTTTTTTAATTTAATTCATTTGATTCTACTTTAAACATTGTCAAATAAAGGAAAATTATGTTAAATCACATGATAAAGAGTCATGCAATGTGGAAGGTAACGGAATTTATGATAATTGGCCCCCACGTCACTAATGCATTAAACGGTTTTAACACGAAAACTACTGACATTGTACCTCTGGAATATTTCGCGGTTGTTTTTACTGAGGTTCAAAAGTAACTGTTCCTATTTCAGATTATAACTGTGTATTTAGTTAATTTTGGGGACTTATACAATTTTAAGGTTAAGGTTAGGTTTATAAATACTTCAACATGACAGGTTACTCTACTTACACTGTCATAGTCGAATCACAATTTTATAGGTCATATGGCAGACTTATATGTTGCAGTGTCAGGTCGCTTAGATGACTACAATGCCTGCAACATTACCTAACGATTGCCTCCTACGTATCTTATAGGAAAAAGCCAGCCCACAGTAACCCCAAACCCCAGTAAACCCAAATTTATTAGAATACTGACCGTTACCGATGGCGTATTGCTGCAGCAGATCAGTCATGTTGATATGTACGACGCCGCGCCGCTCCTGCATCAGGTTGTCGCAGTGTGTCACCTTACCGCTGCCTGGACCACCTGCCAATGTATCAGCCGTTACTTAGGGGAATTTCATAGAGTGGCTGTAGTGGAGAGATGATATTGTCAAGGTTGTTGGAGGGAACTGAGGGGCTATTGGCTAATTCTCACCCACTACGATTGATGGCAACTTCAATGTACATTGCTGCTTTTGTTACTTTACTCATATTAATAAGGAGGTTTAAGCACGTCATGTAGGTACGCAATTTTGTCTATAGATTCTAGTGTTTCACATGTCGTTTTGCGATAGCCAATAGGCCCTCTGGATGAGGCTAGCACAGGAACGGAAGGTGTGGTGTGATTTTTGAGGAGGTCTATTACTCTGTGGTGGGTGGATAAGGGCTGAGTAAAACTGCAATTATCTAACAACAGGCAACTAATAGTAGCTAAGGAGCCGAGTGCTACAAATATGGCTGAAGGTGGTTTTGCACGGCCGGCTTTTGAACTCAGGCCGTTTCGTTCTAATTGATATTATTCAATTTTGCTGCTCTAAAGCACTATAACAGGAGAATTTATTGGGCCGTTTAAATTTGACATACTACTACATACTTAGGTTGTTTTTCTGCATGGGAAAGGCTATAGCCGTCGTGAAACGGCTGGTTCATACACTCAGGCCCCTGGTACACTCTCCGGTCGTGGTCTCAAAGTGGAAGGATACTTTTAAAAAGTAACTTACTCAATTCAAATATAACAGGATCATTGGGCGGTTCAAAATTGAGGCGGTTGTCGTTAACACCTATAGGAAGACGGCGAAAAGGAGTTTTGTGCAGCAGGTACACGCACCCCCTTCATACCTACTATGATCGTGGTCTCCAACTCATTATTTTGGAAGGATACTTTTCAATAGCTCACCCAGTACGAATATAACAGGACAATTGGACGGTTCAAACTTGCCGTGGCTGTTGTTGTTCATGGGATTATGGCATGGCGCGACCAGCTCATTCGATCAGGACTCGTACGCTCTCCGGTTGTAATCTCAAACCTACTATATTTTATTCTAAAAGAAATCGTTCAATAGTGTAGCTTACCCAGTACGAATATAACAGGACAATTGGGCGGTTCAAACTTGACATGGCTGTTGTTCTGCATGGGGAAAGTCGCGGTGGGCGGTGTGGCGCGGCCGGCCCATGCACTTGGGCCCCTCGTTCGCTCCCCGGTCGTGGTCTCCAACTCTTCATTGTTTTGTTCTAGAGAGACACATTTTATTGCACGTGCTCTTATAGGCGATTTGCTTTTGTTGTGGGTTTATAATGTACTTTATCCTGGATCGTGATTCATTATTAGATAACTGCCTACTTTACTTGTCTTTAAATTTTAGGGAAAGCAAGGCGAACGTGAATCTCTTTAGAATCATCAATTAGAATTATTTAAATTGTTCTTCTCATATTTTTAAATTGTGCCCAAATATAATATTGAAATTCTTCGTAGTGTTGCATCGTAAGATAAAGCTAAAAGGGATTTATTTTCATTACCCACCCAGATTTTGTTTTTAATTTAATTTTTGTTCGCATCAATGATGTGCAATGATGATTATAAAATAATATTATGTATATCAAGCATAATGCTCATAATGTAGGAACGCGTTGACAAAATTAAAATTATGGGACCGTTGATCTTTAGAACTTTGTGAATCTCCAAATTTGCCGAAACTACCACGTCAAAAGGACATCTGTATTGTACTCGTTGGTACGAGTATCATATCTAGGTACATAATATTATGCTTACAATATTGAATAAAGTTTTTTTTTACCAATTACACATTCTGTATTCATTAACGTTTGATCATAATAATGGAGCGCGTTAAAATGTGAAGTCATCGTGATCAAAATTGATAAATCACCTAATTTGTTTTCAGTACAATCGAAGAAAATATGAACAGGCCAACAATGCGTAACTGATTATAGATTAGCTCTTCATTCTTTGTAATAAAAGCATATTAACAAGACCTATATGAATAAATATAGTGTTTATGTTTTACCTGTAGGTTTGTTTATTTGGCGCCCAACGT
Source organism: Hemithea aestivaria (assembly GCA_947507615.1). Classification (NCBI taxonomy): domain Eukaryota; kingdom Metazoa; phylum Arthropoda; class Insecta; order Lepidoptera; family Geometridae; genus Hemithea; species Hemithea aestivaria. Next base: position 17,155,636 of record OX382327.1, on the reverse strand, counting down.
GTGGCAGATTTATGGTCCCACGTTGGGCGCCAGTTTGACTTTGTTCGTAACTTTATAATATTAATATCAAAATATGTAATGACACAGTAAAACACACACATAATGATTATTTTCTTAGTATAATAGATAAATATAAAAAATATACCAGATTTACAATAACTAAAATACGATAATAACAATAAATAATGTTTCTAAATATCGAATACTTACCAGTGTCTAAGCAGATGCCCATATTCCATGAAGATGCAGTTTGGTACAGAATCTTCGCAGCGAGCAAACTACAAAAACGAGTCTTTACATACAAAATTATACTACTTAATTTTATCAATTGGCACTTATCTACTATAAAATATACATCAAAAACACGCGTTCAGTTCCGTTGTCTGACGGCCACGGGCAATCACACGCCGGCAATTAATAGTTTATCGATTGAAGGACGCGACCTTCGTAAACGAACTTCAAAACAAACTAAACAAAACCGTTGAAATTCAAATATTGCTAATACATTCTTCGAATTTTTCGCGTTCTGTTTGCAGTTATTCGAAAGTTGTGCCTTCGTGATAGCATCTCTGCAAGCGGCTGGAACCTCAGTGGCATCGCGGGTCGACCGCTCTTGTTGAGGCCCAGCGCACGACTGATTGTCGACTGTGGGAGGAGCAGTGGCACCTCTTTGCGGGTAGGTATCGATGGATGATAGTCCGGCCCGTTCTGTCCACGCGTCGATCGACGGCGCGAGCGAGACAGGTAATCAATTGAATAATTAATTAAATACAAGTGAATGAAACCGCGAGGGGAGCATTATCGTAGCTACAAAATGCAGGGCCCAAGGCTTGCGAGACGTGACGGATGAGTGTTTGCACAGTATAAGAAATGCCGGCGATTAGGGTCATGACAATTTTTCAAGTAACCGACAGCCGAAGACGAATTATTTATTAAACGATAGGTAATTGTCACGTTTAGAAAACTTTCTGAGAAGTATAAAGTACGGTCCAATTATTAAGTTACTTGGTAAATATTCGGTGTTCTGGGAATTGGGTCTGGTACTTATGAATGTATAATTAGCTTATTAATTATTGATTGGTATGATTCAGTGGGTTATCGACTGTTAACGAACGGTGTCAACGGTTGATGATCTCATCGTTTGTAATGTCCTAGTCACTTAAATGAATACTTTATAATTTATACTGACACCGCAACGCGCCGGAGGGGTCGAAAGCCCTTTTTCTTTTTGTGAAATAATTATACCCAATGAAAAGGGAAAGAAACAGCAATTTTAGAAATCTGTACTGTGCTAGATTTGCTAAGGACATCAAAAATAAAACCTTTTTTATGGATCTCTATCAAAATCGTATAGAACCCATTTTTATGGATCACACCTGGTGACAATATAGAAAAATATCGACGCTTCAGTTATGCAATCAACAACTTGTGTAAAAAATATTAAACATTTTCAAAGAACTTATAAAAACCAAGTTGAGTAAAACATTAAGTAGAAAAGGTACTAACATAATGGGTGCAGGGGTCCAAAGTGAGCCTATATCCAGTAGCTTTGTCTATTTCACTTTATCTAAGACTTTGTCATTTCTCCTTTACTTCTTCTATAGGTACGACAAATCTTGGTATTTTACTCAGATCTTAGTTGCTTACTATTATTCAGTATTCAGTGCGTAATATGAGCAGCTTTGAGCTTCCGATCTGTGAAAAAAGTTCTTTTATAAATCAGGCTCGAAGGACCAAATAAAAAGCAAATATTTTAAATATTGTTTATTTAAACATAATTTGCACAATAAACAAGTGAGTGCAGAGATTCCCATGGATATAAACACATAGACTTTAAAATCACATAGTTCGAGCCTTGAGCCTTATAACAAGGCCATAGAGTATATAATCGCACAATAAATTAAGTACAATTTTGTACGTAGAGGTTTGTATAGGTAACTTAGATTATGTTATTGCGATTATATTTAATAAATAATAATACCTAGTAATTATCAGTCCGTCCAAATATTGTTTATTTTTTATTATGTTAGCGTTAGAAGACGAAATCAACGCCCGTTTGATGTAAAGACGACAGAGAAATTCTTGGAGCAACTAACACTGAAATTGCAAGTTTATTAAACCAAGCCGCCTGAGCTGAAATGGCACAGGTAAAGGATATATTGAGGGACTTTTCAGCAGTGGGCCACTATGAAAATATATAAAGTATGCTGATGCTTATGGACCAGCAGTCAATAGTTTACTGAAATTTTGGACGGACCTAAAATACTTCATCTATATTTCTAAATGCTAAATGTCTTATTTTAAGAATAATGGCCGATTAATATATATAACTAATTTAAATTCGATATGAAATATCAAACAAATATTTTTCTCTAAAAGTAGTATTCTCACTACTCAGTACTACATATCATTTCTTCAATCCATAAAAACTGCAACATTCCCAAAAAAATATTACGGGGATTTACAGGAACGTTTTAACTTATTGATAGGTAAATTTTTTTCTGTAAATTTAAACTAGGTCATGAGTGAATTTATCACCAAATAACCTTTGGTAAAAAGTAACTTTGGACAAATTTATGAAGCGTTCCTGCAATCCGCGTCAAAATGTTTTTAAAACCAACGATATACTACAAACATTGTCAGAACTTTCCAGAACAATCTTATAATAATATTTAATAATAATAAAAGAAATGAGGTAAGGATATTTTGGAGCGTGGCTTACATTTAGAGGGCGTTATCGTTGGAAAACAAGTAACTACCGAAGAATGTTTTAATTTCCGAATTCAGCCACGTGCCAAAATATCCTTGTCAAACTCAATATTCTTGAATATTCGGCTGAAGCCTATAACAAATTAATCTACATTGCTTTAGAGTTTCAATCTTTAAGAAGCTGTGCCATCGCTCAAGTCTTATGTGCCACTACGAAGAAATGCAACACTTAACACATGCGGGTCTATCAGACCTTTTATGCGATTAAAAGGTTTAGATTTAAATACAGAGCGCGATACGTTAGTTGACCCGTGACGAAGTATAGTAAAAATGTATTCGGTCTGGTAAGCGATGGGGCATTTCAAGTGTCGATAAAGGAAAATCAAAGTAAAGGGCCCGAGGGCGCTCCAAGCTAAGTTTTGGCAGGTGACACTGCAACATATATCGGAGGCAAAGACTCAATTTGGGTCTCTGTTTAGTAAGCTTTGTTTGAACTAAGTGTTACACAGCAAAGGCCCGAGCAGACAGTAAATGTTGCTATATAGCCTATTTAAATAAATGTGTCGGGACAGGATACCGAGCGCGTAGCGTAGTAACCTATATGTGTCACTGTCACCATATTGTCGCTCATTCTGGAGCCCCTCAGGCATGGTTTACAGCGTGGATATAACGGGCGAGGAGAATAAGAATCACTCAACAATATGATTAGTTTTATTACATTTGCGAACAGTTACATTACAATGTGATTAGGGATGATATTACACTACTCTGTATTACACAATATTAACGGGGACCGAGTGTTCCGCAAAGCTACGAACGCTTCGATAACTAATTCGATACCCAAACCGTATAGTGACCGTCCCAGTCGCCCGTCAATGGTAAAGTGTCCGTCCCGGTCGCCAGCCAAACGTAAAGTGAGTCTCCGTCGTCTACACAGCTCAATATAATACCTCACGCCCGTCCGCCCTACCGCTCGCTCACAACAGCGCCCCTAGCGGACGACCGTGCAACTACTCGACTCTCATTGGCTAACGTCACTTCCCGTCACTCCCATTACATGTCTACCAATCACGAAACGATGTTAGCCTGCGTTACACAAGAAACAGTGCCACTTCCGTTTCTGGTCCCCCGAATTTAACTATGTGGCAACTAAACTTAATAGCTATAATCTAAGCTGCCGATACGGCCTTCCTGACGCTCGCACGTCCTCGGGCGATCTTCTTGCAGAGCGAACTCCCGCAGGGTGAGCTCTCCCAGCGCGATCTTACTGCACATCTATAACAAAAGGACACCATGTTAATTGATTCCACATTCCACCGCTCGTTCATCCTGACATAATTATCCTGACATAATATCCTGACAATTCTTTCAAAAGTGACAGATAATTGAGGCTCTCATTAGAAAATATACCCCAGCGACTTAGTATGCCATCAAGTTCGGTTGTGACACATTTCTCAAGAACACTCACAAAACAATCAGTTAGGTTGCTACTTAAAAATGACTGATGATGTGATCACCTTTCGGATGGGACACGCAACTGCTCAAAACTCCACTCATCAATAGCCTAGAAAACAGAGTCTCGCAGACCTCTGAATCCCCACAACACACACTGAACAGCCATGTCCACCCTAAACTTACCACATCATTTTGGGCAATTCGACTTCAGTTTAATTTCTTACTTTTTCACTGAGAAATGTCACACAATCCAATGGGTCAAGAGTGTCAGAGTGACAACAGCAATAAAAACCACATGAACTACAGCAAAATGATTCGCTATCGACCAAAAAGTCTACTGAAGAAGATTTTTTTTTTTTTTTTTTGGTTTTGGTTTTGTTGGTTTGGTTTGGACCTCTATCTCTCGTGGTGACTGGCAACTAAACATAAAAGGCGATACAAATCCTTTCTCTCTCCTCCCCCCCTTTTTTTTTTCTCCTCCCCCCTTTTTTTTCTCTCTCCTCTGCACACTCAAAACTACCGCGCGTCGCACGACCACACGCGCTGATGCTCAGGATAGCGCGCCATGTGACCGTACACGCACCGATGCTCAGGCCAGCACATCGCACGACCGCACGCGCTGCTTGACGTCACTCATCTGTAATAAAGATACCACAGCACAGAATTTCGTTTCCTTTACCTGACTCAATCCTAACCTCAATCATAATGTAAGCCTAAGATCTCTGAATATCGTATTATACCGGTACACAAACCGATGGCATTAAAATTGCAATTTTTCAATAGTGCACCTAACCTAACTCAAACCTAACCTCATTTATTGTAATCAGTCTAAGACTAAAATCTCAGAATTTCTTATTTTACTTCCATTAACACAACGCGAGGGCCTTATTAATTATCAGATAACACTTCTAAGCTTTGTTCTAAGCTGACTACACTGCGAGCCATGTTCAACTATTTACAAAAAAAGTGAGGGTAGGTAATTAGCATTGCGCGACATTAAAACTTAGCTCAGGCATCAAATTCTCCACTACCGTTCATCGCACACTAAAATGCTACCACATCAGTAAACAACAAGCTACGGTTACGTAGTCTTGAAGTAGGCATGAACAAAAAAACATGGAATCGACTCACCAAATAATTTTCATCGCTGATAAGACTCGATCTCTCAGATCGACTCAAAGCTCACAGTCACACCAAGGTCGACTCGTTGCTCAACCAGCAGCGTCGCAGGTCACAGCGCAGCAGACTCAGCACGCACGCATACACGCACGTATGCACGCACGCAAGCAGGAACAGGCGCGCACACACGAGCGCGAGCAAATACGCTCCACTGCAGAGATCGCGCAGCTATAGCGCGCGGACACGGCAGGAAGATCACGTAGACATCTCACAGACACAGCGCGCATATCGCGTAGACATCTGCGCAAACACAGCGCGCAGTTCGCGCACTCGGCACTCGCCACAGGAAAAGCCAGGTGCGGCGAACAAGGCAGGCAAACTGAAACATTGAAAAAAACACGTTAAATTCTTTCACCGTTCTTTATCCCACTTCTGATGTCGGGACAGGATACCGAGCGCGTAGCGTAGTAACCTATATGTGTCACTGTCACCATATTGTCGCTCATTCTGGAGCCCCTCAGGCATGGTTTACAGCGTGGATATAACGGGCGAGGAGAATAAGAATCACTCAACAATATGATTAGTTTTATTACATTTGCGAACAGTTACATTACAATGTGATTAGGGATGATATTACACTACTCTGTATTACACAATATTAACGGGGACCGAGTGTTCCGCAAAGCTACGAACGCTTCGATAACTAATTCGATACCCAAACCGTATAGTGACCGTCCCAGTCGCCCGTCAATGGTAAAGTGTCCGTCCCGGTCGCCAGCCAAACGTAAAGTGAGTCTCCGTCGTCTACACAGCTCAATATAATACCTCACGCCCGTCCGCCCTACCGCTCGCTCACAACAGCGCCCCTAGCGGACGACCGTGCAACTACTCGACTCTCATTGGCTAACGTCACTTCCCGTCACTCCCATTACATGTCTACCAATCACGAAACGATGTTAGCCTGCGTTACACAAGAAACAGTGCCACTTCCGTTTCTGGTCCCCCGAATTTAACTATGTGGCAACTAAACTTAATAGCTATAATCTAAGCTGCCGATAAATGCAATTGATTTGTTTTCTTTTATTTCAAGTTCTGTTGCGTACATCTTGTAACATTTCGTAAGACTTGAGTGAAGGCCCTTACAGCGTTCATATCATAACCTCTATATTAAAATTTACTGATATACAAATATTGAATGACTTAACAAGTATGGAAGAACATTTCGCTTAATCTACGAAATGCTTATATACAATCATAATAAGTGAGTATATAACTTCATAACATATTTATAGTTGTTGCAATTTACAAGAGCGCGTGGGTCCTTCAATTTAAAGAAAGAAAAAAGTTTTATTTACGGCAATTAACAATTGGAGCATAAGTAGGTACATAAAAAACAGTATTATATTCGTTTTGACATTTTCGTCTTAGCTCTCCTACGCACTAGCGGTTAACCGTGGAGGCGGCTAACCGCCTGTAAGCCGCCTAGGCGATTGCATAATAAACCAGAAAAGCGCGGTTAGCCGCCCCTGCGGTTAACTGCTAGTGTGTTTTTATGCTTACCCTTTCAGATTCTAGGGCTCCTACGGAATATCAAGACTAGACTGTCATCCCATACATTCTCAAAAGTAGAATGTATGGGATGACAGTTGTAGTTTTGATAAGTTGCTGAGTCCAGCGCGCCATTATAGAATTGTGATTTGATTCTGACATGACAGTGCAATAATTAGGGTTTCATGTTCAGTAGCATTATAAACCCCAATTATTATTCTGACCACTATAATATAATTATCATCTCTAATCAACAAAGGACCACGCGCGAGCGTGAAATGCAAGAACTACATTGAATCATATCTACAAGTGCATCCGCGTTATTACTTTATGTGGAGCTCACCTAATCTATGAAGAATTAACACAAATTGTGTCCTAGGCCTTAATTAAAGCTAATAGACTTTATACCTTATTTACACGAAATAAGTACTTAATTCGCTTGGAAATTTTTATATCATAGTTGACTTTTAGTTTAATCGATAGGTATTGGCAAACTATTATTTTTTTAAATTTTAATATTGAGACTTTAAGATTCAACTAGTCTCAGGATTTCTACACTAGCGGTTTTTAAATAAGTGTCTATATAAGTATTGATTTATTTTATTAAAGTATTCTGTGAAACTATTAATTGTTTATTTTAATATTAAGACTTGAGAAGTTATTTGAAGACTTGTTTTATTTGAGCTAGTGTAGGAATCATGATACTTAGTTTAAATTTTATAAGTCTTTAAATTGATCCTCGTGTTTTACCCGTGTCCTCGCCTTCGATTCTGTTCTACTCAAACTCGAACTCTTACGTCTCTACTACAGTTTTATTGAATTAAAAATTTCTATTCCTCGAAAAAGGTTGTGCCGAACGCGAGGACACGACTAAAAATACTGATGTTAGTTTTTAAGACTTTCAATTTAAATACTTTTAAATTTTAAACTAAGTCTCAAGATTCCTTTACAAGCTCTTTTCGGTCTTTACATACATATCTATATTAATTATTTTATTTTATTTTTCAGTACAACGGTAGGACTAACGTAAAGAATTTTATTTTTCTACAAGTTGTCTTGAGTTGTCTATTTTTTATAGGATTTGATTAGTTTCATATATCTCCGATTAAATTCATAATCCTTGCGATGGTCCCGTTATAAAAATTGAGAGTCAAGTCCACCTCTTAATATTTTTATCTACTGTCATAATAAAAAAAAAAAAAAATTAAACCCCTTTAAGAAACCCTATAATGAATGTAATTTTCTATTATAGCTTAATTTTCTTAGGGAAAATAAATGTGTAATATGACATTTTAAAAATTAAATTACTTTTTCTCATAACGCTTTACTGTCAGCATATCATGAAAACAACAATTAATAAAAAATATCAAGTGTAAATCCACTGGATGGACTGCAAAATATCACAAAAATTTAAGTAGTTATGTCCAGTTTTAATTTGCAGACGGCTCCCTTAAACGTCAGTACATTCTGTTTCGCCTACAGGTGCACTTTAAATTGGACGAATAATCCCTTAATACAATAGCTTTTTAGTTAAACAAGTACTATATCAATTAGTAAAGAGATAATTGCAAATTAATGCCCTTGAACCTATGAAATATTTATCTAAAGTAAATTTATATTTTAGAAAATTACACTATTTTTTATTTTTTTAAATATAAATAACGGAAATAAAAACCTGTTAAAACGTTTTCACACAAAATAGTCTTTTTAAAAAGTCCATAAAATAAAACTTTAAAACGTGATTAAGTAAAATGTAGCCAGGTACACGAATTCGTCAGAAACAATCAAGTAGGTTTGACACTTCGAAGAAAATATATCTTTTAAAATTAAAAAATAATAGGAATTATCTAGCGAATAAAAGCGAATCTGGACTGAATTAACAATAATTCACATAACCTGTCTTTCCAATAAATAATCATGGAATGATTTTTCTACTTACATTAATCTTTTTTCTAACTACCCTCCATCATTTAGGCCTAATTTTCTCGTAGAAATAAATCTGCGCTGGATTGCTCACTTCCACTTGTAATTTCTTCTTGACAAATTTGAAATGGTCTACCGCGAATTGGTACAATTCATTTTCCATTTTCCAAATGGGCGATTCTTGTATTTTCGCTATGGTTGATAAATTCGGTTCTATTTTTGAGCTGGTTTGCCTTAAATGTGATTTATTGCTGTTAAGGTAGTATTCTGTTGCTCCTTTGAAGAAGCGAGGTAATGTGGCCTCTAGTAATGTGATGAAGTCTAGCATTTCTTCGGTGATGCCTACCAGGAGATAGTAATTGACTAGATTGTGTTTCGCTTGTTCTAACGCCCATGGATTGCCTGGTATCCTGAAATAATGAAATTTTATTATTATATTGAAATATGATTAAAAGCGCGCTTGAAGTCGCTATAGAGACGGAGGTAAGTAGAATAGAATAGAGTACTCTTTATTGCAACCAAAGAAAATTATACTTTTACTATCTACAGTTTTACTTGTAATTTATTCTTTTAATTCATTTGTAAGTGTGGCAACACCTTTTTATTTTTTTCTTTACAGTGCCGTCTGTTTCACATGCAATATTCATAAAATAAATCAATAGTTTCATAGGAAAATGAAAGTAACATCGTGATAGGAATTCAAGCGCGACACAATGTTGATTAAAGCTAATTATAGTGTTTATGAATTTCTCTAAGTTTAAGCATAACGAATACTAAACACGCCGCCCTTTTTCAAAGAGTAGGAAACATTGAGGTAGGGGTGAACAAATAACACTATAGATCCAATGAATTGATGTGTTGCTGGCTTTTCCGTAGATCCATAGAAAACAACGGTCAGATAATAAAGGTGCAGTGGACCCTTACGTACGTACCAGTACCAGCACTACAGTTTAACAGCACTCCAGTTATTTTCTTCTGATCTCAATTCTCAATACAGAGTATCTTTATGTTATGTTACAGTCATGCGATTTCCGCCTTCTATCAGATTTTTTGGCGTACCACCATGCGTAACGCCAAATTCACCGGGGGTAGAATTCCTTTGCAGGAGGTCGACTAGGTGGGTACCCCAACAGTGCCAGTTATCCTACCGCCTGAGCAGTGATGTGCAAACATTACTGTGCTGTAGGAGGGCACTGTAGCTAGTGAAATTACTGGGCTAAGGAGTCTTAACATCTTATGACTCTCAAGTAGGAAGCGTTGGGGCAGTGCACTGGGTAGCACTGTACTAATTATGGGCAGCGTTATCTCTTACCATCAGGAGAGCGTCTTGCTCGTCTTCTTACTTCGTTGTATAAAAAAAATAAAAAATTAGTAGCACAGATCAGGCAGAGTGCAGAAGGGCTCTTTGCAGATAACATTAAACAATGGAAACATAGAGAGGAAGCGATGTGTTATTAAGACACTGTGCACAGTGAGGTGTGATCTAAATACTGACCAGCATTCGGCAGCGTGTCCACAGAAGAATGGCACCTGGAGCCACATGTTGTCTGGGTTGCAGTCCGGTTGGTTTCTCTCTACACACTCGTCAAATGTCTGTAAAAATTAAATATGTCATCTGTAACGCACTGAATGGTGGCCAAGGACAGGCAAACGCAGTGTCGGTCGTCCAGCAGCCAGATGGCGACCCGCCACTTGATAAAAGTGGCGGGTCGCACATGGACCAGATTGGCACAGGACAGGGTTGAGTGGCATAACATGAAGGAGGCCTATGCCCAGCAGTGGGATGTCGAGGGCTGTGGATGATGATGCTGATGAACGCACTAAAGAGATTTGGCGGTATTTTCCTAGTAATTGGACAGCATAAAATATAATATTAAAGTGATATGACAAATTTTTCCATATTCTTGCAACTTATTGTCGATAACAAGAGAAATAAAAATAATTAAGCTTACTACCAAGCAGTTTAAAGATATTTTGGTGCCTTATTTCATTAATTATAACTAACTAGTGGACTGTGTGTGAATTATACATATAAACCTTGCTCTTGGTTCCCTCTATTTAAAGAGTTATCTCTCTATTTAACTATATCGGGACAAAAATCCTCTTTTCAATCTCATAAAATAATCTACAGAAATAAAATCAGTACCCAAGACGTTTGTTAAGAGTTTTTAAAATAAATCTATTCTCATTTATATGCAAAACAGTATGTGCAGGCATCTTGTAAGATTGCACACATGTTTATACAAGTTTACCATTACAATTTTAGTTTCTGATTACACAAATTTAGACCTAACTACATTGGTATTTAGGTTCAAATTGGACTATCCTTAGTTTATGTAGGTTATTTACTGATATATGTCCCTATAAAGTGATGACTTAATACATGTTTATTTATAGTTGATATTTCTTTGTTCAATGATTGATTCATTTGCTTCTGAGATTTTATCATTTATCTCTTCACTTCTATTTCTAAGAATTGGAGATATTGTATAGATTTCTAATAAACAGATAGTATGGCAAATGCCTTTAAACTGGATTTCTGTCTTGTATTTTTCTTTCTGATTTTGTAGTCAAATCAGTTTCAGTTTCAGTGGGTTGATTAATATACTCTTCTTATATATTTATAGAATAAGAGTATAGATATTAATATGAGTCATGGTCAGGTACTGCAGTTGTAAACTGCTGATTGTAATTGTGGTATGTAGCGTCCGTGGCCTAGTGGTCATACGTCCGACTTGTAAGCTGGAGGTCCTGGGTTCAAATCTCAGTGTGGCAAAGATTTTCGCCTGGACGCTACCGTGTTTTGGAAGGCACGTAAAACTGTGGGTCCCGGCTGTTTCCTATAAGATATGTAGGAGGCAGTCGTTAGGTCATGTTGCAGGCCTTGTAGGAATCTTGGCGACTTGAAACTGCAACATATAGGTTAGCCACACAACCTATAATTTGTGATTTGACTCTGACAGTGTAAGTAGGGTAACCTGTTCTGTTGGAGTATAAACCCCAATTATTATTTTATTATTATTATATTCACATTCGACCCCACATCAATTGCACCCAGGTGGCAATTACCACTGAATGGCAACTCTGAAGTTATTATTCCCACTTTTAAATTGCTCTATACTGCTGTGTAGGTTGTACCAACTAAATATGTCATTTCATATATTTTTAACAATTTAGTCTTCAGTTCATTTTCCTGACAAAAAAGTTTATAGCTCTGCTGTGTCTTACCATTTTGTCTCCATGTTTTTTCCTTACAAGATGTGGTCTGAAATTGTCTCCATTCCTTAAGAAGTAGTAGTAAGAGACCAGCCGGTCCAGTGGTTTCCTTATCAGGTTTATAAATATTGGTTTTGAGTTAGTTCCCAACCTGAAATAAAAGCTATTAGATTAAGGCCTTAGGTATATGATATGATTAAGTAGAAAGATAGAGTATAAAAATAAAGGCACGCTAGATGTACTAAACACTGAGAGAAAGATTGGATAAAACTTCCAAGAAATTGACTAAGATTGATTGATATCTGTTTACCTATCTTCTATCTATTTATAAGAAATATATACAGTGCAACCTCGATATAACAAATCGGAGGGGAACAAGAAAATATTCGTAATATCAAGTAATTCGTTGAACTGAGGTTTGCTATGTTGAGGTTAGATTGGTCTAAAATTCGTTATAAAGAGGTAAAAGAATATCTGAAAACTTATCTTTAAATTTTAAAATTGTAGCCAATGTACTTGCGGGAATCCCGAACTTATTAGCTATGTCTAATTTTTTCGTCATGGGATTTTGGTCAACATAATTGATGATGTTTCGCTTTTCTGCGACCGATAAGGAACACCCTTTACGTTTCTGAGCCATTTTAACTTAAATCTTTAACAATAGTGACGAGCAGAGGTGTTTACATTACTTTCCATCAAAACAACAATGATTACTGTACAAACAAAAGCGTGTCGAAACTCGAAACATGTCGAGACATGAATCACATTACATATAAGTGAACACATTGATAGTTGAAAATTCGTTATAAAGAGGTTGTACGCAAAGAATGTTCGCAATGTAAAGGTATATTTTATATTGACTCTTATGGACAATTCAAGGGGATTACGAAGAATTTGTTAAATCGAGGAAGTCGTTATATTGAGGTACGTTATATTAAGGTTGCACTGTAGAAGGAAAGAGTGACTGATTGACTGACTGATCTATCAACGCACAGCCAAGGCCACTAAACGGATTCGGTTGAAATTTGGAATACAGATAGGTTTTATAACGTAGACCTCCGCTAAGAAAGGATTTTGCCATGCGGGCAAAGCCGCGAGCATAAGCTAGTAAGAAATAAAAGACTAAATAAAAATAGGTATAGGACTAAATATGAATAGTTAATGGACACCCTGACTACAAATAGTGACTACTGATTTCTTAGTTATTGGATATCTGGGTATGGATTTCTTAGTTAACATTATAAGTCTTACCTTTCAAAGTTCAAGAATGCCATATGCCCGTGATATAGGGCCGGCTTTACCTCATTCCATCTCGTCACATTCTGAGCAAAATGATACTGATTATTGAGCGTCATGATATGGCTGTTTGCAGTTATATTGATATGTAGCACTTTAAAATTGTTCCTCTTGCACAAATCGTACGCCACCCCGACGAAACTAGTCGAGCCAGTCTTCGGAACGCGGTTGTAGATGACCACAGTATCATCGACGGTTTTGTCCAAAACTTTAGGGAAAAATTGCCGAGATTCTGTGCGGGACTGCGCTAGTCTGTATTCTGTAATTTAACAAACATAACTGAAGATTTTAGGTAAAGTTTCCGGCAACGTTTTGACGTGAATTTCTGACTTAATTTTTACATTGAAACGATTTCTGTGAAGTGAAAATTGAAGACTTTAGCATAAAGAAGCAAGTAACATACCCAACTTTCGATAATTATCTTCTAGTCGTGCTATTTCAGCTTGAAAATAAAGCACAACTACAACAATAACACACAAGCACGAAAACAGACATAGTTTGTTTACGTTAAACATTGCTGCGCGAGTCCCGTTCACTCGTCGTTACTACAACACAAACACTGGCATAATTATCGCACGCCTATTATTATAAATAAACATTATTTAGGACAAGAAAAATAAAAATTGTTTTTTCACACAGCCCAGCTGAGTCCGCTATTGACAATTTATGACAGATTTGACATTTGTTTGACAATGATGGCTTGTCAACGTCAATGTCAAAATGGTGTGACTATCAACGTCACACAAAATGATTATTTATTTATTTTAATAGCACGCACGTTAAGCACATTAGCTAATTATAAAAATAACGTATTCATAAATTAGATTTAAAGCGCTATTATGCTCGCTTAATGCAATATTAACTAATCTTAGGCTCTGTACTTTGAGATTTCTTTCATATTTGAGTTTACCTACCTTAGAATGATTAATACTTTATATATATTCACTTCATTGCACAATAAGCCATAAAATTAGATTTACTCTGAGAATGTTGCAACAATACATGCCTATTGAATCAACATTGTCCGGTGGGCAGCAACATAATCCGTAGTTCCGTCCGTCACGAATAAATAACCGAATTAGAATACAAAATAATCAATGCGCTCCAGGTGGGCGAGGTTAATTTCATTTAAAGCTGATTTAGTTGTTAACAATACATTACCTTGGCTATCTGCTAAAGACGTCGCAGCCTGAAAAGCCACATATACTGGATTGGCCAAGTGATAAAAATATTGGAAGATAATACTATAGATCTTTTTATGACTCAGTTATAATTATTATTTACACATATACTTACGAGTATCTATAATAATCTATAAAGGTACCTACATATATAACAAAATTCTCTGATAAAAAAATTAAGTAGATATACCTATAGTTACATCTTTCCACCTACCCAGAAGTACAGATGCCAGAAGACCATGATGCGTTTAATGCAGTGTTGCGTAGGACTTCATAGTACTGCGTCTGCGACTAAAATAGGCGTCTATAAGTAACTCTCAGATATACCTAACTTCTACAGTAAAAAAATTCTAAGCCTATCACCTAGAATCAGGACTAATATTTTACGAGTGAGACATAAGACGAACGTAGTGCCAGTTTATTTCGTTGTTTTACTTAAAGAAAACCAGAGTAATTAATCGGGGAAACCCTTTCAGTTAGTTAACAGAAATAAACAAATGTTATTATTAAATCTGCGTCACTGGCCGGCTAACGAGCTGTGCGAAAAATAGAGGTGTGACATTCATTTTGGCCAAAAGTGGGTCAACCTAATGAATGTTGAATTTATTATTCGATTTATCGGTTTTCTTATTTTGACTTGTCGAAACGATTAAATTATTTTGTGAAGATTAAAATTTGTGTAAATTTTAACTCTTTTTAATGAGAAATGCCTTCCCCTTAAAAATTACAACATAATGTATTTTGTGGAACATCTACGAAAATTATTTACGTATCTACTTTTTTTTTATATATACAAGTAAGTTACCTGCTCAAATAAAATGTTTTATAGTTAGGTACAAAGAAGTTTCCTAGGTTTTTCGGTGCCATTGAAAAATATCCAAATCAGAATGTGTAATGTAATAGGTAAGTAAACGGGTAAGTACATAAAAATATGTCTACGAATTTCTCGTAGACCTTCACCGTAGAGGGTCTACAACGGATCTACGAAAAAAATGTAGAGGCGTTAGGGCTAATTATTATAATTAAATTCATGATCATCGATATTCGATATCGTCTGTTTTAAACTAGCTTATGCTGGCGGCTTTGTCTGTGAGAAATATTTTCTCAGAGCATACCTTTCTACATCATAACAGTTATCTATATTACAAATTTCAAACTAATTCATTCAAAAATTTAGTCAATCGGCCACTCTTTACAATACAGAACATAAAAAAACAGTGTGTCTGACTAAATTATTAACGCGTAACTCCAAATGCTGCTGTGATTTGTTTTAAATTTGATACACAAGTAGAAATTATGACATAATAGCAGACTGTGAAATAGACATTCACTAAGAGAGGATATTTCTTGCCGGAAATCTGCGTAGCTAGTTGAAAATAAGAACCAATAAGAACAAATGTATTTTTAAGTCCCCTAACATGTCAAAAGTCAGAACCAATATCCTAGTTTGAGGGATGATTTGAAATGAAAAATGATAATGGTACGAGTACGTACCGCAGTTCTATTTTTGTACTTTCTACCCTCGATTTATGTGATTGCATGTTGTTTCCTTGAGGGTGCTGCAACGGATATTAATTTTTAGCTTAAGTACCTATCTACACTTAGTTTTATATAGTAGTTCTAAGTTTGTTTTTGTACATTTTTGTGTTTCAATAAAGGATTATCTATCTATCTATCTATCTACCTTTTTACCAGTGCATATACATTATGTAGATATTTATGCTAGTAAATTTAAGCCCTTAAGTTGCAAGTCGTGATCTCACAAACATCCGGGTCATTTTTATAGATTTAAAAAACGAGGTAAGAAATTCTTATGTAAGTAGGTAGGTATGTAACAATATCGTTGAAACTTTTTTTTTTATGTGATGAAGTAGAAGACGAGCAAGACGTTCTCCTGATGTTCAGAGATAACGCTGCCCATAATTAGTACAGTGCTATTTAGGATTTCAAAATGATGTGAAATTCTAGGAGCACTACACCAACGCTTCTCACTCAAGAGTCATAAGATGTTAAGACTCTTTAGCCCAGTAATTTCACTAGCTACAGTACCAAACTGCGATATATTTATATGGGTCAATCCTCAGAGGCTTCCAAACACAAATACAATATTTCAGAAAAGTTTTCATAAAATATTGCTAAACTCGAAAGTTTGCTATTGATTCGTACTTAGATGGTATGGATTTTAATAAATTTTTTGGGAAAATTTTTCTCAGAGTACTAATAATAGGGTGATTCCTGAGAGTCAAAATTTTACGTGTCTGGGGGAATAAACTACCCGTAACATAGAAATTCTACCCAAAGGTATTTTTTTTCCTGTTAGTCTAAGGTTCAATCTACTTAATGCATGATAGACATCAGGTTATAATATTTAGCTGCAAGTATCTAAAAAAAAATGTAAAAGCCCTGAAATTTGATTACCGTGGGCTGTCCCTTACACATTTTCGGAACAAAATATATTTTTTACACTAATTTATAAAAGGAATTTAATTAATTCCTGTGATCAAAGCTGTAAAGGGTGAACTGTTATATGATCAAAAAAATACGCGAAGGCTGTACTCAGCGTAGTTTTAGAAAAAATAACAAATTTAGGTTTGTCCCCGGACAAAAAGTGATTCCCATGGCGCACGACATAACTACCCACATTTCACAAACCACAATACTTAGAAGCTTGTACGCACGTTATTGGCTAACTTCGATTGCGTTCTAAACATAGTGAAGAGAGGCTCCTCCTCTCGTTGTTATAAACTGGATTTACGAAGGTGAGAAATTGATTACCGTGGTTTTGGTTCACTAGATCATTGATTACCTTTTCCATGTTTAAAAATATTTTTTTATCCATTACGGTTTTTTGACTAGTGTGTGCAGTTAGAAAAAGGGTATTGTTTATCATATATTTTATTAATATTGGTCTATAATTATGGTATTTAAAAATATTGACAAAAAACTATACAATTTTGATTTCCATGGTATTGATTCTCATGGCATTTTACCACGGTGATCAATTTTCCCCTGAGTTTTCTTGCGCATTCTTTCACTTTTTACCCAACTACAGCGAAGCCGCAGGGTATGGAAGTGATTTTGACAGTTTATATTTGTATATTTTATTATTTCAGATATTTTTTTTTATATTGTATACATCAGATTTTTTTATATTGTACTATAGTAGACAGCCGCTCTAGCTTATGCGACACCATTATATCCCCACATTAAAAAGTCGCTCAGCGAGCTATGGAGAGGGCTATACTCGGGGTTTCTCTACGTGATCGAATCAGGAATGAGGAGATGAACCAAAGTCACTGACATATCTCCGCGGATCAGGAAGCTGAAGTAGTAATGGGCATGCCACATAGCACGTAGAGCGAATGGCTGATGGGGTCGAAAAGTGTTCAAGTGGCTACTACAGGCAAGCAAACGCAGCGTAGAACGTCTACCCACAAGTGTGGCAGACGACCTTATTTAGGTCGCTGAAAGACGCTTGAAGCAGGTCGCTTCCAACACCGGTGTTATATGTATATGGAGGTCTAAAAGGGAGGTTTATGTTCAGCAGTAGACGTCTTATGGCTGAGATGATGTATGATGAAAAAATAAAACGAAACAATGGGCTGACTGCAACTTTCAGTCCAGATTAACCTAACTAATGATAAATGTACAATCTGATGACAGCTTCTGGAGTGAATCCTGTCAGTGACTGTGACTGAGAAATTAATCTCATATTCTAGGACTATATATTCAATATTTTTACATTGTTTAAGACTGTAATACGTTGATTTTATTTAGTTTACATGATTATTATATAGAGAGCCAATATAGACCTTTTTAATACTTGATGTTTGGTGTATATCTGTTTGGATCACCGTTTTTAATCATTTCTATTTTATATGATTAGTATGTAGAGGTCAATATTTAAATAATAACATAGAATTCAAACAAAATAGTTTTAATTTTGATTCCCATGCCACACTTTATTGATTCCCGTGGCACCAAAAAATTAAATTTAAATATCTTCTGAACAAAACAAGTTATAATGATGCCTATTTGATTGATGTGCTTATAATTATGGGAAATTTGATATTTTACATGTAAAATGCAATAATACTTTGATTTAAAATCTGCCACGGAAATCACTTAAATACGCCCGATCTCAGGATTTACCCAATAGTCTATTTCTCTTGCTCTAATTAAGTAGCTGACTATTTTATCAAGCTTGTACCAATAAGCCTACCAAAGATTCTCCCAAGTTCCCTTGGAAACGACACCGCGAAATAGCATTAGAAAACTTATGAGTAATTACTATGACCCCCATCATGTAACCCACCAAACCGAAGATTCCCACTCCCCAGTCGATCTGAAGTCACCGCCGCGGCAGCACGTTTATTTATATCGCACGTGCCCTTCGTATTACGAACACACAAACAAATCTCTGTTTATATCGTTACAGTTTCGACATTTCATAAAACTATGAAAATTATTCGCGTACTTCTTGGCTCATGCTGGAATACAGCTGGGCATTAACCTTTTGAAAATGATCTAATAAAATGTTTTTTCTGCAATTGGGTGACGAGGAATAAGAAGCATAAGGCACGAGGATACCTTAGCAGTCGCAGTGCTATATAGTACTGTAGTCAACACCTTGGGACTTAAAGACAATATTTCGAAGTCTCGTACGTAGTGCTTATTATCGAATCGCAATATTACTCGCAAATTGTGCAAAGTGACTTTAAAATCATCATAAAATATTTTTAACCACACAACATGGAGGTGGACCGTCTTCTCTACATCTTCGGAAGCTTCTCCCGCAAGAAAGACAAGCGGAAGTCTCTGGATCCGTCTTCCATCAGCGCTGGGAACAGTCCTCTCCACGCGAAGAGTAGCCGAGTGAGTCAAAACCTGGCCGTTCCTCCTCGAACGTCAGCCTATGAAGATGAGATAAAGAGAAGATGTAGGAAGAGTCAGGTGAAAGAGTGGGACTGCAAGCTGTGTGGGAAAGAGCTGGTGGAACCGAGGCTGCTGGGGTGTTTGCACAGCTTCTGTACGAGATGCCTTTTGGGAATGCCGCAGGAAGGCGAGCCGGAGGTCTGGAGTGAATTGGATAGAGGTATGTGAACACTTGGTCTGATGACATAAGGTAACTATCGGTAATGCATGGATGAAAGTGGCCAGGAATAGGAGGAGGGGCCGATCTCTCCTATACCTACCTACCTGCGATCTCTACCTATATTGGTTGAAGGCGCGTAGTGTATAGAAAAGCAATTGTTAGAACATATTATGAGCATCTATTTATTTTTAGGGTTTTTAAGACCCCTAATGCATTTTTAACTACACATAGTACCTATCTACTATCTACCTAGTCCTTATGTTCCCCTGTCACAAAAATGGGAACAACTAAAATTAGCTTTCATCTAAGAAAACAAAGGTTTATTTTATTACCCAGCAGAAGGGCTACGGTTAGGTAAGTTATGGCTCGGTTATGATTGCCAAAGAAGATCGCCCCATAAACACAAGGGCAATAAAAACCAAACTATCATTGTTTTAAAACCAATTTTAATCGTTCTGTTGCAATCTGCACCAAAAATTATGACGAGAAGAAGAGCTCTCATTTTAATTGTGAACTCAAAGAATACAAATAGGTAGGTTCAGTACACTGAACAAATATAAACCTTCCAATAGTAAAAGTATTTATTTAAAACAAAAATGAAGTAAACCTAGTAAGCCCACTCGCATGTGTGTACCAAATATACCAAGAACACGTCTGCCCACAAACACTACATCTTTTCACTTTTCACCTAACGATTTTGTAAAATAGCGACGTTTTACAAAAACTAAAATGAACGTATACTGAACCCCGGTATGTACGGATATAATATTACGTTCATATAACGCGTATCTACAAGCGTAGACGTAATATGGGTGCCTCATTTTCCTAAGCAGACTCAGTCCACAAGTTTTCCATCCTCGGTTAAAATGTTAATAAAACCCAGTTTAAATAGAGCAAGTGCATCTGGATTAGTCGTTAATGTTTAATGGCTCGTTAATAGTTCGAGACAATGGCCCCTCAGTGGGATCTACTTAATAGGCTTCTCACGCTTGGATTTAGATATATGAGTCATTTTAATAAAAATGTTACTGTGATAGAAATGAGGACGATTAAAATAGAAATTCAGGGACCTCTATTCTCTAGCAATATTTTGGCTAATATCTTCCTTTCGGGATCTTTAAAACCAATTTTAAAAAAAGAGGAAAGTACATAATTCGTCGGAAAGGCTGTGATACTTCCCCATTCCACAGGCGGCCTCTAATAGGCCTAGACTAGGCATACCATTACAAAAGCTTAGCCTTTTAGCAGCTAGCTAGTATTCCGACATGATATCTTCAGTGCCAGACGCCCAACATCACGCGAGATCGTGGCCCGTGGCTAAGTCTAAATTAATGAATAAAAAAATTGAAGTAATAACATGAAGTTTGACCTATATTTACGTAGGTCGATTGATTTGAAGATAAAGCCAGCGTAGCAGCAAGCCTCCACTGCAGACGATGAAGCCGGACAAGTGACGACTTTCCCCCTCACGGATATTAGCGGCGACCTAGCTTGTTCACCTACATTCTAGTGAAGAACTGTTCTAATGAGGTCACAAGTTACATGATCTTACTGGGACTGATATTATATTTATAATGCCTACATTCAGGCTTATATTAGGTACTCCAACAGAACTTACTGTCAGAGTCAAATCACAATCTAGGCAGGCATCTTTGCAGATGTTGCCTGAATGTTGGACAGAGGTATGTGAACACTTGGTCTGATGACATGAGGTAACTGGGTAATGCATGGATAGAAAAGCACACCTATGTCACCTATCATACTCCACAGCCTTGCCACTTATTTCTCCAAGCCAAGCAGTAATGTACAGGCATTATTATTGTGTGCCGGACTAAAGGGCAATGTTAGCAGCGAAATTACTGGGCATGATGAAGATTCGACAACTAGGTAGTTGATATCTTAGAATAACAGATTCAATGCGAAATTTTGTAATTTAAAACACTTGGTGTCACTGAGTCGGCAGTTAACAGGCCTTGAGCTTGTTTAACAAGTTTAATAAAACATGACATAGGCAATAGGCAGAGCATATCAAATAGCTTCTTATGCTACTGACAACCAAAAAAATCATTGTAAACTATCCCAAACTTGCTCCCACAGTTGGCGCTACATAAAACAATCAAACAACGCCACATGTATGAATGTACGTAAACAAACATGTCTAATGCGAACCATTGATTAGACGTGACTGCGTAACACCGGAACTGAACTAATGCTCCTCTAAATAGATGCACCGCGGATGTCAAGTGTCGAGGAGTCAGCCCACAAATCACTTTTAGCCCCTTCTTTAATCTAAGCAACTTGAGTATCAATAGCCAAAGCATTTATTGTAGGTAATAGCGGTTGTCGCTTAGAGACCTATGACACAATATTCTTTTATTGAAATAGGCTATATTGAAGGACATTTGCAAGTCAATTTTGAAAGTTTTTTTTCTATTTTTAAACTCCCGCTCGTTTTCAAAGCACCTCTATAAGAAAAACGAGTGGATACCACATAGTATAAAATACTACTTAGTAGCTACATAGTAGAAGTGCCTAAATTGTCGATTACCTATATCTGAAAGTGGCGTTGCACAAATCAACTTCCTTTTTGAAAGTCGAAAAAAGCTTCATTATAGTTACCAGCTAGCAACGCAAGATGAAAGCCCTTTTTACCTATTTTATTACGCCTGGATAGTAGATAACTCCACCAAATGTTGAAACACAGTACTACGTAGAGTTCAGTGAAACTCCGTCTGAAACGGAATCATAACAATGCGATATGAACCAGGCATGAGATTAATCAACTGACCGGTGCTGCTCGATGTATATTTACGTAATCTGACAGCGAATCTTTCATCTTCAGAGTCCAGAGTTACTCATTTGGCACGAGCAGGCAATGCTTGTTTAATTAAACAGTTAATTTTGATACTGACTCGATAGATTTGGCTCTGGCAGCTGGCAATAGGTGTAACTGACTGACCTATTGCAGAAAAAGTTTTTAAAGGTATACAAAGTAGAGGCACATGACATAGGTAAATGTAATAGAGAAAGAGGATCTCACACCCATACAAATATTGTACACAGGCAATTAGATAATTATTATACCTCTATCATTATGTTAATACTGCTGATCTGCTGATCCGATATAAAAATTTGACCAATGGAAAGTTTTAACTACGATAAAGAGCTTTGCCGTGGTTCTTTTCTGATAATGCGTGATCATACATATATAAGATTGCTGACGAATGCTGAACCAATTTAGAATTAATTTTCTAAATTTAGTTCTAAAGAGCGAAGATGTTTATTGTGGCCTGTGGCTTAGAATCACCGAGATAAACCTAACCGAAAGAAAGCTAATGAATCGCGACGATCACGTTCCTAAAATGCTCTTGATTCCCGTAGTAACTCCTCCAAAATACTAATTAGGTACAACGAAGTTAGCAACATGATTCATTGTCAGCGAAAGAAGTCCATGTGCCATAAAATTGTGCTCTATTTTCTGAACAGTGAATCGCACTTCCGCCAACTTGAGATAAATTCAATGCCAAGAGCAATGAGTCAATGTAATTTGTCACGATATTGGGGACGCTGGTTTGTTCCCGCTTTCAGATCAGATGAGTTGAAGCTCAAACTAATCAATTGTCTATTTAGGACCACTCTCCGTGACGATATTGTACCTACCTACCAGATAGGTAGGTACATAGGTATATAGTAGGCATTAGCCATTTTCGACTCGAAAAGAAGAAGAAGAAGAAGTAGGCATTAGGCATGTAAACTGCGAGAAATTTACTAGGGACAATCCTTTTAAGCTTTCAACCAATATTAATGATATACCTACCTATAGGTAGGTACCAAATTTCAGAAACGTATGCTTAACACAAGCAAAAGAAAGGACAAACGACAAACAAACAAGGACAAGGAGAAAGGACAAGCGTCCTCTTAGGGCAAAGTGGATTCATCAAAATCGGTGTAGTATTTTTAGAATCAGTGGATTTAAACTGATTATAAAAAGTAGGTAGACTTTCTTATGGTATGTGTTACTATATTTAGGAAATTTTTTCTCCAGGGTCCATGCAAATAGACCACGTGGATCTAAAATCAGCATCAAACGGCGGTTCCGCTGGTTCAGGGTACGAGAGCGACCTGAGACACTCTGGCTCTGAACGTAGCTGGGAACACAAGAGGAAGAAGTTTGGCGTGCTGACCAGAAAGGTAAGAAGAATAACCTATTCTTGTCTAATTAGTTCATTGTTTTCTTTCGGTGGGGCAACTTTTTGGGATAAGGTAAGGTAAGTGTGAACTAGCTCGTTGTTTCCATTAAAAAATCCTTTCTTAGTGGAAGTCAACATAATCTATGTGCGGAATTTTAACCCGCCTGTGCGTTGATTCGTTATTTAGAAGATAGAAGAAGAAGAAAGATATTAAAAATTATATTGTGTCTGTTTTTCCCAGATCTCAGGCAAGAGCGTCCAATTCGTCCTGTGCCCAACCTGTAGATACGAGACTCCTCTACCACTGGGGGGCATCTCAGCCCTGCCCTTGAATTACGTCCTGCTCAGGAAGATGGCTATATCGCGAGACAGCGTCAGCGTGTTGTGTGATCTTTGTACTAGTGATAATAAAGTAAGACATGGATTTTAAAGATCTGACAATTGCTATGTTAGCTTTAGGATACGCACTTTTGATTATAGATAGAGGGGCTCACAAGGGCCCATGGGGCTCTTCAAGAGGAGGATAAAGAAGGTGTTAATGGACCGACAACGCGTCTCTAATGCCACTGGTATTGCCGACATCCATAGGCGACGGTAACCGCTTACCATCAGACGGGCCGTTTGAATGTTTGTCCTTTTTTAAACCTTTGCACCTTTAAAAGGTGCAAATTACGGACGATGCAGATCTGTTCGTGAAAGAAGAAAATGACATTAGACGGGAGTCTTTTCTCATCGTGTGCTTCCTTTAGTTTGTCTGTTCCACTGGAGACTGGAGTTTAGGTACACTAAAGATCTACTTACTATTCGTAAAACATTGCCAAACAACACTTTATAAATATAGTACCTACTTACTTATACCTACTAGTGCAAATTGATCACACACTGTATTAGTACCGATTGTTGTTTCGCACAATGAAAAAGGGCTGGTCATTTCCTGGCCTTCGGTCATCGGTCCTCTCAATTGAAAACTCACAAAGGCCAAACATCTATACCTCTATTAGTTTACAACTACCATTTCAAACTAAGTATACCGTAACTCGTAACTCTTGTATAATTAAAAATCACCCTCAAGTTACGCTCCATCAATATTTTCTCTATTTTCAATAACGTCCTCCAACTGTCTACAATCATAACAAACGTAACCAGAAGTGAAACTAGTTTCCCTCTATTCAGAACCTCAGTGAAAGCATCGTAACACATAGACACTAGCGCCAACCACATTTAAGGGTAGAAGACAATAAATTCTATGAAGCTACTCCCGAAAATACCCCACAAAGAAATTGAAAGTAACGCTTCAAATCGAGTGTAACTTGAATGGTAATTTCTGGAATCGTTCGTGTTCCCGGAGTGAAATGGTACGGATCGGTGCTTGCACGTGTGAGAGCTTTAAATAAGCTACCACAATGGTTTATTATGTAAAACTAGCGGCCCGTCCTCGCTTCGCTTCGGGTGCCATTATGAATAAAAAAACTTGAGAGGTGTCAAGGGACACCCGGATGGAACGAAGTTCCCACGATTTACCTTCCCCCCCCCCTCCCCTCCCCCCTCCCCCTCCTCTCTTTAAAGTAGTAAGTCTCTAAGAACGCTGTAGCGGCTGTAACGTTTAACTTAACTTTTTTTCGGACCGCTATAGCGGTCGGGACGTTTGAGTGGATAGCAAAAAGTGTCGTGACAACTTTTCGTAAGATTTTTTTCCGTCTAGCCCCCTTTCACAACGCGCGATAAGGAACTTCGTTCCAAAAATAAAATGAAATAATAAGACTTACGCAATAAATATTTCAATGACAAATTTACAGATTTAGTATAATACCATTGCTAGAAATAGAAAATGATCACGAACATTAAATTCGCATCTTAACATGAATTTAGTCTTTTACAACTTGTGATCCTATTTATGATATTTCTATCTTAAAATAGTTAGATAATTCTAGTAGCTTCTGGTGCTTCACCGGCCACTGCCGCGGCCTTTACAATGTTTGGAGATACTACAAAGATTTCAGGGAAATAAAAACTATCCTATGCTCTGTCCCAGGACTCAAAATGTGTTAAAACTTATTTACCTAATTCGTTGGTTAAAACCAAATGAAAGTTACGTCAGTTCGACGGATACTGATTCCTTATACAAACTCTTGGTTTCCTCTCTGAAAGGGCGGTTTCGGGGATAAAAGCTATTTTGTGTCCTTCTTGGTACTTAAACTAACCTTTGTAGAAGTAAAACAAAGCTTAATTGGCCTAACGAATATAGATAACTCATACAAACTTCACCCCTGTTCCCCTTCTAAAAGGGGATTTCTAAAATATAAAAACTATCCTATGTCCTATTTTGGTATATAAACTACCTTTATTATCCATACATATAATAAGAATGGAAATTTCTCCCCATTCATTGTGATCCTTTACTAAGGTGAACTGTGAAAATACGCATATGAACAAAACGACGCGAAAAAGTCGCTTGCGCGATCTAATTCGTAAAACATTTTGTCAATTTTTCCTAGGGAAACGTAAAATAAAATAAAAAAATAAATAATAATCATTTATATCAGACACATCGCCCCTAATTTACATCAAAAATTCGAAATAAAAGTAATAGAATATAAAGTAAATTCAATTCAAAAAAAAAATAGTGCCAAAAACGCTACAGACGCCATCTATCGGTATGGGTGTAAACTTGTGGTTGACCTTTAGTTTAATTTGGGCTAAATTTGTAAATAGTTTGTGTCACTGGTGTGGTTAAACAACACCACCGATTTGAATAAAATTTTCACTAATACGTTGCAGTTTTCTCTACTTGAACCTTAGTCTTGGTTTTAGTCAAATCGGTTCATAAATAAAAGAGTTATATCAATCTAAAGATTCGCATATAAAATGCTAATAAACAAGAAAGGTAGTCATAGGAACCGCGTAATCAAAAGACAAAACCTCATCGAGTTTGGGCTCATTTGATTCGTCTTGACGAGTACTTTGATACTATATAGTAACCAGGGTCCGAAACGGAGCTGGAAGGTGGCCATAGGAACTCCGTGATTAAAAGAAAAAACCCCATCGAGTTTGGGCTCATTTGATTCGTCTTGACGAGTACTTTGATGCTATATAGTAGCCAAACAAATTAGAATTCATTTAAATTAGTAAATGTAACTTATTTCTCAAATGAATCAGCGCCAGCGGAAAATAATCTAATGTGCGCATGATGCGTGTAAATATCAGTAATAAATATCTTTTTGCTGCTTATTTTTAATTTCTAAAACATGTAAAATCATCTGAAGATAAATAGAAAAATTAATTTACAGTTCATTGTAAAAGTAAATTATTTTTCATACAAGCTAGCGCCACGGAAAATAATGGAACTAATGTCCTAAGAAAAAGAAATATCGTTTATTCTGCAAACAGTTTTAGAAAAGAAGTCCCGCGTAACCTAGCGGAACTAAATAATAGATTTATAATTACTGTGAATACTTCATTTATTATATATTTTTTATTTGTTAGATTAATTAAATATTATGTACCTATTTAATTGAGAAATTAAATATGAGAAATTATGAATTGTTAAAAATCTGTAGATATTTTAACTTAAAATCACGCGATTGTGGCGCTCCATCTAGGGGGATCTTTTGTAAAAATCACTGGTTATCCGGAGACACACAGACATAAAATCTGTTCACACCCATTTAGGCATACATCCAGACACAAACTGTCACGTTTATAATGTTAGTAAAATTTTGCAATGATTATTATAGAACCTTTTATCTGTGTTATAGATAATCATAGGCGGATTTAGGGGGGCAAGGGGCCAAGCCGCCCCCCCCCCCCCCGAGTCATTAAGCTAACTGCTCGCGCACATATTATAAAGGATGTTTAAGCTTTAGGGGGGGGGGGGGGGGGCAGGGGGCCAAGGTACCCCCAGAAGCATTGTAGAGTTACGAATTTCGCACATATTTCTGAAATAAATTTTTTTTTTCGGCGCTCGCAGCTAGCTGCTCGCGCACTTATTGTAATGGATGTTTAAACTTCCTAACCGCTCAGAGCGAGCTAAACATACACTTTTCGTAATAAAAATTATAATATTTTTGCCCGTCTGCACCTTGCCGCCCCCCCCCCCCCAAACCAAATCCTGGATCCGCCTATGATTTTAGGTATACACCTCAGTGGTAGAGTCCTTCTCACGAATGAGGTCCCGCGGAATTTTGCGGAACTAAATTACATTTTTTCGATAAATAGGGATGTTGACACATGTTACAAATTCATATAAAGTTATGTTTTTCACATAAAAGACAGTATTTAAAAACCTACAATCACATTTTAAGGATCTATTTACAAGCCAAAATGGAATAAAATCAATTTTAATTTCAATAATTTTTACTTATTATTACGCGAATGCGAACGCCAATCAGGGCGCGTGACGTCACGCCACTGGCCTTACGCTTCCTAAGTACAATGTTCCTGATTTCGACATATTTTAATTATTCATAACTTAAAAACTACTGAACCGATTTTGATGCAACTTATACTGTGCTCTAAGTTGGTCTAAATTTAAGCAAAAAAAGTCAATAACCAAAATGGATCTTATATTTTCAGAGAGACATTTTAGTTATTGACTTTATTTTTGGCTTAAATATTGACCAACTAAGGGCACAGTATAAGTTACATCAAAATCGGTTCAGTAGTTTTTAAGTTATGAATAATGACTGTTCGGAACGTTTTAGCCAGAATTCAAAAAATCATTTTTATTTACGTATTTTTATATTGAAATATCATATAATTTTGCATAAAAATATGATATTCGTGTATGAAATGGGTCTATCTAACATATAAAAGCAATTCCAAAAATTAGTCAACATCCCTATTCTGGACTTCATGCCATAAATAATTTTTCACCACTCTCGCACGAAAATAGTGTCTTTGGTCATCGATTTCAGTGAGCAAAAGCCGTTTTTGCTCTCTAGAGAGTAGAGAGGCAAAGTGATTTGAATTTCGAACACAATTTTATTGGCTATGAAGATGTTGGTGTGTTCTGAAACTTATTTGTGTACAATTTTTATTTAACTGAGATGCACATAATTTTTAATGTTATTTATTGAATTTTAACTTTATAAATTGTATTTTTTCAATAATATTTTAAATAAAATACTATTATAGAATAATAAGTCGTAAGTGAGTTTTTTTTTTTTAAAAATATTATTACAATTTGTTTTTCATAAATATGTCACACACACAAATTTCGAACGCAACTCTTTTAATAAAAATAAAAAAATACAAAATGGCGGGATGTAGAAGTTTAGAGTTTACAGTCAAATGGAGAATGCGTTGTGACGTCATCGATAAATGCCATCTTTGTCTCTCTCTTTTGTATGAGGTAAGTGAGATGGCACTTATAGTTGTCATTTTTCTTGCGACAGTGGTGTTCACAACACATTTTCCATTTGGTTCTAAACCTCTTGGTAAAGATTCAACTAAATATTTTCAACTTAAGTTGTAAACTTTTGCAAATTTCTATTTGTGATCTAATAGTCTGTTTGGTTGGAGTGTACGAAAGGGGGCACTGAGGAAAAAGACTTAGTTTATTTTTCGATGTCAGTGGTGTTCTATTGACACCCCTTTTTTATGTTGGGAATGGGTAGAGGGGCGGCTCAGGACCAAGGTTGCCATAGACCATTTTTCATGAAAATGATTTTCCACGAAAATATTCACGATTTTTACAGGGAAAAAAGACTGTTTATTTTTCGATGTCAGTGGTGTTCTATTGACACCCCTTTTTTGTGTTGGAAATGGGTAGAGGGGCGGCTCAGGATCAAGGTTGCCATAGACCATTTTGACCTCCGGTTAGTCCTTCATTTTTTTTTCGGTGCTTGAGTAGGTAAGGGGGCGCGATTATATAGGACAAAAGACTTTGATTATTTTTCGATGTCAGTGGTGTTCTATTGACACCCCTTTTTTATGTTGGGAATGGGTAGAGGGGCGGCTCAGGACCAAGGTTGCCATAGACCATTTTTCATGAAAATGATTTTCCACGAAAATATTCACGATTTTTACAGGGAAAAAAGACTGATTATTTTTCGATGTCAGTGGTGTTCTATTGACACCCCTTTTTTATGTTGGGAATGGGTAAAGGGGTGGCTCAGGACCAAGGTTGCCATAGACCATTTTTCATGAAAATGATTTTCCACGAAAATATTCACGATTTTTACAGGGAAAAAAGACTGTTTATATTTCGCTGTCAGTGGTGTTCTATTGACATCGAAATTCTTTTGGGTCAAGTTCAGTCACATTATAATATAGGTACGACGACGAGCGAAGCGAGGAGGAGTGTTAGGTTTTACATATAAGCAACGCGCGAGCCGAGCGAGCGAAGCGAGCGTGCCGCGGCAGCGGCCGGCGAAGCGCCAGATACGAGTTGATTTTGATAGCTGAATGATTTTTATCTGTAGATGTGCAGACAGCTTATTATGCCGCGATCCAATGATGATGACGAAAAAAAACAAAAAAAAAATTTTTTTGTACATGATTTTTTTTATTTTTTCCTAAATAATTTCAGTGTTTAGAAACTATTATAAATTCCATGATTTTATAAAAAAAAATTTTTTTTTTGAACACGTAATTTTTTTTAATTTTTCCAAAATATTTTCAAAGTGTTTTGAAACTACTATATATTTGATGATTTATAAAAAAAAAAAAAAAAAATCCCTCAGTGCCCCCTTTGGTATCCTCTGACCCAAGTTTCGAATGCCGAGTTCAGCTATTTGCCTGAAAAATCTAAAGTGAAATATGTAAAGGCGTACGAATCCTTCAATAATTGGCGCCTCTCAAAAAATGCAAAAACATATTCCGAGACCGTGATACTATCATATTTCATGGAACTATCTAAAACAAGAAAATCCAGTACATTATGGAGCATTTTTTCTATGATAAAAGCTGTCTTGAAAACGAAACGTGACCTTGAAATAGAAAAATTTCTGAATGAAGCACCAGACAGTAAATACCTCGCTTTAAAAGTAAGTAAATTGATACAAAAGCTAATTTATTCCAAAGAAAACCTATCTAACTGTACCTATCTAAAAATAAGTAAACTAAATTATTGTTATTTTTTACAGGTTGTATTAATTATTGGCATAAATGGTGCCTACACAGCCGGAAACGTGGTCTAAAAATACGTGAACTGTCCGTTAGTTCGGTCAAAAATAGGCAAATCGTCCAATAGTTTAATCAACCATAGCTCAATCGACCGTAGCTGAGTTAACCGTAGGCGAATCGTCCAATATTGATTTCAACCAATAGTTATTATGAACGTAGGCGAAACGTCCAATAGACATTTTGAATAGTAGGTGATTCGATCGTAGTTACATATTGGCAAGGTTTGCCAGCCTTTACTAATTCTACGCCCATTAAGTCGCAGAAAACCCGTGAATTGAATCCCTCTTTTCCGTGGAATTGGAAATCGAATTAAATGGTCTGTATCAAATTCATTAATATATGAATAATTTACTGTCACGCGCTACGAAGTGCGCGCGGGTCAGCTAGTATTTACTAAATTTCAAGCCCAGCGGTATTAGAAATTTCAATACAACATTTGCCCCCACTTTTATAAGAGAAAAATGGCCCTCTTTTCCCCCTCTAAGAGGGGAATATCTGAGATAAACACTATTTTACATTCTCTCCTGGTACTTAAATACCTTTATGCCAAATTTCAACTCTATCAGTTCAGCAAAAAGATAATAAAAATATATATGTTTAGGTATTAAAAAGAACCTATAGGATAGGTATTCCAAATTTTATCATTCTAGGTTCAGGAGTTTCGTCTCTACTGTGATAATGATGAGTCAACCAGATTACCCTACAGAGTTTAGTGTAGTCCCACATATATTAGTTAGGTTGGAAAGTATCCACAATGCGCAAATCGAGCGCACGAAGCGAGAATGAGGCGATGCGCTTGAGCTTGGGAATCAAACAACTTTTTATACCAAATTTCAGCTTAATATTCCCGTTCCCATAGGAATATTGGGATGAATAAACAATCCATTATCGTTTCTTGGTAGTCAAACTACTATTACACCAAATTTCAAACTATTCAGCTCAGCGGTTACATTTTCCATATTAGTCCCGTTCCCGTGGGAATTTTGGATTGAAAACTATCTTGTATTCTTTTTTGGTAGCCAAACTACCTTTGTATTAAATTGCAGCTTAATTAGCCACGTGGTTACAAATTTCTATATTATACACGTTCCCGTGGGAATATTGGAATGAAAACTATTTGAACCCTTTCCTGATAGTCAAAATACCTTTATACTAAATTTCAGCGTTATAGGCTTAACGGTTACAGATTCGTTCCCGTAGGAATTTCACAAAATCCCTTCTTATCGGTCGCCTACGTTACCTAAAAACACGCTGTACAAATTTCAGGTCAATCGGTCCAGGGGTTTTATCCCTGCGATGATAAGTCAGTTAGATTTCCACTTAAAATTTTGGCATAGACATAGATTGTTCCCGTTTCCGTAAGAATTTTGGGTTGAAACTATCTCGTACTTTCTTGGTAGCCAAGTTGCATTTAGTTTCAGCTTAATCGGCCAAGCGGTTACAGATTTTCATATTATTCCCGTTCCCGTGAAGAACCGTTGTGAATCCTTTCCTGACAGTCAAACTACCTTCCAAATTTCAGCGCTATAGGCGTTACCGCGATTTCCATTTTGTTCCCGTTCCCGTAAGAATTTTAAAATGAAAACGATCATGAATCCATTCATGGTACCCCAAATACCTTTATACCAAATTTCAGCGCAATAGGCTAGAAGTTACAGATTTCCATTTTGTTCCCGTTCCCGTAAGAATTTTGGAATGAAAACTATCCATACATATAATAAGAATGGAAATTTCTCCCCATTCATTGTGATCCTTTACTAAGATGAACTGTGAAAATACGCATATGAACAAAACGACGCGAAAAAGTCGCTTGCGCGATCTAATTCGTAAAACATTTTGTCAATTTTTCCTAGGGAAACGTAAAATAAAATAATAAAATAAATAATAATCATTTATATCGGACACATAGCCCCATAATTTACATCAAAAATTCGAAATAAAAGTAATAGAATATAAAGTAAATTCAATTCAAAAAAATCAAAAAGCAAAAAGTGCGACAAACTAAAAATACGCCATCTATCGATGTGGCCATAAACGAAACGTGACCTTTAGTTTAATTTTGGCTAAATTTGTAAATAGTTTGTGTCACTTGTGTGGTTAAACAACACCACCGATTTGAATAAAATTTTCACTAATACGTTGCAGTTTTCTCTACTTGAAACTTAGTGTTGGTTTTAGTCAAATCGGTTCATAAATAAAAGAGTTATATCAATCTAAAGATTCGCATATAAAATGCTAATAAACAAGAATGGAAGTCAGAGGAACCGCGTAATCAAAAGACAAAACCTCATCGATTTGGGCTCATTTGATTCGTCTTGACGAGTACTTTGATACTATATAGTAACCAGGATCTGATATTGGAGCTGGAAGGTGACCATAGGAACTCCGTGAATAAAAGACAAAACCCCATCGAGTTTGGGCTCATTTGATTCGTCTTGACGAGTACTTTGATGCTATATAGTAAACAAGGTCTGATGATGCACGACGAACGTAAATATAGTAATAGGTATCATTTTGCACCTTATTTTTAATTTCTAAACAATGTAAAATCATCAGTAAACAAATTAGAATTCATTTAAATTAGTAAATGTAACTTATTTCCAGCGCCAGCGGAAAATAATGGAACTAATCTAATGTGCGCATGACGCGTGTATATATCAGTAATAAGTATCTTTTTGCTGCTTATTTTTAATTTCTAAAACTTGTAAAATCATCTGAAGATAAATAGAAATTAATTTAAAGTTCATTATTTTTCATACAAAGTAACGCCACGGAACTAATGTCTTAGGAATCTATTATATAAAATCGTTCGTACACTTTTGTTCTATCAACGCACAGCCCAAACGGCTGGACGGATTGAGTTGAAATTTGGACAGCGTATTCTTAAGAAGATTTCATCGTGCAATAAGAAGCGATTTTTTGAAATCCCTCAGGAACAGGAATTATTCCCGAAAAACGAATGTATGCAAATCTGTAACCGCTGAACCGATTGAGCTGAAATTTTGTAAAACGATTGTTGGGATTGTGATTAGAAACATCTAATAGTTTTTTTGTCAAAAATTTACTTTTAAGGGGGGGTAAAGGGGGGTCGAAGTTTGTATGGAAAATTTAGAACTGCTGACTCTATTGAGCTGAAATTTGGTACAGAGGTAGATTGAGTTCTAAAAAATTGTATGGTATACTTTTTATCCCAATAATCAACCTCTAAGGCGGGATAAAGGTGGTCAAAGTTTGAATGGGAAATCGGTAACCGCTTCTTTGTTTAAGCTGAAATTTAAACCAGCGTGTTCTTTAGGTAACGTAGGCGACCTATAAAAAGGAATTTTTGCAAAATTTCCCCGAAAACAGGAATTATTCCCGAAAAACGTTTGTATGCAAATCCGTAACCGCTGAACCGATTGAGCTGAAACTTTGTAAAACGATTGTCTGGAGTGTGTTTAGGAACATTGAATAGTTTTTATGCCAGAAATTTACTTTTAAGGGGGGGTAAAGGGGGTCGAAGTTTGTAAGGAAAATTTAGAACCGCTGACCCTATTGAGCTGAAATTTGGTACATAGGTAGATTGAGTCCTAAAAAATTGTATGGTATACTTTTTATCCCAAAAATTAACCTCAAAGGCGAGATAAAGGTGGTCAAAGTTTGAATGGGAAATCGGTAACCGCTTCTTTGTTTAAGCTGATATTTAAACCAGCGTGTTTTTTAGGTAACTTAGACGACTTATAAAAAGGGATTTTTGCAAAATTCCCCCGGGAACGGGAATTATTCTCGAAAAACCTTTGTATGCAAATCTGTAACCGATTGAGCTGAAATTTTGTAAAACGATTTTTGGGATTGTGATTAGAAACATTGAATAGTTTTATGTCAGAAATTAACATTTAAGGAGGGGTAAAGGGGGGTCAAAGTTTGTATGGGAAATTTAGAACCGCTAACCCTATAGAGCTAAAATTTGGTGCAGAGGTAGATTGAATTCTAAAACATGATATGGGACACTTTTTATCCCAGAAATCAACCTTTAAGAGGGGGAAAGGGGGGTGCAAGTTTGTGTAAGAAATCGTTAACCGTTTCTTTGTTTTAGCTGGAATTTGGACAGCGTATTCTTTAGGTAACGTAAGCGACCGATAAAAAGTCATTTTGCATGCTAAAAGTAAAAGTTTGTATGCCAATCCGTAACCGCTGAACCGATTAAGCTTGAATTTTGTACAACCACTGTTTGAATCGTTTTTAGGAACATTGCATAGTTTTTATTTCCGAAATTTAATTTAAAGGGGGAGTAAAGGTGGGTCGAAATTTGTATGCGAAATTTAGAACCGCTGACCCTATTGAGCAGAAAATCGGTACAGAGGTAAAATAAGTCGAAGAAGAAAGAAATCAACCTTTGAAGGGAAGAAAGGGGGGGTGCAGGTTTGTGTAAGAAATCGTTAACGCTCCTTTAGTTTTATCTAAAATTTGGACAGTGTGTTCTATAGGTAACGTTAGCGAAATTCCCACGGGAACGGGAATAATTCCCAAAAAACGTTTGTATGCAAATCCGTTACCACAAAACCGATTGAGTTGAAATTTTGTAAAACGATTGGTGGGGATGTGTTGAAAAATGTTATTTGGTTTTATATGACAGAAATTTACTTTAAGGGGGTAAAGGGGGGTCCAAGTTTGTATGGAAAATTTTGAACCGCTGGCTCTATTGACCTAAAATTTAGTACAGAGGTAGATGGAGTCCTAAAAAATGATATAGGATACTTTTTATCTCGGGGGGGTGCAAGTTTTTGTTAGAAATCGTTAACCGCTTCTTTGTTTTAGCTGAAATTTTGACAGCGTATTATTTAGGTACCGTAAGCAGCCGATAAAGAGGGATTATGTAAAATTCTTTCGAGAACGGGAATTATTTCCAAAATAACTTTTGCTTGGTAATCAGTTACCGCTGAACCGAAAATGAGCTGATTTTTTGATAAACAATTTGTTCAGTTAATGAATAGTTTTTCATGTCAGAAATTAACTTTTAGGGAGAATCAGAATTAAAGAAGGGAGGAAGGATGGTAAGAGTTATAATGGGAATTCAGGAACCAAGGGATTGATTTGAGTCGAGGGAAGGATAGTGTGAGAAATTAGTAACCAATAATAATTTAGCTTAGATACATTACGGTAGAGATAAGTTCAAGAGTTATCGGGAAAGGAACGCAAATACTTTTAATTCCTGCAAAGTGGCGTGAAAATTTGTGAAGGCAATCAAACAACCGCTGAACCGAGATAGTTTGACCTCTGGGAAAGGACAGGATTGGTACCTACTTTCTTACGGTAGCGAAACAAAACTGCGTAGAAATACCCAGTCCGATATTCTTCACTGCCCACAGCGGGAGCAAATGTTATAGCCATTGTTTAAACAGGCCTATACTTATTTTACGCTCACAAAGTCGCGGGGATTGAGTTACAATCATAGTCGAAAAGGCAGCACCAAATTTTCGCTTGAATAATAGACTGTCACGCGCAACGAAGTGCGCGCGGGTCAGCTAGTCCTGAATATTTTCATGGTAGTCAAACTACCATTATACCAAATTTCTGCTTGATAGACTCAACGCTGATAGATTTCCATTTTTTCCCGTTCCCGTTGGAATTTCGCAAAATCCGTTCTTATCGGTCGCCTACGTTACCTAAAAAACACGCTGTTTAAATTTCAGCTCAATCAGACCAGCGGTTTTATCCCTGCGATGATGAATCAGTAGATTTCCACTTTAAATACATATTGGAATAGAATATAGACATACTCGTAGATTGTTCCCGTTCCCGTGACATTTTGGGAAACTGCCTTGAATCCAGTCATGTTAGTCAAACTACCTTTCAACTAAATTTCAACGTAATAGGCTTAGCGGTTACAGATTTTCAGTTTTGTTCCCGTTCCCGCAGGTATTTTGGAATGAAAATGATCTTGAATCCATTCATGGTAGTCAAACTACCTTTATGCCAAACTTCAGATTTATAGGTTTAGCGGTTACAAATATCCATTTTGTTCCCGTTCCCGCAAGAATTTTAGAATGAAAACTATCTTGAATCCATTCATGGTAGTCAAACTACCTTTATGCAAAATTTCAGATTAATAGGCCTAGCGGTTACAAATTTCCATTTTGTTCCCGTTCCCGTAGGAATTTTGAAATAAAAACTATTTTGAATTTTTCCATGGTTGTAAAACTACCTTTGCACCAAATTTCAGCTTGATAGACTTAACGGTTACAGATTTCCATTTTGTTCCCGTTCCTGTGGGAATTTCGCAAAATCCCTTCTTATTACCTGCCTACGTTACCTAAAGAACACGCTGTCCAAATTTCAGCTCAATCGGTCCAGCGGTTTTGTCCCTGCGATGATGAGTCAGTCAGTTTTCTATTTTATATAATAGTATAGATGTGGTTTGGTTCTCATGGGATCTCATTACGAACTTAATCGTTATAAGTTATAAGCGTAGCTAAACATGTGCTACAAATATTTGATTTGATTAGATGTAAACTGAAAGATTGGTGAAAGACGAGATTTTATATACGGAGGGTTAGGCTTCGGCCGTGTCTATGCCTACAACCTACTGGACAAAATCGTGTCGCCTAACTGTCGAACGGTCATGTCCGTATTCCGGCATGATGTTCAGTAATGAGTAATGCCAGGGAGGGACGCCTTCTAGATTCATTCTGCTACTATCCTTAGGCGTATCGTTGCTTAACATTGTGCGAGATCATCGTCGTAGCCTGAGCTCAGCGTTTATACCTTGAAATTTTTTTATTTTTTTTTCAAAAATGCATGCTGTATTCTGTCCACCAGGCAGAGAGCCGTTGCAATCAGTGCCTAGTGAGCATCTGCTCGTCCTGCGGCGAAGCGCACGGGCGGCAGCAGGCTACAGCGCGCCATGCCTTGCAGCCCATCGACCCACTGCCGCCCAGCTTCTGTTCCCAGCATCCGCGGGCTGAGCTCAGCGTTTACTGCTCCTCTTGTCAGCAGGTTTGTATAATAAACAGATAAGAATTGATGCATGAAAGGAGAAGATAGGATATACTCTGCTGCATAATTATTATAATGTAATCAGGAGTAAGAAGATTGTAAATTTTCTGTCATTGGCATTCATGGTAAATTGTCAGTAAAAGTTGCAGCATTCAAAATTTAAAGCTAAATTGAAGCGGCTAAATTGAAATTTTCCGCGATGTTTTCAAGTTGGCTAGATCGAATTATTATGAACAAAATGGAAGATAACAGTTTTCCTAATAAGAAACCCACGAGAAACACCTGTTATAACCCTGAAGATAACACAATTCGAAGATCTGCATGTCAGATCTGCAGTCAGACAATGCAAACATTTCCCTCTATCCTTTACAATTCTAGCAATTTCTGAACTAATTTTTTGATTTAACATGGACTTCCGATAAGAAAATAACACAGTTTTCGTTTGGCCCTACTGATTCAGTCAATATTTCCAGGTTATTTGCCGAGACTGCTGTATAATCTCCCACAGCGGACACGCGCTCGGCAGTTCAGCGCGTGCAGCTGAGGAACGCGCACGAAGACTGCGCGACGCGAGCGCACGCGCAAGATATGTTCCTGAGCATGTGGTGAGGGCTGCGCGCGTGCTCAGCGATCAAGCTTATGAAATCGATGTAAGTTGGCACTTGAGAGCTAAGAAATTCTATTTAAAA
This sequence comes from Hemithea aestivaria, assembly GCA_947507615.1. Lineage (NCBI taxonomy): Eukaryota > Metazoa > Arthropoda > Insecta > Lepidoptera > Geometridae > Hemithea > Hemithea aestivaria. The sequence continues at coordinate 17,117,115 of OX382327.1, read as the reverse complement.
AGAGTTCTTTAGCGACATACTCGTAGTTTTCCTTTTTGTACCTACCAGAGGTACAGAGGTACTCCATTTCTGTTCTTCTTTAATTTGGTGGTGGTCATCTTTTATTAGGTAAGTAGATATCTAAAGAGACATTTGAGAATATCCATTGATTAGGTATAAGCGGTTAACCAGCTTTGCAGTTAAAACAAACCGTATTGATATTTTGTATTGTTTAAATAATTTACACACACTGCGCGTATACGTGTTCACAAAGTGGAGCTGGCTCTTTAGTCATAATATCCAGACAATATCGTATTACATCATCATTTAACGACTCCAAACATTCCTTCCCCAGTATCAAGCAGCATCAGTGGAAGCAGATATCCAGTCGTGGGCAGAACAGTACCGACGCGCAGTGGCGGCGCACGGACGAGCCTTATGTCTCGAATCAATGATGAGCAGATTATCATGTATTGATGACTAATATTTCTTCCCCAGTACCAAGCAGCATCAGTTGAAGCGGAGATCCAGTCCTGGGCAGAACAGTACAGACGCGCAGTGGCGGCGCACGGACGGGCTTTATGCCTCGCAGCGGCAAGGGCTCGGGAGAGGCACCGACAGAAGGTGGAGCACACACACCGACTGCTGGAGGACCGAGCTAAACATGCTGTGGAAGCGGTGGAGTTTGCTGATGAGGTGAGGGAAGAATAGAATAGAATAGAAAACACTTTATTCACGGCAAAAACATAAAAAAAGAAATACAAACATACTACACTTACAATGAACTATATAAACATAAATAAACTAAGTACTGAATTACATTTACATTGCCGCGAAAGGGTGCCAGCTCAGCATATGTAGAAGATGATGATATTGTTCTGCTAATGCTCGCGGCATTGCCCGCATGGTGAAATCTTTTCCTAGCGGAGGTCTACAACATAAAACCTATCTGTGTTCCAAAATTCAACCCAACTATACGTACGTTACTATACGTTCTATTTTAACAATGCGTTCAGCAGTTTGGGCTGTAGGTTGATAGATCAGTCAGTCAATCAGTCACTCTTTCCTTTAATATATTTAGATGAGGGATTTATCCCGCCTTCTAGGTTTAGTCTGCTAACATCAACGGCCGCATCTCGCTTTTAACATCACGCGAGATCGTGCCCAAACGCTAACCTATAATGCATAAAAAAACAAAGATAACCTGAACCTTTCGTGACCTCAGGATATTTGCAATATTGAACATCAAATGAAATCAAGTGTTTATTAAATAAGTTTACCTAGTAATTTTTTAATCGCGCAATGGACACGCTGGATTTTGGTAAAAATGCCAAAGGTCAGCTTATAACTATTAGTGTCTTCTTTCTTGTGATTCTCAGCTTAATCAAGCAATCATCTCCTTCTTCCCAGCTGCTAGCCCAAGGCAAGGAGAGCGAGGTGCTCTCCCTCAGCGGGCCAGTCCTCTCCCGATTGGAGCAGCTAACAGAGTCTCCAGCTGGTGAAGTCCCCAAGTTAGAGCTGAAGTTCGCTCCGAAAGCCCCAGCCGGACACGACTCCAATCTATTCGGGAGGCTTCTGACCGAGGCTCCTGATCCGGCCACTTGTGTTGTTAATACTGAAGGTAGGGGGTTACGACAGACAAACATGATATCTTTATTCCGATCTATCTTACCTATTTGAAAAATATGAACATTAAGTACTGAGAAGAACAGTAAAGCAAGGGAGTGATTTATCCAGGCGGCGTGCCTCTTGGCAGGATCTCCCCCCTGGGACCTGGAGGCGGAGCTGTATGCGGCGCGCTACGAGTGGCGCGCCGCGCTCCGCCTCCGCGGGCTCACCGCGTCTCCCAGGGAGGTAGAGAGGTGGAAGGAGGAAGCCAAGGAGGCACTGCTCGAGAGGTGGAGTACGCGTCTGGCCCACCCTCGAGCAGGCAGCTGGACAGTGGTGGCAGTCCGTCCACTACTCCAGCAGTGGACGGACAGAGAGCACGGGTCCGCCACCTTCCGGCTCGTGCAGGTGCGCCCCGGGCACGGATGCTTCGGAAAGTACTTGCACCACGTAGCCGGCAGGGAACCGACCCCTGCTTGCCACCACTGTGGTAGCGACGTGGATACGGCGCAGCACACACTGGAGGAGTGCCCAGCTTGGGTCAGTGAGCGTCGTACCCTCGTCGCTGTTATGGGGGGCGAGCTCTCGCTGGTCTCTCAACCATGGTAAGAGCCATGGTTGAGAGCGAGGAGTCGTGGCAGGCCGCGGTTTCGTTCTGCGAGAGTGTCATCGCGCAGAAGGAGATCGCGGAACGCGAACGGGAGGTCACCACCGACCTCCCGATGCGTGCCCGGAGAAGGGGGCGTCGGAGGCGTATCTTCCACGCCCTTCTCCAGCCCCCATAACCTGGGTCTAGGCGGCGAGTACGGGGGTACTCGTCGCCGCAAGCACAGACCCACGAGGTGGCGCGCGCGGTGTTTCCGCGCGCCCCTTGAGAGGGTGGGGTGAAACTCCTCTTCACCCCACCGCGGAGGGGTCCTCCTGTCAGTGAGGACCAAACGCCGTCGGGGCCGCGGTTGAATGCTCCGGCGTACCCGTTGCCCCGGCACTATGGCGTCCCGCAGGACACCCCCAGGTTTTTTAGTGGGTATCCCCGTCGCTCCCATCTTTGGCGGGGGAGTCCCACATACCGCCCCGCGCCCCCCCGGCGTGGGGTGATGATGCGTAAAGCATTTTTCCTGGGATAAAAAAAAAAAAAGGGAGTGATTTATCCCACGGATGAGTGCTTCGGCGTACCCGCTGCCCCGGCATTATGGCCTCCCGCAGGAACACCCCCAGGTTTTTTAGTGGGTATCCCCGCGGTTCTTTTATCTGTGCCGCGGGGGAGTCCCAAATATAGCCCCGCGCCCCCGGTGTGGGGTGACGATGCGTAAAAGATTTTTCCTGGGTCAGAAATCTACGGCCACATCGTCGTTTATCATCACGCGAGACCGCGGTCAAATGCAAACGTACCTTAAATGAAATTAATTTAAAATGTCGCTTATTTAAATGCAAGCTAGTTATTTTTATTCGCAGGTTTCCAAGACTTAAGAGTGGACCGTACACATGAAACAACCTTTGAACTGCGAGACAGCAGCGGGGAACGCATTTGGGTTGGAGGTGAACAGGTACAGTAGCACTTTTCATCTCATAATATCACACATCCACACACACATCTTCTTAACAAGGATTTTAATCAAGTTGAAAGACCAAAACCCCATGTAAAATGCATGGGCCGCTACGATCAATAACTGAAATAAGATTACTGAAATAATGTTAAGGATTACTGAAATAATGTTAAATATATATTAATTTATTAGGTCATGACCTCAATGACGTATTTTATTTATAAGTAGGTTTTAAAATTGTATGATTGTTTAATATTATTATAATCGTAAGTCAATAAAGAATTTATTTATTAATGTAAATAAGATTGTATCCTCGCACTGTTATCAGATCTGTTGGAGAAGAAAAGAAAAGTAATTTCAGCTGTGAATTAGCAGGAGATTGATTACGATCTCAATCCGTCATATTCATCATCTTTCTTAAAATTCTCAGCGGTGGCTGGCATGGTTGGATATAGATATCCATGGCACGCGGCCGGCACGCCACTCAACACTGTTCTCTGATCAGTTCGCTGATCTCAATCCAACTGATACATTTTGTTTGCCCCATTATATTTAATCCAAGTCTAACTAAACCCCTAGGTGTCAGGGTTCTTCCGTCGTCGGGACTCGAGCGCCCGGCCCGCGCCGGCGTCAGTAAAGGACCGCGGCGACGGGACCTACACGCTCGCCTTCACTGCCTCCACTCCCGGGGCTTATCTACTCGCTGTCACCTTGAACAATCAGCCTATAAAGGTATTTACAAGACCCTAATCTTTTAACACCGAGATAATCTGTGGTGACTTTTATGGCGAAGTTGGTACAGGATAATGTTTTGGAATTGCGGACAGGGTGGGTTATTATTGAGAGTCAAAACTTTCTTGTGTAAGAAAAGCTTCTTTCAGCGTACCTACCTACATAATACGTGAGTACACTGCCTCACGAAAAAATCTTTTTCCATTCTCCAAAGTTCAAGCAAAGTGTGCTCAAATGTTCGATTGCTGTTGAATGATTTTAGTAGCTTTTGACTCGAGAAGGAAGGCCCAACGATGGGAGACCACCGACGATATCTTACGATCTGCACAGGACAGAAGAGAAGGTACAAGGAGGACCCAATGCCTAGCAGTAGGTTGAAAGAGGCAGATGCTGATGATATTTTTACAAGCTTTTATTTACTTTCACCTGTCTGGTGTATGTCTGTAATCAAATCTTGCAAGTTTAATTTGATCCACTTTGGGAAGTCATGCATGCAATATTTTTATGATGGAGCTGGAAGGTGGCCATAGAAACTCCGTAATTAAACGACTCAAACCCATCGAGTTTGGGCTCATTTGATTCGTCTTGACGAGTACTTTACGGTGATAATAATAAAAGCTTATTTTTTTAATGTTTTTTTTTTTAAATTTTACTTGTTATGTTTCCCATCCAGGGCAGTCCGTTCGAGTGTTGCGCGCGGGTGGCGAAGCGTCACGGTGGCGTGTTCCACTGCTGCGCATTCTGCTCCTCCGGGGGCAAGCGCTCCGCCGTCTGCGGCTGCGGGGGACGCATGCCCGGCGGGTACAAGGGTGAGGAAGCTATTAATCACTTACACTAAGTGAAGTCACTACTGCCTTGAAATTTTGAAACTTCTTGGAAGCTGCGGGTTTAGGGAGTATACGAGAACTAAGTATATGTATAGGTATTTCGCGTGGCATCACATTTGATCAGAATAGATTTAGAAGCGATACTCTTACAAACCACCAATAATACCCATTATACTCAATCAGGCTGAAGGTGTCCACGACACCACCACTTGCCACTTCGTGCAGTTTCTTATAATTTGCACAGGGATTTGGATCAGGTCGCTATTTGACCTACCGGGATATTTAAATTAATATTAGACTGATTTGAGGCTGCTGCGAATATAAGACCATCTTTACCTGGAGGGGGCCAGAGTCCTTTGGCCGCCTTCGCAGCGCTGGTTTTCAGTCTATCCCATACTCGAGTGTTAGACGTGAGTTTTGCCGTTTAGTAGTTGAAGTAATGTGTATTGTGTGGTCAGGTTGTGGTCACGGACACGCGGGGTGGCCGGGCGCGCGGCACTGGTCGTGCTGCGGCTCCACCGCGCGCGTCGGAGACTGCACCAAGCAACGGACCACCTCCAGACTCTACCAGTTCTCGCTGTAAACTGCTGGATGCAGTATAGCGACCTTCGGAAGAAGTGGTTGGAGGAGAAAGACGGACGACCGAGTTGAGTGGCGGCGGCATGCCATGGTGGAGACCTATGTCCAGCAGTGGACGAACATAGGCTGATGATGATGATGACCTTCGATGTACGCCATAGAGTCATTTACTTCAGCCGCCCCATGATTTACCCCAGGTGGCAATTACCACTGAATCGAGAAGACTCGGAAGTTTTCCCGCTTTTAAATTGATATTGCTGTGTAGGTCGCTAATACCCTTCTTCACCCGACGACAAATTGAAATTTATTCCCAAATATACCCATTTTTGTCAACACCGAGAGTAAACGCGTTACGCGTAGTCGTAGGTATTCTCCCCGTCTGCGTCAGTCGCACGCAAGGATTCAACTCAATCTCACTGTTTGCGTTAATTCTTCTTTAGATAACTAAGGTTTAATGTAAGTCATATTATGTTATAATTAAACTGTCTAATATTTTGTTAGATATAGATAATAAATTTAAGTACTGTTACAATACGACGTTTTTTTTCACTCTCCTTAAATAAATAATGTTTTTTGTGCGGTATGAAGATTCGTATTTATAATATTTTTTAATAAATATGGTAGTTTTCCGGCGTAGTCAACAGTCACTACTTAAGTAGTAAAAATGCTAAGAGCTTAATTTAAAATAATTTATACATTGAATAATTTTTATTACATAAATAATATTATTGCTTACATTTCACTTGACAACAATCACAATCTGATAGATTCGACCATTTTTAAAGTGCACATCCCAGCCGAACAAAATGTTAGCAAAACGACATGTAGGTACTTTAAAAGTGGCGATTCTATAATACATATATTATAGCTTGGCAAAAAAGAGGACGCTACTGTTACGAAATATAAAAATATTAGTTACCAACTGTGTTCAATGGTTTTACGTAAATTTCATCTCAATCGGGTCAGCCGTTTAGGCATGAAGATGAACAAATAAAAACTACACACACACAAACGTACGCACGCACGCACACACAATACATCCACAGTTTCGTATTTATAATAATATTAGCAGTAGGATTAAAATAATGTTTTAGTTTTTCATTTATACGAGTATCATTGTATGGTCCTTTGAATGTTATAATAATTGGGGTTTATACTCCAACAGTGTTCTGTTGGAGTATAAACCCCAATTATTACACTGTCAGTGTCAAATCACAAATTATAGGTTGTGTGGCTAACATATAATGTTGTAGGTTCAGGTCATGTTATGTTTTTGTTCTGTATACATTTTCATGCTCCAATATTATTATGTTGGTTTGGATAAAAAAATTAAATTTTAGTTACGATATGACACTTTTTTGCCAAGTATCAACAGGGACCTCTTTTCTAACTACTTGTACACATAAAAAAGTATTTATAAAGTATGTCAATATGTAATATGTATTAATTTAATTATTATTAAAAATCTATTTGATTTCATAATAATTTCGTTGATATTTAAAATTATCACAGATTAAGAAGATCCCATAAAAAATATACTTACAACTATACTTAGTTTACATACTTAACTTTATTTTCTTAATCATTACTCACAAAAAAATAAGTATTTAACTAAATCTACAAAGGAAAAAATGTGTGTTCAATATTTTTAGTTACTTACCGGACTAACTTATATTTTTTTTTGGACACATCTCTATTTTACAATATTAAGGTCTTTTCAAACCTGCACGATATCCGCTGCCGCAGAAAAAAAACTGCATATATATTCTCGCTCGCTTACTCGCGCCATGCGCCAAGCGGCTAATAGTCGCTGAACCTCTGTCTCGCTCGCACGATATAACAAATTGTCAAATAACAATTGATAAATTTAACTTTTTGGAAATGTGTTAAATTGAAAATTTAGCTCATATTTTTTTACAATTGTTTAAAGTATAACCAGTTTGATACTTTATAAAATGGTTGAGGCATGTATAAAATAAATATAGATATTTTTCATATGATTGAGAATGCCATTGTTGTTATTTAAGGTAGCAAACTGGGAATAGTTATGAAAATAGTATAAAAATATGAGCAAAATTTTCAATTTAACAAATTTTCAAAAAGTAAATTTTATCAATTGTTATTTGACAATAAGATACATCGTGCAAGCGAGACAGAGGCTCGGCGACTATTAACCCCTTAACGCCTTTTATAAACAACAAAACGTTTATTTCTTTTAAAAACAACACTTTGGAGGTTACCAAAAGATGAAACATAAAAAAAAAATTGTTGGATTTGATTTTGTACTGAAACAGGCTTTTTCAAGATTATTTCAAAATTTTGTTAAATTTTGATAGGAGGCGTTAACGAAAAGTTGACAATTTTTTGTGAATTTTAGGTGCAGGTTTGAAAAGGGCCTTGGTATACAGTAACTAATATGTTATACTAGCTGTGCCCAGCGGTTTTACCCGCTGTACTGTACTGTACTGTAGCCTATGTGCTAGTCCAGGATCTAAGCTATCTCTATCCCAAAATTCAGCTCAATCTGTTCACCCGTTTAGGCGTGAAAGAGTAACAAACATCCAGACATCCATTCTTACAAACTTTCACGTTTATATTATTAGTAAGATATTATCACGGTAAAGAGATATTATACAGTAATGTGACTCCCTAGAAGCGGTTGAACTTAAGGTCGCGCGAGTTTGCAACGATATCGGTAGGTTTCAGTAGGCAGCGAGGTGCCGAATAGACGTTTTTATGCAGTAAGCTTCCGAATAATGGTTGAATTAGTAAAAATATCACAGAGTATTTAATTATTTTTGATATTTTGAGATCACAATAATAACGTCTATTATGCCCGGGCTATACGAGGCTAGTTTGTCAAGCTAGGATAGCAAGCTAGTTTTTTACCAAACTGTCCTGACTTGCTGACCTAGTTTGGAGCATGCTAGTTCTGTTTACATGAGGCTAGATTTTTTTAAGCTAGTACTTACTGGAGTGCTGAGGTGACCATTCGTCCAAAATCAACTGCATACGAAAAAAAACAGTATTCGACTAAAACAGTTGTTTACTAGCCAACTGCAAACTAGCTTCGCCGGTCACATGAAGCTAGTAAACAAGCTAGGATAGTAAAATCAGTGGTGGGGGGACGCTACTAGCCTGAAAATAGAACTCCATCCTATTAAAAACTGGCGTGTAAACTATCTTACTAGCTTACAAATGAAGATAGTTTTGTCTACACGAAGCCAGAAGTACTAGCTTGCTAGCTTACTAACACTAGCTTGCTATCCTAGCTTGAAAAACTAGCCTCGTGTAGCCCGGGCATTAGCACCTCGTTCCCTAATGAAACCTACCGACATCGTTGCAAATTCGCGCGACCTTGAGTTCAACCGCTTCTAGGGAGTCACATTAGTGTGTGTATATCTCTTTACCGAGGTGATATTATACAGTATAGTACCTATAGTGATAATAGTTTATAGTCCGAGTGGTGGGACGGGTGCGTATGGCGCGGGTTGCGGCGCGCACGCTTGCCGCACGCTCATCTCCCACGCGTCTAGCAACTGACCCACCGAACAACTCTTGGGCAACCTGCACAAATAAATTAATGAATCATTAATAAAATTATTCTTTTCAGGAAGGGCGGGGTGGGGGGTTTAGTTTTCCTCTGTTGCCTTAGTAGTTCTAGGTGACTAATGATACCTAGATATAGCAGATATAGTCCATACCTAGCACACCTGGCATCCATAGCTTGCTCCAGCCTCTTCAGGAAGGGCGAGGTGGGGGGTTTAGTTTTCCTCCTGGTGGGGGCGGAGGCGGGGTAGTCCCCGGGGACGAGCAGGTGCACGGGGGGCACGCACGGGAGACGGGCGTCGTCCAGGGACGCCACTAGTGCTATGTTACTGGACACGCAGCCTAACTGGAGCTGTTCCAATGATACCTAGAAGAAATATATGTTTTTAATTTTCTATCACAGGCAAAATACAATGTGCCCAGTGGCCGTAGCATTGTGTATGCGATCCCGTAGAAACTTCAAGAGTAGAAACCGAACTGTCATTCCATACATTGTGTACTTTTGTGAATGAATGGGATAACAGTTCGACTTGACAGCAGGACAAGTCTATGAGATGACAGTTTGACTTGACAGCAAGACAAGTCTACGAGATGATAGTTTGACTTGACAACAAGACAAGTCTACGAGATGACAGTTTGACTTGACAAGACAAGTCTACGAGATGACAGTTTGACTTGACAACAAGACAAGTCTACGAGATGACAGTTTAGTAGGTGATAATTGGGCATTCTGGCACAGTTTTTACATGCATCGTTTTTACTGCACTCCGTTCGCTTTGCTCTCTCCGTTCCGTTCAACGATGCATGTAAAACTGTGCCAGAATGCCCAATTGGTTTTCGGGAGCGTCAATAAAGTAAAATCTTTAAACGTTGCTATACACGGTTCGCTGGGATCACTGCGTTTCGTTCAACAATGCATGTAAAAACTGTGCTAGAATGCCCAATTGGTTTTCAAGTCGTCAGTGTTTTAATTTTCTGAAATGACTGACATGATGACTTAAAAGTCGAGAGATATGAGTTGATTTGTGCCTGTATATATAGTGATCGAATATTGTAATATTATTCATTTCTCCATCAGCTCTCATTTAAACAACTACATGATATTTGTAAAACAACCTCAGAATTTGCAGTTTGATGAAGTGGGTGCAACATTGAGCCATGAAGTTGAAAGGCATGGAAAACTTTTACCAAACACAATCCGGTGTATTATTTGCGGTCCGTCTAACTGTGGAAAAACCAACCTTTTAGTGGGTCTTCTCTTACATGAAAATGGATTACAATTTTTGAATGTATATATTTATTCCAAAACACTATATCAACCAAAATACGTATATCTTGAACATGTTTTAAAAATGGTACCTGGAGTGCATTTTTCAAAATTCCACGAACATGATAGTGTTTTGAACCCAAAGGAAGCCAAACCGAATTCTGTAATAATTTTTGATGATGTTGCCTGTGAAAAACAAGATCATGTACGTGATTATTTTTCAATGGGAAGACATAAAAATATAGACTGTTTTTACCTGAATCAAACTTATAGCAAAATTCCAAAACAACTTATTAGGGACAATGCTAATCTTATTATTTTATTCAAGCAAGATGATATTAATCTCAAACATGTGTATGATGAACACGTCAACACAGATATGACGTGGAAACAGTTTCGTGAAATGTGTGCCAAAATTTGGAGTGTTTCCTATGATTTTTTAGTTATAAACAAAGATTGTAATAAAAATCAAGGATGCTATAGGAGGAAGTTTGACACATTTGTACAATTTGATTAGGTAACAATATTTTTATATTTATCGTCGTGTATCTAATATTATTTTCATTTTCTATCCTGACTTCATACAGTTAAGTTATATTACTAAAATGAATTCGGAAAAATCCATAAAAGCACAAATTGTAAAATCAGCTGACGCTGTTAAAAAGAAAGTTAAGTTGATGCGAGGATTACAATTAGATACAGATAACGCTATTGAAGCTGTACTTAAACCATTGACAAATCCACTCGAAAAAATGGTGCAAATGAATAAACCGGTTAACAATGAATTCAGAAAAAATTCTCCGAATTGGAGCACCAAGAAATTAGAATTTAACGATTTGGCAACACTTAAATCATATAATGAAGATAGTGGCGATAGTTTTGCTAAACGTAGGAGATCTGACGCAACTGTAATTAACAAGTCTTATTCAGAGGAAGAAAATAGTTCAGATAATACAATAAGTGATGAAGATAATAATAATAATGAGCAAAATACAAGTGGATCATCGTTTAGATCGGCAGAAAATCCTGATGACTATAACTGGTCTTTAAGTTCTGAAGTATTCTGCGATTCTCCATTCGGTATTAGATCAGATCGTGGCAAGCTTAAAATGGGATCGTCTCGGGTAACTCTAATGGGAGATAATATATTAATAGGAAACAAAGAATATAAAAAAACACCTGGGCTAAATGAATTACTGTTTAAAAAAATTCCTAATATGGATTTATTGACTGAAAACGATTTACTTGAATACAAAAAAATTTTATTAGATACCAATGCACATAGACGTGACTATAATCCAAGGAAGCCTATAAAAAGCAATAAAGGGCTCAAATATTTAAAAGTCATAAAACCACTTTTTAAGTTAGCTAAGAATTGTTCAAGTACTGAAAGTCTTCCACACACTGGTTTAGGATTGCCTTCGATGAAAAAATTTAAACCACATACCGATTATGTTTATTGGGACGATCCAAATGAACTCGTAGAAAGATTAAAACTACTTTTAGCTTCTCGTGATGCTGGTAATACCAGTCTTGATAATGAAATAATATCAATTATTGAAGAATTACGAGAATGTGGTATCATACGCTAGAAATTGCATGAAGAAGAAATTATCATCATCGAAAATTTTTATTCATTTATAAAGAAAAACACATTTCATAAATTCAGTCATCACAAAGAATTTGGTAAGAGCAGATTAAAAAAAAAATGGACAAATTTGGGCATTATGTGCATAAAAGGATGCGACGAGGATCAGGAGATTCAAATTTAAATGAGAAATTGATGAAAAATAATAGTGGTGATTATGACTTGAGATCATCAAGACTTAAAGGATTACAATTACCAGTGTCTCCTGATGAAGCCGCTAACAAGCAATATATCGACCAGAAACTTACAGCTTTTTATGATAAACTTGAAATAGATGCAGAAATTAAAAATATAAAGGCTCAAATTCAAATGATAGTAAATCAGTTTCAACTAAAACATGCTGGAGATATAACCAATCATCAAACTAAAGAAATTTATAAAGATGAGCAAAAAAGAAATAGTTGATGAGATTCACAAACAAGTGCGAAGAAACTTTGTCAGGCGTTCTGTTATTTTGAAATCAATAGATGATCTTTGGCAAGCAGATTTAATTGATATGCAAAGTTTTGGTAGAAATAATAAAAACTTTAAATATATATTGACAGTAATTGATTGTTTTTCCAAATATTCTTGGACTGTTCCTTTAAAATCAAAATGTAAAACTGAAGTAACAAAAGCATTTAAAAATATACTTAGAGATGGAAGAATGCCGAGAAATCTGCAAACCGACCAAGGAAAAGAATTTTATAATGATGAATTCAAAAGCTTGATGCAAAAATATAATATCAACCACTATTCTACATACTCAGTTAAAAAGGCTTCCATTGTTGAGAGATTAATTAGAACTTTAAAGAATAGGTTATACAAAACATTTAATTTAGTTGGTAATTATAAATGGATAGGACAGCCTTTAGAACAAATTACTGGTGATTATAATAACACTACACATAGTACAATAAAATGTAAACCAATTGCTGTTAATGCTGCCAATGAATTTTACATTAGAAATAATATTTTCCGATTAAAGAAGCAAGTAAATAACAAAAAACCTAAATTTCAACAAGGAGATTTTGTTCGCATTAGTAAGTATAAGGGATTTTTTCAAAAAGGATATACTCCTAATTGGTCAACAGAAATATTTAAAATTAAAGATATTAATGATAAATGCACCCCAATCACTTATTATATAGAAGATCAACATAAACAACCTATATTAGGAGCATTCTATGAGCAAGAACTTCTTAAAACAAAACATCCTGACGTCTATTTAATTGAAAAGGTAATAAGAAAGAAAGGTAATAAACTATTTGTAAAGTGGTTGGGTTTGAACGAAAATGAAAATTCATGGATTCACAAAAATAAAATCATAGTATAAAATTGCATAAAATTGGAATTAATATTCATTACCATACAACCAATGGAGGGAAGAGGACTTGTTAATACTTTGATAAATAATTTACCGTGTGAACTTCATTTACCTGGATATAATTACTGCGGACCCGGCACCAAACTTAAAGAAAGGCTCTTGAGAGGGGATAAAGGAGTTAATGGGCTAGACGAAGCTTGCAAACAACACGACATAGCTTATGCAAATAACACTAATTTAGACGTCAGACATAAGGCAGATTTACAGTTAATGAATATGGCGAAACAAAGAATGAAATCAAAAAATTCTAGTACGGGCGAAAAAGCAGCCTCATGGTTAGTGAACAAAGTAATGAAAACTAAACTTAAAGTAGGTGCTGGAACCAAAAAGTTTAGCTCAGTCATTAGTCAAATAAAGAAACATTTAAAGAAACTCAAACCGAAGAGCAACAACTCCGCAATAAAGATTGCATATTCAGTGGCAAAAAAGTTATTTTCTAACAAAAATTTCAATTTACCTCGAATAATACCAATTCCTAAAACTGGAGGAATCTTGCCTTTGATTCCAATATTTGCGGGATTATCAGCATTGGGTGCACTGTCAGGGGGTGCTGCAGGTATAGCGAAAGCGGTCAATGACTATAAAGCTTCTAAGAAAAGTCTAGAAGAAGCTGAACGCCATAACAGGACAATGGAGGCCATTGCTTTAGGAAAAGGCATGTATATTAAACCATACAAAAAAGGAAGTGGTTTGTATCTAAGAAATTCAAAAAACTGAGTAAAAGGCTGCCCAGAAGAGCATTAACTGATATTGATATATTAGAACATGCAGGTGACATTCCATATTTCAGAGGAGTTTATATGAGAGACAATTTACCTAAATTTCCAAAACATATCGAATGTGCTGTAGTCAATTTAGACGACAAAAATAGTGAAGGCACTCACTGGGTAGCGTATGTAAAAAATAAACAATATTGTGAATATTTTGACAGTTTCGGCGATCTTAAACCACCTTTAGAGCTCATCAAATACTTAAAATGTAAAGATATTTTATATAATTATATCCAATATCAAGGATTTGATACTGTTAATTGCGGTCATTTATGTTTAAAATTTTTAAAAAAATATTGGAGAAGCCGTGATATAAAATAAATGTTTTTAATCGCATACTGTTAGTAGCAAAATGTCTTTCACACTTTCAATAACAAGTTTTTCTTCAATTTCCACTACAAATTATTCACCTGCCTTGCCATTGGAAGGAGATTATGAATGTGGATTATTGTATTTTTCTACATTTAATTCAATACCGAATATAGATGATCGAAATAACAAATTTTATTATGGTGACCAATTAATTGAAATACCAGAAGGTTCATATGAACTCCACGACATTAGTGATTATTTAAAAGAACATATTGAAGATTGTTCGTTTAAATTGATATGTAACAACAATACTTTAAAAACATCTATATTTTGTACTAAAGACATTCATTTCGAAAAAGATTGTACTCTGGGGAAAGTTCTTGGCTTTGGGGCGGAGTTACTTAAAGCAAATATATTACACGAATCTCAATTTCCAGTCAGCATTCTATCAACAACTGTGCTAAGGATTGAATGTGATATTGTGAGTGGTTCTTATGTAAACGGTAAACCTAGTCATATAATCCACGAATTCGCACCAAACGTGCCTCCAGGATACAGAATCATAGAAATACCTAATAACGTCATATACTTTCCAGTTAATCAAAGCAGTGTCACTTCTATTACTATAAGAATTGTGGACGCTGAAAACAATTTGGTTAACTTACGAGGTGAAGATATACAGTTATACTTACATATAAAGAAAAAATGATTAATTTTAATAATAAAAACTCGACCACACCTGTGAAAAACATCACTCCAAAACTTACCATCGCCAAGCGAACACCTAAGATAAGGTTAACCAAAGAAAACAGACAATTTCTTAAATTGATTGGACTACTAAAATGAGTATTCTAAGTATAGCAGATCCTGTTGTCCACGACAACACAATAGAGAGTGTTGAATATCACTCATATAAGCCATACGTAACCAGCTTTAATGTCAATGATGAAATACGCATTCCTATCAACCAACAAGATTTATACATATTACCGTCAGCAAGTACACTATACTTAGAAGGTTATGTTAATGTACACAAAAGCGACAAAACAAAAGTTAGTCAAGTTAACTTCACAAATAATCCTGCCCTTTTTTTCTTCCAAGACATTCGATATGAATTAAATGGAGTAGAAATTGATAAAATTAAAAATGCTGGGATAACAACAACTATGAAGTCTCTTTTGTGCATGAACGAAAATGAGTCAAAATCATCAAAATTCTGGGGTTGGGATATTAATGGTACGAAAAGTACCTATTCTGGAAATTTTTCGGTATCTATTCCACTAAGTAGAATTTTAGGATTCGCAGAAGACTATCAAAAAATAATTATAAATTGTAAACATGAATTAATTTTACTGCGTAGTAACACAAATTTAAACTCATTGAAGGTAGGCACAGGAGAACTTGTTAGTGATACCATTGATATTAAAAAAATAGTTTGGCGCGTACCACATATCAAAGTGTCCGATCGGGAAAGAATAAACTTACTTAAGCATTTAGAGAGAGATCGAGCAATTAATATGGTGTTTAGAAACTGGGATCTTTATGAATACCCAGCACTTCCAAAATCATCGAAACATACTTGGTCAATTAAAACATCATCGCAAATAGAAAAACCTCGCTTTGTAATTATCGGATTACAAACAGATCGCAAAAGGCAACCGCACAAAGACATGTCGCAATTTGATCACTGTTATTTACGCAATGTAAAAGTATTCTTGAATTCATGTTACTTTCCATATGAAAATTTAAATACTGATTTTCGAAGAGAGGAATATTCTTTAATATATGAACAATACGCAAAGTTCCAGCATTCATTTTATAATCGTCGACCAGAGGCGTTGTTAGGTTTTGAGGATTTTAAAGATAAGGCTCCATTATTTGTGATTGATTGTTCGCGTCAAAACGAATTACTGAAAAGTGGCCCAATTGATGTGCGTGTAGACCTTGAAGCGGATTCAGAATTTCCTGAAAATACAACAGCGTATTGTCTTATTCTTAATGATTGTATTGTAGAATACAAACCATTGAGTAATATTGTGAAAAAGTTATCATGAATTCAGATACAATAATTGTTGATCTCCAGGGATTTAAAGATTCGTGTAATCAATTTATTGTTAAAGAACTGGCTATTGCATATAAAAATCATACTCAAACATTTTTGGTTAAACCTCCTTATTCGTATCACTACTTGACAAATAACGAAAGACAACATGTGAGATGGATTGAAATTAACCGAGGCATTCGTTGGAGTAATGGTCACATTGATTATAAAGAATTTAAACGCATTATCATGCCATATTTAAAAGAGAAAAAAATTTTCACCAAGGGCTTAGAGAAAATAAAATGGATCCATAATCTGTGTAATGACTGTGAAGTGGTGGATATAGGAGAAAAAGGGTGTCCTAATTTGTCAAAACTTTTTTCCGAATATCAACAATATTGTATTACTTGTGCAAATCATACTAAGTATTGTGCTTTAAAAAATGTAATGTGTATTAAACAATGGTATGACGATAATAATATAGATAGTTTTGAATTGTTTTCTAATTAATTATAATTTACTTATAAATTTAATTTAAGCTTTTAATTATAATAACACAATTATTTATGTATAAAGTGTTACCAATGATTATTATTGTAAGAAATATATTTTTATGATTTTAATAAATAATTATTTTTAAAATACCTGAATTTTATTTCAAAATGATGATTCATTATTGATGTCATAATTAGATTGTATATGTGTATAATTATTATTATTGTTCTCTTTATTTATATAAAATCTTAAATTAAATTTTATTAATTAATTATGATCTAATAATGAAACATTATTTTTAATAAATATCTAACCTATAGGGAAATAAAAGATAAAAATAATTACACACAATAAAATTTATTTAAAATATCTTATATCTAACTTTTTACATAATATTTTTTACTGTACCTAATCATTTAAATTATCGCTTAATTTTGTCGATATTTTGCCTACTATATTTTCTGCCAGGTCCATTATTTCATCACATGTTCCCACTGCAGAATATTGCACTCTAATCGTTTCGCAAGTGGTGTCTATCCGCTCGTTGTATTCATATATCTGAAGTTTTAAGACACGTCGTCCTCTTTGTGGCATTTTCGTTATTACATAAGATAATGCTTCTTTCTTCTTGCGCTTTTTTAATTTAGATTCCTGTTTCTTGGCGGCGGCCTCGGCTGCAGCTTCGGCGGCCAGCTGTTTCTTCATTTTTTCATTGTGCTCGTCCCAGTCGGCTAATGGATCTTGCCCGCATGGCAGAACCCAATAATCTTGCACCTGTGTCTCGTTCTGTAACAAACATAGAATTAATATTATATAATTTTCAGTAAAGAAAATTTTGGATTCAATTTTAACCTAAAAGAATAACTTAATACTTACAGTTAAATCCATTTTTATAAAAGAAGAACAAGTGTCGCTAGCAAGTGACTCTAATGAAGTGAATAATAAAATCCGCGCAATGCAGCGCAGGTGTTTATGTAATATCGTATTACGTAATTTGAACTCGGTTAATTTACTATCATCAAAGCATTTGCTTGAACTAAATCAGAACCTTCGACATGTTGTGACATGTTTCATAATATCAACAGTAAAATAATGTTACCTACAACACGTGTTGACAACATGTTATAACATGTTTCATAGGAGTGCTTTATAACTATACTAAGAGATCTGTTTAAATAAAAGACAAAAATTTTTTATACAACAATATTTATTCTAATTATAAATGTTAGTTTAACAATTAATTTATCTTACACAATATGTTAGCTTACAATTAATACAGGATTTTTTGCTTATTTTATTCTGTTAACACAAAAACACAAATTAAAATAACAACAAGAATACATTGATAATATTGATTTTTTAAATTTTATTGTAGACAATATTATACTACGACATAAACCTATTATATTACATCATTATATTCTCACGTACAAACTATAATGAAATACACAAAACGAGTAATGAGTTAAAAGAAAGCATCCCTGTGCCCATAAGATAAAGTAGTAATTTTGTCTCTCAAAATAATACGTTTGTCGTCTCTAGCCGAGAGCGCACTTTTGTTTTGAGCTTGTGTAAAAATGATATGTTTTAATGATTTAAATATAATGTTTTTTCTTCTTATTAATTTATCGTCTAGGAGTACCTTATAGTAGTCCTTAAAATGTACATTTTTTATAGCAGACTTTTGGACACCTTTTGCTTTTTTAAATTCATCTTGTGTTGTTTTAATACAATATAATTTAGACCTTAAACCAACATATTCAGATATGACTTTACCTCCGAATTCATCTTTGAATAAACCCGGTATTTTTTTGTTTATGATTGGTATATTATAGATATTATTTTGAGGATAATTACTCGTGTCGAAATAAGTCAAAAAAGATAGTTTTAAATCTTCATAAAAATCTTTGGTTTCTATGGAATAAAGAAAACTATCTGTATCAGTATAACACAATTTTATGTTTTCTCCATAATAAGGTTTCATAACAGAATAGTCAAAAACGTACATATGAGATTTAGAAATTTCTAAAACCGCGAATCCAATATATATGGGTTTGTCCAAAGAGATAGTTTCTGGATTCATTTGTACAGCTACAAAGTTTTCAGTAAAAATAGTTGCATTACGAAAGTTGGGCTTGGCTATTAATTGTTCTGCTGTTATAGTTTTATTTGTCTTATTTCTATCATCAGTCCATTGGTTAACTAATTTAACATCGACATATTTTTCAGTGTTTTCCATGGTTTTACCGAAAATACTATTGTTTAAAAGTTTAAAAAAATCTTGTTCGAATGTAGATTTTGCCCTTTTACGCAATTCAGTGTTCATATCTATATACTGTTTTAAGTAAGGACTTTGTTTAAATTCTATGACTCTGTGGATTTTTTTTAGCTTAAGACCGTGGTTCAAGCACACTTTAAGATGCTCATAATGAATAACATACTCGAATTTATCATGTAAATTTGGAATTAACTTTGAATCTTTCGAACCAGGTGGCATATACTTTTGCGCACAGAATGGGATATCGTTGTGTAGATTATGCAAAACTTCAGGATACTCTAAATCAACTTCTAGGATATAGCCATATTGTGCATCGAGGGGTATACTGACAAAATCGATTGTATTAATTTCTGATTCACTTAATAATTTGAAGTTTGAATGCGGCAAATAAGAGCACATAGCATAACCATAGAGATTGTTACAGTCAATGTAAACTATGAAGTTGTCTTTGTCTAACGGGTTATAGCCTTCTAAATATTTATTATTAGCCTTAGAATGTCTGTTAGAACACAAACAAATGCCACCGCGAATACCTTTTTGAATCATTCTAATTATCTCTAAATCAGTAATAAGCTCTAATTTTACTGCTGTTTTTAACAACATTGCATCAAAACTCAAACTCGGTGCAGTTATGTAAAAAGCAGGATCTAATTTATAAGTTCGTTTACAAGTAGTTCGAAAACTTTCAAATACATCTGCAAGTAATAATACGTCTGATTTAAGATATAAGTCAGTGTATTCGCCTAAATTGTTTATTTTAAAGGATTTCCAAATTTTCTTAGCATGTGCATAGTCTGAATCAGAAATCGTACTGTTGGTTAATGTACTAAAAAATGACTCTATTGGAGGAAGTTCTTTTTCTTCATATACATTCCAAGCTGACATATATTCGTATGGGTATACCCCTTTACGAAGCATTAATCTAAAATTATTTTCAGTGCTAAAAAAACGCGGTAGGTGTACAAAATCATCTTTGTTTAGATTTGCAACTAACTTTTCAAGACTTGTCCCCAAAAATTTGAAAGAATCAACAAAACGAACTGACATAATATCCTGATCATTCATTTCAAAAAATTTTGTGAATGATAAGTAATTCTCTTTAGTTTTTGCAATGACTTTTATTCTACCAGGTAGATTTCCTAATTCTCGAATGAACAGATGACTGTCATAACCAGCTAAATTGTGAAAAAATACTGGTACAAATTTTGGTAGTCTAAACTTAATGTTGCAATAAGAGTGAGCTGCCCCGCGATAACGTCCTGTAAGATGACAGTGATCTCTGACCTTATCATCAAATAACAATGTATTGCAAAGAAAACAATGTGACGATTGATCAAAGTTAGTTTGATCTCTATTAGTAAAATTCATTGTTACCGGGGATTGATAAATATTGTGAATGTTAGTTATGTCATGCGTTATGTATTCTATAAATTTTTCAACACAATCAGCACCGCGATAGGATATATATTTATTAAGCGAACTATCATATGCACAAACAACATAGTAAGCAAACGCCGCTGGCACGTGTTGGTGTAAAGATGTAGTACCGCTAGTAATAGAGCTCTTGTTTACAGACTTTAATATGGATTCAAAATCGGCATATATCACAAAAGGCATATCTTGCATTCTTTCGTAATGTTTGAACTGAACTACAGTTCCTTCATTTGGAAGAATAGTCGACACACCACTGCAAACATGAGAGTTCAGCTTATCTTCCTTATCAAAAAATATCATGCATTCTTCGCAAAAAAATAATTTTGCATGATGTTTAGTTATCTGACTACGAATTAACTTTGCTAAATTTTTTATAAGACAATAATGAGAACGCAAGCCGTTTTCAAGTAATAATAAATTAACATGATGTTTTTTACGACGTTTTGTTTTATAAAGAGGTCCAACAACTACAGATTTCTTTTTGAGTCCATAAATATTTACACTTATATCGGGGTTATTCTTTTCAAAGATTTGAATGTCAGAGAAACCAACAGGAAAAGTCATATTTTCAGTGTTGAGAATAGGATCGAAATGTGGATAAGCAGAAATTCGCTGACAATTATTCTTTGCAGGGAATAACGATGCCATTATACACCACAAGAAACAAAAAGAATCTCTGTTCTGAACATTGATACAAGCATGTTTAGACTTGATACTTTTAGGCAATTCAATGTAGCTTGAGGCACGCAAGGGATTAAATTTGTTTAAGTTTACCTCTAAATACAAGTTACGAACAAATGCCCAGCCACTATCTCTGTCTTCGAATTCGTCAACTTTTTTACTGATTGTTTGAATGATATCAGAAAAAAAGTCATCAAATATAAAATGTTGATGCAGGACTACGTTTTCTGTTGCAAAAGATTTTATTGAACTTGAGTTATCTTTATGCAAGATAAATTCAGAAAATAACTCGAAATTAACCTTGAGACTAGAGTAGGTTTGCATTCGTGCCTGAAGCAAAGTCCTTACTCTGCGTCGCAAGAGAGTCAAGTACTCGAAAGGAGCGCGTGCGCGCTCCTTATCTGCCTGCTCGTCTGGCTCAGCGCTAGACGAGTTGCTATGCGATACGCGGTATGACGATATGCGGCCGCGAAAAGCGCTACTAATTTTTTCAATACCATTACTCTCATTTACTGAACTATTGTTTTTATGTGTTATACTCTTTAAATGACCAGCAAAAGCTTTACTTTTGACTTGTATGTCGCAAACAGTACAAAAAATTGTTTTAGGCATTGTTCTAACTATTGAATAAGGTTAACTTGCTTATAATGAAATGATCAATCAAACACAATAATTAATCAACCTATCACGCGTTGTACCTACATAACATAATTTTGAAAATACTGTGTATGAGATTTGGCTACTTTGACCCTCAATAGTAACTTAAGCTCGATTTAGCAACCGTATAACAGTAAGATACTTTATAAAAACAATGATATACCTAATAATTATAAAATCAATTAGGAACTTATGTCTAAAGCATATAACAGTAAGGACACTTTCCTATAGTTTTAATTTCTGAATTATGAAGAATAAAATTAGAAAAGTAATTTATAAGAGATAATTATTTAAGATAAAAAATAATAAAAAAATTTGAAAAAAACTATTTCTTTTTTTCTGCAAAAAAAGTGCCCTCAGTTGTGAAGGATCCCTTGCATTGTTTCAAAAATTTTTTTATAGTATTAAACTCCGGACAGTCCGTTCCGCCCTGAAACTTTAACGATACAAGCGCCTGCTGCCAACGATCAACAGGCGGAACGGACTGTATGTCCTTACTGTTATATACTTTAAGTTCTATGTAAACATCACCCGATAAGGTGGCCGTTCGCCGAATGACGCCGTCAGCGACTCGGCGCGTTAGCGACGATTGTAAGGGTGGAGTAGCTCGTTTTCTTGGTGTGGCACCATCAGTGTCGCTGTCGGAGTCCAGCCCCAGGTCAGACACAGTCCTGCTTGCTGACACCGTCGGTTCCTTCTTCAAAGCCGCCTTCGTTGGCACCTTGCGCTTTGCAACTTTCTTGTTCCTGAAAAGAGAATAAAATATTAGCATAAATAAAATTTAGGTATTTAAATCTTTGTATATTACATTTTATAATCTTACTATCTTACTAATATTATAAACGTGAACGTTTGTAAAAATGGATATATGGATGTATAATAATAATAATAATAATTGGGGTTTATACTCCAACAGAACAGGTTTATCCTACTTACACTGTCACAGTCAAATCACAATTTATATATATAATTTATGTATCTTTCACGTCTAAACGGGTGAACCGATTGAGCTGAAATTTGGTATAGCTTAGACACTGGAATAACACATAAGCTACAGTACAGCAGATAAAACCGCGGGGCCCAACTAGTTATTCATATATTGCCCTACAACGCCTTTTGTAAAAGGAAAATATCAAGATTAATGTATCTTTTATTTTGTGCATAATAAGGTTGAATATTAAACCATACAAATTCTAATACAACTTGTGCGCTGCGCTTTTACCCCAAACTAAATTGTTTGCAAGATAGTAGACATAGAGAACAGTATGCAAAATGACTATGGTAAATAAACAATTTTCCTTGTAAAGATAATACATAGTTAGAGCACTAATAAAACAGCTAGTTAAATAAAGTAGTACATACGTTTTTCCAGAAGATGTGGTGGCTTCGTCGTTGTCCGTATAGATTGACTCGGTCGGAGGGTCCTTCTTGCAGCGAGCCTTGTATGTGTCGGAATATTCGGATTCAGACCTGCGAGACAATACGAATAATAATTAATACACAGGTTATAAAAAAATATAAAGTGCAATCTGTATAATATATAAAGAGAGAGACTGATCTATCAACATCACCCCAAACCGATAGTGTTAAAATTTGGAATACACATAAGACGTATCAGAACCAAGAAAGGATTACACATGCTTATATGCATAACAGAAAAACCGTGAGCATAAACTAGTATCGAATAAAATTATAATATAAACTCACGAACATGATTGCAACGCAGCGAATCTTCGTTGTGGCGGATCAGCTGTGACGGCTAGGTACGGAAGGTCACGGTCAAGCCGCGAGCCAGCGGTTGATGATAACAGCGACAGCTGACGGCGAGCGCTATCACGTAGAGCCGGCACAGGAACTTGCAGATGGAAACTTCTTGAGCCTTGATCTTCTGATGCTTCTTGAACTTCTGATGCTTCTTGATCTTCTGGTACTTCTTGATCGGAGCCGCGAACTTAATTAATTTTGTTCAACGGATAAACCGATTAAATACACCATTATCAGGTGTTGTAAGCATTTATAAATTAACAAAAATGTTTTATTTTCTTAGTACTTTCATAAAACAATAATTATGAATATGGGAAAATTGTTCTTTACCACTGTTTTTATTGAAACGTAAGCAAATTAATAAATTGCAGCGTTTGGTTATGGCATTTCCTTGAAAATATGTAAAATAACATTATTTTCTTTCGGCATTACTTTGATATTTTAAACATAGCGCTCAAAGAAAGCCGCAAATGTGAGCGTTTCCATTGCAATAAAACTATGTTCACGCGCGACTATGTTCAGTGGTTTACAATGTTAGGATCAGTTAATTATTGTTCAATACAAATATAGGTAATTCACGTTTCGTGTACCTAAGACATTGAAATAGATGAGGTGGGTAGTATCAATTCATACAGTTGATAAAAAAATATTTTTACATATTATTATCAACAATCCTTCAAGGTGTGCAACATAACCTAACCACTGTTCCTATATATCTTATAGGATACAGCCAGAACCAAATTTACATGTTTTACGTAAACACGATGACTTAGCGTCTTAATGAGAAATTTATTGTGCGAGGATTCAAACCTAGGATCCGGCAGGAAGTTCTACTACTGAGCCACAGGCGCTATGACAATGAAAACAGGTGCCGTAATAAACATGTTGTACAATCGATTAAAATATTTCCATGTTATTGTTTGTTAGCTCCAACGATCAAGTTACATCGGAGCGTGTGATTGTGAACAATATTTTTTTATCTAACTCAACAAAATTAAACTAGTGCAGCTACCTGTTTTTGGATTTAACATATCGATAAACAGGTGTGTGCATTGTTTTATGTCTTAACCTTAGCAGGATTAATTGATTATGAATGCTATTAATCCAGATGTAATAAAATGGCATTTTATTATGTTTATTTTATAAAATTATATATATATATATATATATTCATAATGTTTTTGTTCAATAATACAAAGTTGTATATTTAATTTTAAAGGATCTACCATCTTTAATTATCACGGTAATCAAATAGTACATTTATTATTTTACTAGATACTTACTTTAAACACTTTGCAGGGTGCAACGTTACTTTTATCGATAAATAGTTCTAAGTACTGTAACAAATTTATCGATAATCTCTTTCGGTCAACTCTATGTCCAACCATTGGCCATTACAGTTCTTAGTCTAATTGTGTTAATAAGTCGTGTTTTGTGAAAGTTATATTAGTCTTACTAACAAAAATCAGATTTATTGTGCGTGTGGCCTTGCAAAAGGACTCTCGTTTCATGGTGTCACCAACCAAATTTGGTCACTGGTACGAACAAACGGTCTAGATTGCTGAAATTCTTTTGCATTGGTTTTCTGTACAACGTTACAATATTGTTGCGATGGAGTTATCAATTCTAGGTGTCGTTAAACTCCATATTTGGAGAACGGCACGAGCAACCGGCCTAGAAATGAAATTTTCCTAAGCACGTTTGTAGCAAGATGCAAAATCACCTTGTGATAGAATGGATGCTTTCTAGGTACCACCAGCCATGGTTATAGACACGAGCAAACGGCCTTGATATTGAGATGTTCCTTAGCATACCCATTTTCATTATTCTGATTTTGGTTTTTAGTAAAATTTATTTTTGTGTTTAGTGAACAAGTGTGTGAGACTTCGAGGCTGATTACAAAAACCATCTAGTATCCTTTTATAATAATTAAGTAAGTAATATAAACTAACCAAAAGTTTTTTACCTCATTAACGTTCTAAAATCCTGAACCAAAGAAGTAAAACACTGATGACCTGAAAACCAATTCGGGATTCTAGCACAGTTTTTACATGCATTGTTGAACGGAACGCAGTGATCCTAGCGAACGGTGTTTACCAACGTTTAAAGATTTTACTTTATTGACGCTCCCGAAAACCAATTGGGCATTCTGGCACAGTTTTACATGCATCGTTGAACGGAACGGAGAGAGCAAAGCGAACGGAGTGCAGTAAAAACGATGCATGTAAAAACTGTGCCAGAATGCCCAATTATCACCTACTCAGTTTGACTTGACAACAAGACAAGTCTACGAGATGACAGTTTGACTTGACAACAAGACAAGTCTACGAGATGACAGTTTGACTTGACAAGACAAGTCTACGAGATGACAGTTTGACTTGACAACAAGACAAGTCTACGAGATGACAGTTTGACTTGACAACAAGACAAGTCTACGAGATGACAGTTTGACTTGACAACAAGACAAGTCTACGAGATGACAGTTTGACTTGACAGCAAGACAAGTCTACGAGATGACAGTTTGACTTGACAAGACAAGTCTACGAGATGACAGTTTGACTTGACAGCAAGACAAGTCTACGAGATGACAGTTTGACTTGACAACAAGACAAGTCTACGAGATGACAGTTTGACTTGACAACAAGACAAGTCTACGAGATGACAGTTTGACTTGACAACAAGACAAGTCTACGAGATGACAGTTTGACTTGACAGCAAGACAAGTCTACGAGATGACAGTTTGACTTGACAACAAGACAAGTCTACGAGATGACAGTTTGACTTGACAACAAGACAAGTCTACGAGATGACAGTTTGACTTGACAACAAGACAAGTCTACGAGATGACAGTTTGACTTGACAACAAGACAAGTCTACGAGATGACAGTTTGACTTGACAACAAGACAAGTCTACGAGATGACAGTTTGACTTGACAACAAGACAAGTCTACGAGATGACAGTTTGACTTGACAACAAGACAAGTCTACGAGATGACAGTTTGACTTGACAGCAAGACAAGTCTACGAGATGACAGTTTGACTTGACAACAAGACAAGTCTACGAGATGACAGTTTGACTTGACAACAAGACAAGTCTACGAGATGACAGTTTGACTTGACAGCAAGACAAGTCTACGAGATGACAGTTTGACTTGACAACAAGACAAGTCTACGAGATGACAGTTTGACTTGACAACAAGACAAGTCTATGAGATGACAGTTTGACTTGACAACAAGACAAGTCTACGAGATGACAGTTTGACTTGACAACAAGACAAGTCTACGAGATGACAGTTTGACTTGACAACAAGACAAGTCTACGAGATGACAGTTTGACTTGACAGCAAGACAAGTCTACGAGATGACAGTTTGATTTGACAACAAGACAAGTCTACGAGATGACAGTTTGACTTGACAACAAGACAAGTCTACGAGATGACAGTTTGACTTGACAACAAGACAAGTCTACGAGATGACAGTTTGACTTGACAGCAAGACAAGTCTACGAGATGACAGTTTGACTTGACAGCAAGACAAGTCTACGAGATGACAGTTTGACTTGACAACAAGACAAGTCTACGAGATGACAGTTTGACTTGACAGCAAGACAAGTCTACGAGATGACAGTTTGACTTGACAACAAGACAAGTCTACGAGATGACAGTTTGACTTGACAACAAGACAAGTCTACGAGATGACAGTTTGACTTGACAACAAGACAAGTCTACGAGATGACAGTTTGACTTGACAACAAGACAAGTCTACGAGATGACAGTTTGACTTGACAACAAGACAAGTCTACGAGATGACAGTTTGACTTGACAGCAAGACAAGTCTACGAGATGACAGTTTGACTTGACAACAAGACAAGTCTACGAGATGACAGTTTGACTTGACAGCAAGACAAGTCTACGAGATGACAGTTTGACTTGACAGCAAGACAAGTCTACGAGATGACAGTTTGATTTGACAACAAGACAAGTCTACGAGATGACAGTTTGACTTGACAACAAGACAAGTCTTGACAACAAGACAAGTCTACGAGATGACAGTTTGACTTGACAGCAAGACAAGTCTACGAGATGACAGTTTGACTTGACAGCAAGACAAGTCTACGAGATGACAGTTTGACTTGACAACAAGACAAGTCTACGAGATGACAGTTTGACTTGACAGCAAGACAAGTCTACGAGATGATAGTTTGACTTGACAACAAGACAAGTTTACGAGATGACAGTTTGACTTGTGTTGCGGCCTGCGGCGAGATTCGAAATCATCTACGCGCCAAAATATGGTTGTCGCCCTTCACAAACGTCAACTGTCAACCTATCAAACGTCAACCTTGTGTCTGTCAAACTTCAAAAATGTCATTTCATTCGATGTGTCAATTCATTCTTTTTTCACACGATTCGAGGCGGATGTATTTTGTAAAAGATTTATTTTATAATTAAAATAACGTCACAAAGTAAAAAATCTATCATTTGCCGACCATCAAATCCAAGAAGCCTCCTCCTCAACATAATTTGGACCTTCGAGACGGATTCTGCGCGCCGCCCGGCACGCCGCTGCGGAAGCGTCGGTTCTGGCCAATGCGAATTTCTTCAACAAAAAGTCGAAGGAGTGATCAGCGAACGGGATTTGGTGAGACGGCCAGCCTTCCCATCCCATCCTCATCATCAGATCGCGCTAAAACGTGCAATTTCTGTCAATTACAGAGTTTCGTCAGTGCCGCCATTTTGTGCTGCCCGGCGGCAAATTCGCCGGCCGGTGACCACCACGTGCCAAAGTTCAGACATTTCTCTGTAAGTACTCTCGGTTTCCCACTAGAATGAGCACCGAACGGCTCTCGCCTAACATTTACGCCCCCAAAACGGAAGAGTTAAAAGATTTAATCAAAAAACGCGGTGTTTTGAGGGGTCGCCTAACTGTATTCGCGAAGTACATCAATGCCTTAACTGCAGAAGATATTAAAGACAATAAAAAGACAGAATTAGTGCTTAGGTTGAATGGAGCAGAAAGCCTGCTCAAAGATTTTCATTCCATACAAAATGATATTGATTTCATAGTCAGTGAGAATGAATTATTTACACAACTTGAGATTAGGGAGGGCTTTGAGTCATCATTTTACGCTACTATGGCTCAAGGCAAGAGTTTATTACCTGAAAACAGCACTTCCAGCTCTTGCAGTCACACTGATGTTAAGGTACATGCAGTAAAACTTCCAACAATTGCGGTGCCAACATTCGAAGGGGCATATGAGCACTGGCTCGAATACCGAGATACATTTACATCATTGGTGCATAAAAACAATAACATAACGCCTATTCAAAAGTACCACTACTTAAAATCCTCTTTAAAAGGTATTGCAGCGCTTGTCATCGATTCTTTGGAGTTCACTTCAGACAATTACTCTGTGGCATGGGATTTAATATGCAATAGATTTAATAACACCAGGTTGTTAGTACATAATCATATCAAAGCACTTTTTTCGATCCCAAACCTTACCAAAGAGTCTCCAACACACATACGGAAGCTTATTGATACCATTTTAAAGAATTTAAGAGCATTAAAGTTACTTAATGAGCCTGTAGATTCGTGGGACACTCTCATTATTTATATAGTCGTTTCTAAATTGGATAGTACTACAGAACGTGAGTGGGAGCAGTTCAGAGGTTCGTTAACTACCGATGCCCAAAGCAGTAGCTCAGGAAAGACAGTCTCGTCTGTTAAAGTAGAACATTTAATTAATTTCCTAAAAGATAGGGCAGATATGTTAGAAACATTATTAGTTACACATAAACAAAAGGTAAACAAAGAGGGACAAGTGTCCAAAGTCCATTGTCATGTGTCACCAGTGGTAAATTCACAAAAGTCACGTTTCCAGAGTGGTTCCAGAGGTCAAAGTTGTATTGTTTGTAAAAAGAGCCACCCCATATATGCCTGTCAAGAGTTCATTGACCTCAGTGTTCAAGATAAGGTTAAGTTCATAGAAAAGAATAATCTCTGCAGCAACTGTTTACGTACAGGTCATTCAGTGAACAATTGTAGGTTTAGTTCTTGTCGTAAATGCAACAAAAGACATCACACTCTGATACACAGCGATCAGCTGATCACCGCCGCCGCGGCGACTCTTTCAGTCGCACCGGAGCTCCTTTCGGGCGATGTCAGCGAGCAACCTACTACTTTTTCTCATAATGCGCACTCAGGAAGTTTAGTAGGTGGTGAGGACTCTTCCAAGGTACATCCAGTCTTATTGTCAACTGCGCTCGTGGAGATACCTGATAACACCGGTAAATATCATGTCGCCCGAGCCTTACTCGACTGCGGTAGTGAAAGATGTTTCATCACACAAAAATTATGCGATAAGTTACAAGTTTCAACGATACAGTCCACATTGCAAATAAAAGGCGTTGGGAATTCTGTTACCCAAAGTACAAAATCTTGCGATATCACTATTAAAGCGATTAATAATCCATTTACGATGCGTTTACGGTGCTCTGTATTGCCTGAAATTACTTCAGCAATGCCACCAATTCCAATACAAAGTGATTCCGTAAAAATTCACAGTAACTTAACTCTAGCAGATCCAATATTTTGCGAATCTCGGCCAATAGACATTTTAATTGGAGCAGATAAATTCTGGGATCTATTATGCGAGGGTAATATGCGTTTAAGGGAAGGTCACTTTCTACAAAATACTAGGCTAGGGTGGATTGTGTCCGGACCCATCCACTCTAAGATTTCACAAAGCAACAACTCCGTACATTGCAATTTTACTCAGTCTATTGATACTCAATTGCGTTCATTCTGGGAGATTGAGGAACTACCTAAGGCTAACAATAATTTATACAGCAAAGAAGAATTATTATGCGAAAAACACTTTGTTGACAACGTTAAGCGAACAGCTGATGGTAGATTCTGCGTTCAATTCCTTTTAAACAATCCCCTGAGATACTAGGCGATACTCACAGCATTGCTGAAAGCCAGTTTTTATCATTAGAAAAACGTCTACAGCGTAACCCTACATACAAGGTTATGTACAAAGATTTTATTCAAGAGTATATAGACTTAGGCCACATGAGCAAGGTTGATACCTACAATAAGCCTCATTTTTTCATGCCACATCATGGCGTCTTTCGCGAACATAGTACTACCACTAAATTAAGAGTAGTTTTTAATGCTAGTCAAAAATCGAGTACAGGTGTGTCACTCAACGAATTACAATTGGTTGGTCCCGCAATACAGGGTGATTTGTTAGCTATTCTGCTAAGATTCCGACAGCACAAGTACGTTGCCTGTGCTGACATAGAAAAGGCATATCGGCAGTGTTTAGTTGATGAAAACCAGCGTGATCTCCAAATGATTTTATGGCGCAACGAGCCCGCAGATCAGCTGGAGGCTTATCAACTAAACACTGTCACTTATGGCACAGCCTCCGCGCCTTTTTTAACAGTACGGTGCCTCAAGCAACTTGGGGCTGAATGCACTAACGCAGAAGTTGCTCAAATCATCACTAACGATTTTTTTGTTGATGACATGATAACAGGTTCAGATTCAGCTTCACATCTTCTAGAATTGTGTGAATACACTAAACAAGTGCTGGCATCTGGCTGTTTTCCACTGCGCAAGTGGGTGTACAATTTTGAAATCAACGAAACCAGAGATCAGGCATCTCACAATGATACAACAAAAGATCTCTCAATAGGCGAAAACGTTAACTGCCGCACCTTAGGTTTAGGCTGGTTCAATAAAAGCGATGAGCTACACTATCATACACAGTTTCCAAACGACAGTAAACTTATTACAAAACGGTTTATCCTATCTAGTGTTTCTCAAATATTTGATCCGCTTGGCCTTCTCAGCCCAACGATAATGTTAGGTAAAATTCTTTTGCAAAAACTATGGCTACTCAAAATTGACTGGGACAAACCGGTACCGCGCGACATAGCCAGTACCTGGCAACAATTTGAACAGTCCCTGTCCACACTAAAGGACCTGCGCGTGCCACGCCAAGCTATAGGTAGTTCACCACGCGTTCTAGAACTGCACATTTTTACTGATGCTTCGCAGGTAGGATATGGTGCTTGCGCCTACATTCGCACAATAAACACTGATGGCTCTGTCACATGTGGGCTGTTATGCTCCAAGGGCAAAGTAGCTCCTATAAAGCCCATCAGTATCCCACGGTTAGAGCTATGCGGTGCAGTGTTAGGTGCCAAGTTGTACACTAAAATCATAGAATCTCTGCGATGCAATTTCAGTCACATTTCATTTTGGACTGACTCTACTATTGTTCTAGGATGGCTGCGCATGGCGCCAAATTTACTGAAAACCTTTGTCCAGAACAGAATAGGAGAAATTCATGATCTGACAAAGGAGCATCCGTGGCGCCACATCAGCGGCAAGGATAATCCAGCCGACTTGGTATCTCGCGGTGCGGCGCTAGACATTCTCAGTGCATCCTGCCTCTGGTGGGGCGGCCCGGATTTCCTTTGCAGTCCTGAATTTAACTGTAACCAGATAAATTCAAACGATAGCCCTTTAGCTCAGGAACTCCCTGAAGTTAAAACTAAAGAAATTCAAGCATGTGTTGTCAACACAAAAACAGAATTTAAGTTTCCCTTTGAGAAATTCTCTAACCTCAATCAAATGATCCGTGGTGTTGCTCGTATCAAACGTTTCATTTACAACAAGCTTCACTCTGACAATTTGCGTACGGGACCTCTGGCTGTCGATGAGCTAGATGAAGCGCTTAAACTACTGATCCGATTTGGTCAAATAGAATCTTTTCCAGACATTCATAAATCATTAACGAACAAATCTCCTTTGCAAAAACACAATCAAGTATCGAATTTGAATGTTTTCATTGATAAAGATGAACTAATTAGAGTAGGTGGTCGTATCAATAACTCCACTGAGTTTTCTTATGACAAGAAACATCCCATTTTAATTTCATCAAAGCATCACTTTGCCACTCTGCTTTTCCGAGGTGAACACCAAAGGTTAATGCACGCTGCGCCACAAAATTTACTTTTTTCACTCAGAGAGAAATGGTGGCCCTTAGGGGGGCGCAGCTTAGCCAGGAAAATCTTTCATGATTGTGTGCTGTGTACAAAATTGCGAGGCAAGACGCCTCAGCCCATCATGGGAGATTTACCAGAGGAAAGGCTGCGTCCAGGCCATCCCTTCATGTACTGCGGTGTAGACTATGCGGGTCCAGTGCTCATTCTTAACAGAAAAGGTAGAGGATCTAAATGTATTAAAGCCTACATTTGTCTATTTGTCTGTTTTGCTACGCGTGCCTTACATTTAGAGCTTGTAAGTGATCTTACTACAGATGCTTACCTTTTAGCATTAAAAAGATTTATATCAAGGCGCTCAAAGCCCTCTGTAATTTACTCAGATAATGGGAAATGTTTTGTGGGTCTCATGAACGAATTTACAAAATTTTTATCTAACTGTTCAGAAAAAATTAAAGAATTTGCTTCCAGTCAAAATATTAAATTTAATTTTATTCCACCATACTCTCCACACTTTGGGGGCTTGTGGGAAGCCGGAGTAAAGAGCTGTAAATATCATTTGCGCCGGGTAGTAGGAAATGCACACTTGACATACGAGGAATTCAGTACGGTTTTGACTCAAATCGAGGCCGTGCTGAATTCCCGTCCCTTGACTCCTATGTCCTCAGATCCTCTAGATCTTCAGCCTCTTACTCCAGCCCACTTTCTGGTTGGCCGTCCACTGACTTCTCCTGCCACTGCCGACCTCGAGACGAAGCCACTGCACAGCCTGACGCGTTATCAGCGAGTGGAGCAGATGCGTCAACACTTCTGGGCGAGCTGGTCTCAAGAATATATCTCCGAGTTGCAGACTAGATCCAAATGGAAGTACAACTCGTCGAGCCTCGAGACCGGCACCCTCGTCGTCATCAAGGAAGCGAACGCGCCTCCGCTCAAGTGGGTCATGGGCAGAGTCATCTCCGTGTTTCCCGGGCGAGACGGCGTGTCCAGAGTCGCCGATGTCCAGACAGCGTCGGGCGTGGTCAGAAGATCATTTTCAAGAATCTGCCCGCTTCCCGTGCAAGCCGATTGAAAGCCACCGCTTTCAAGGCCGGCGGCATGTTGCGGCCTGCGGCGAGATTCGAAATCATCTACGCGCCAAAATATGGTTGTCGCCCTTCACAAACGTCAACTGTCAACCTATCAAACGTCAACCTTGTGTCTGTCAAACTTCAAAAATGTCATTTCATTCGATGTGTCAATTCATTCTTTTTTCACACGATTCGAGGCGGATGTATTTTGTAAAAGATTTATTTTATAATTAAAATAACGTCACAAAGTAAAAAATCTATCATTTGCCGACCATCAAATCCAAGAAGCCTCCTCCTCAACACTTGACAACAGGACAAGTCTACGAGATGACAGTTTGACTTGACAACAAGACAAGTCTACGAGATGACAGTTTGACTTGACAACAAGACAAGTCTACGTGATGACAGTTTGACTTGACAACAAGACAAGTCTACGAGATGACAGTTTGACTTGACAACAAGACAAGTCTACGAGATGACAGTTTGACTTGACAACAAGACATGTCTACGAGATGACAGTTTGACTTGACAGCAAGACAAGTCTACGAGATGACAGTTTGACTTGACAACAAGACAAGTCTACGAGATGACAGTTTGACTTGACAACAAGACAAGTCTACGAGATGACAGTTTGACTTGACAACGAGACAAGTCTACGAGATGACAATTTGACTTGACAACAAGACAAGTCTACGAGATGACAGTTTGACTTGACAACAAGACAAGTCTACGCAATGTCCGTGCTAGGCCTACAGTGTAAATAAAAAAAAATTGGAAGTCAAAGACAAGAATGTCATTATAAAAATAACATTATGAAAATATGCTGTGTGGAAAATAAAAAACAAGATATGGAGAGACAATACACACCTTAAACCTGGAGTCTAATCTCGCTATTTCTCCTTGTAATACATCTGGTATTTCCATTTCTGGCTCTTCCACTTTTGCCAATTTATGTGGAGGCGGTAGGTTCCTAAAAAAAAGTTAATTGAATGTTTTTGTTTAATATTTTATGTAAATATTACATTATAGTTTATGTAAGTTTAAAAACACGACGAAGCGCTTCTTGATTAGTAGGCCAGTTCATCTGCACTCGCGAGGCTTGACAGATTACCCGGAAAATCTTTTTCTACAAGGATTAAAAACGGGAGTTTAACATTTGTATGGATAAAACTCAAACTAAGCCCAATAATTAAAGCTAAAACACAAGCTATTTTAGTATAATGAGGGTAGAAAGCGATATTAACTTGATCTCAGGTCCGTTGAGCGCGTCGAGCGTGGAACCGAACGTCCGTTTGAGCGTGTGGTTCGCGAGCGGAGACTGTAGGCAGTTGTTTACTACTTCTAGCAGCGGGTTGAAGATTTGCTCCTGGAATATTACAAACTGGGCTTAAAACACAAACAACAAAAGATACGATTAAGCTCGCGGTTTTTATAGCTTGCTCGCAAACCTAAGCTAAGAAATGAGGAAGCATTTCTTAAGTACACAGTCATGGAGTAAACTTGTATTTCTTTCTCAGTCTTCATCACCCTTCGCTCCTGCTAACACCAGCACACAAAGTTTCAAGGACAACACACATGGGACAGGAAGTTAAGATATTTAAAAATTAACCTTCCCAGTAGACGGCAATCCCAAGCCGCCCTCGCTCCGTTTGAAGTCCAGTTTCTCCAGCACCACCTCACACTTCATCAACGTCTCAAGCGGCATGCGTTTGTTGGGGTTCGAAAGGATGTCCAGGAGATTCTTCATCTTTGTTAGCTTTTCCACATCTGGAAATAAAATAGGTTAGTATTAGAATTTTAAAACTACAGCGAGTGTCCTCCATAACTCAATCAACAAAAACAGCACAACAATATTAGACAATATTAGACGTGGGTCTAATATTGTCGAGAATATCTCGACCACGGTTTCGGAGAGGTTTCGGTGAGTTGTGCCGTTTTTGTAGTTTTGGTTTAAGTTAGAATTAATCTAAACTGTTGACATTATCCTAAAAATATTAAAAATAAAAAGCGTCATTTAGGTCATGTCCTGCAGGTTAGATGCCTAAAAAGCTGGCTACATTACCTCTATGTATGGCTAAATTTATACATTGGCTGAAAATTTGGTCAAGATGGGGCGGGGTGACGATATCCGGAAGGTCACTAGGAATGGTTGGAGGAAGACAGAGGACCAAATTGAGTGGAGTGCCACAGGGGAGGCCTATGTCCAGCAGAGGATGAATGTTTTGATTTATTATTTTTTTAGTTTTGTTGAAAATTAAATTGTAAATCAGAGATCAGAGAGATTAAATTGAATTTGGGGTAATCACGTAAAGGTTCATAAAAGTTAAACTTAGTTAGAAGGGGCCTTGATATATAGTAATTTCATCATCTTGTTATAATCCTGTGCTGACAAAGACTGTTAATCAAATAACATATTATAGTAACTCACTCTCTCCCTCGCTGACCATCCGATGTACCATCCTCCTCAGTGGTTCGATGTACTTGGACAGTTGGCGCACCTTCTCCCTGTAGGCGGCGTCCTCCCCGCCGGGGGAGGCCACGCTGCCTCCCACGGGAGTGTTGAGGGAGGACGAGGGAGACGCTACCATGCCCATGCCGACACTGCTGTAAATTACAACATTAATTTGGAAATTGTATATTTAAATTTCTCAAAAGTATTCAAGTGATTGCTGAACACAGATTTGGAACAGATAGAGTTTACAAAACTGCAATGAACTGAATGAATGCACCTGAATTAAATTTTAGTACTCTCAACTCGTTAAGACGCCATTTTTTTCTGCATCAAGCTCTACATAACCTGGACGTCGAAAATAATACCGGCGAGGACACGACATAAATAACGCTGGTGCCATTTCAAAGCATAGACTCAGTTTCAGAATCAGCCAGTCGTTGTACATACGTGTGCGTGTATTTACGTGCGCGTGTGAGAGAACATGTGCGTGTACAATGGTGCTTGTGTGAAATTGAGTGCATATGCATATGTGATTGCGTGTGAGTGTGTGCAAAGCCCAGATCATGTGGTGGTACAGTTACCGTTGTTGCTGTGGCACGTGGTGCTGCAGATGAGGCGCGGAGGGCGAGGGGCTCCCCACCACCATGCCGCCCAGCCCCGACATCGGGGACGGCATCGCGCCGCCCATCACTCCCCCTGCCATACAAAACGTCACATCATACTATACAACACACCATAAAATATAATAGATCAATTATTAAGAATTCAGAAAATACATATGTTGGACGTAGGTATAGTCAGATTTTATAAAGTTTCCATTTATTTTACTTTTGTTTTATCTGTCCCACGGCTGGGCAACAACCTCCTACAAATCCTTGCATGTGGCCCCTCTCCCATGCTACCTCAGGCCAGCTGGTTTGATACGAGTCCCTACATCTTTTTTATGTGATGAAGTATAATAGAAGACAAGCAAGACGCTCTCCTGATGTTAAGAGATAACGCTGCCCATAATTAGTACAGTGCTACTTAGGATTTCACAATGATATGAAATTCTAGGATAACTGCACCAACGCTTCTTACTCAAGAGTCATAAGATGTTAAAGACTCTTTAGCCCAGTAATTTCGGCTCAGATCGGCTTCGTCCGTGGCGCTTTTCTCTTGGAGCCCCTATGATGTTATGTGACTTATTATTTACTTATTATCAGTTATTTTTTATTCAGCTTTTCCAGCATAGTTGTCACTTTGTTCATCATAATCATTACTTAACAATCCTATAGTTTAAGAATTATACATACCCATAGGCACTGGGCTAGGTCCCCCCATACCGGGCGAAGGTGCGGATGGACTTGGGCTCTGCCTCAGGAACTGATTGGGCGGTGGAGCCCTACTGCCCGTGGGGTACATCCCTCCCATCATGCCACCTTCCTGCTTGCCTCCCACTTGCCTGCCCATGTGTAGCATGTTTATGTTCACCATTTGGTTGTTTGGCATGCCACCTTGAAAGAAATGAGGTTTTTTTTATGAGAAGAAGTAAGAAGACAAGCAAGATGCTCTCCTGATGTTAAGAGATAACACTGCCCATAATCAGTACAGTGCTACCCAAGGTCACAATGATGTGAAATTCTAGGTGCACGATGTTAAGACTCTTTAGCCCAGTAATTTCACTAGCTACAATGCCCTTCTACTGAAGCACAGTAATGTTTGCACATTACTACTCAGGCGGTAGAATAACTGGCACTGTTGGTGTACCCACCTAGATGACCTCTGGCAAAGGAAGTCTTCCCCAGATAAAATTGACCCGGTATTGTAGTTATAAAATTAAATACTCAGTTGAAGTTGTAACAAAGTTAAAGTTCTCTAATGAAGGCCAGTTTTTAAAATAAATAAAAATCATGGTGGTCTTCCATGCTTTACCAGAGAGTCAGATTGTGATAAAACTTTGACGGGGTCTTTTTCAGATTGCAATAGCATTCAAGGCAAATTTTCCTTCCATTGTATCTATAGCATTTAATAATTACATAATTTTACTCACCCATTTGACCTCCCATCTGTCCCTGCATAGCATTAGGCCCCATCTGGCCTCCCATGCCAACTTGGTTGCACGGCATCTGCCCCATAGTGTTTGCCCCACTCATAGGCACTTGCATTTGATTCTGCATCGACATGTTAGGCATCATTTGCCCTTGCATGTTAGGATTAGCCAATTGATTCTGCAGCTGACTGCCCATGGGGTTCATACCACCCATTGACATGTTACCACCCATCTGGGGCTGATTCCCAACCATTCCCATTGACCCACCTAATTTATTCTGCAACTGCATATTCATCTGTGGCCTTTGATTTAATGTTTGCAAGAGATTTGTCGCTGTCTGTGGCTGCCCTTGAGACACCTGAATCGGCCCTTGCCCCATCTGTCCAGGCATTCCTTGCATGTTAGGATTTTGCCCCATCATTTGCTGCTGCATTTGACCCTGGGGTACCATATTCATCATCTGGTTTCTAGAACCCTGGGAAGCGAGGTTTTGGAGTGCATTTATGGGGTCAGGGTTCAGACCCCCTTGGTTGCTTGCTCCTTGAGGTTGACCAGCAGTTTGGACTTGTGGGTTTGGTCCAGGTGGGTTTTGGTTGGGACCCTGCATGTTGCCTTGATTTGGCTTTGGTTGTGCTGAAATAAAATACAACTATTGGATAACCTAGGTGACATTCTTGCGTAATGTTCTGCAGCAATTTACTCTGATGGAGTAGTAAATTGTCAATCACTAGGTTTATCTAACTTAGGCTGACCCCACATTGAGAATACGGGACTCTCCCAGGTATAAGGTACTGCTAAGTTGCTTTATCCATGTCTCAATGTCACTGCAAATATGATGGATGGATGCAGTGATATTATCACATAACATCACCACTATATGAGTCAGTGTTTTGCTTGAAAATAAATAATCAACAAGCTCCATTAAAATGGCATGTTTGCTATGCTGTGCATACTTACACATCTCTCTAACATGAAGTATCAGTTTAGCGACCATGTTCATGTACTCCTCCCTCGATTTGGCTTTCATGAACACATGGTTTTCCATCTCACTGCTGTTCCGAGCCACTTGCATCCCTGATCGCTGGATCACTTCCTCTCTGGAACATTAATTCAACATTGAGAAGTTTACTAATACTTTTATTCAGTATGGATAATGATTTTAAACCTGATGACTTTTATCATGTTGTGACCTAAAATACATAAATATGGTGATAGGTGTAAGCCCGGAAAGGAGCTTCTAAAACAGGTTTGGATGAACCGTGTGAAAGAGGATATACAGGCTAGGGGACTGAATGAAGATATGACAGATGATAGAGTAGAATGAAGGAAAAAGACATGTTGTGCCGACCCTACATAGTGTGGGACAAGGGCATGAAGATGATGCTGATTTTATACTTAATTAATTACTGGTGGTAGTAGTAGAACTATGCAAATGTGAAAAAGGACTGTGACCTATCTAATATTGGTGGTCAATAATATTATTATTAGACAGCCCAACTGATAAGTTTATAGTTGAGTGAAATAATATCAATAATAACAAATTATTAGGCACTGCTTATTACGAATAATGACTTTCGACATGTATATTTATTTAATGCAAGCGAGTAATGAAAACTGGGATTCTGGGATAGATCCCTAAATCGAAATAATTCTTTTGTATAAGATTCTCAATCTGAGCTTCAGTGAAGACAAAAATCACAGTGAAGACCAAAACATATACTTACATCTTGGAAACGACACTCTGGCGAAAAGCCTGGGTTCTCCAGTTATCTTCTGCAGCCATTATGTTGGTTTTTATTAACGTGAATGTGGAAATAAATGCACACTTTACACAGAAATTATTAAAAAACCAAAATATTTGGCTCAACAATCGACCTGCTGCCGTCTGGCACTTTTTTTTTCTAAAAAAAGGCTGCTGATTACAGACTATATACGAACTAGAACTTTCAAGCGTATAAAAACTTTATTGTCTTCGTTTGTATATTCGTCAACAATAATATAATGTTATGAGAGCATTTATGTTTGTAAAGGAAACAAAATAAATCATGTTTAATTAATTTTGATCAAATAGGAGAAGGAACCTGAAGGAATAATAATTAACCTAAAAGATCTTTACATTATAATTATAATGTATCATAAGCAAATGTAAATATCTCGGAGCCTAAGATCGAAGCCGGAGAAAAAGTTTACTGTCAATGTCGATAGCGATGTAGTTGTCAATGTCAAAAATGTTGTAATTATAGCTGTCACTGTCACTCGCGACTCGCGATTCGGAAAAGCGCGTTATCCATTTATTTTGGTTTGTGTATTTCGCCTATTTGAAATAAATTTCGAAAATGGCTGGATCTACGGTCTTAAGAGTAAAGCGCCGACTTGAGGACAATCCTCAAGATGCTCTCGTACTCATGTGTAAACGTATGAAGACCGACACGGAGGAGATATCACCATCCTTGTTCGTCTATCGAGGCACTGTTAAAAATCAGGTAAAATCTCATGTTATTTATTAATTTTCACGAACAGCTACGAAGATTATACGTATTTTAAATAGTTTCCTATAGGAAATGCGTAAGTATACTATACTTACACTATCAGAAACACCGACGCCTTAAATTTATTTTCGTGTGTATTCTGTTACAGGAGCCAGAAAACGTAAGAAGTATAGTTCCCAAAACGGATTTAAAAGTTCAATTTACCTCCAACGTGCAGGATATCATTCAAAAGTTAAGGAAAGAGAGGAAAGCCCAATCATCTCAGAGCAGATATGAAGTTGTGAACTGTAGCCGAGGTTTGAATTGTGAAGCTGATGATCAGATAGATTTAGTGGACTTACAGAAGGCGGATCAAAAGAATGCTGAAGATTATGCATATGATTTGTATACAGCGGCCAAACAGGACTTTGATGTTTCTATGTTAGACAAATTGGTTAGGTAAGACTATAATTTAATTTATTCAATTTGTTGACTTTTATTGGCCTGATCTTATGCAATATGCATAATATATATAGTAAGTACCTAATATTTTTCTAAAGTCCTGATCCTTAATTTTATTTTGTTGCGTAACATCACACGATTTTGTGGTCTAAAGGATAACATATGTATAGTTTACCTATAAATAAATCTGTTAACACAAGTTTGAACGTCCATCATTTCAGCATAGAACACTACCAGACAGACCTTATACTAGGAACCAATCCTGATGACCAGTCAACAGAGGAAGATGATGATGATGACTCCAATGATGAGAACAACTGGAGGAATGACTACCCCGACTCAGAGAACAGCATCGATGAGGAGGATATGATCAGGGCTATGGAGAGGGTGGATTTAGGTTAGTTGTATTTTAAACTGACTTTGAATTAAGAAAATAAAATGGTTTGTCTACCAAACAACTTGTGTACCCTCCCACTGTGTGTTGTCCCCCTCTCACTCACACATGTGTGTTGTCCCCCTCCCCACACAAAATGTGTGATTTCCCCCTTCCACACACTGTGTGTAATGTGCCCTCCCACATACCGTGTGTGTCGCCCTCCTACACATCTTGTGTGTTTTCCCCCTCTCACTCACACATGTGTGTTGTCCCCCCCACTCACCATGTGTGATGTCCCCCTTCCATTCACGGCGTGTGATGTGCCCTCCCCACACATGTGTGTTTTACCCCTCCCAAACATGGTGTGT
Organism: Hemithea aestivaria; assembly: GCA_947507615.1. NCBI lineage: Eukaryota > Metazoa > Arthropoda > Insecta > Lepidoptera > Geometridae > Hemithea > Hemithea aestivaria. The sequence goes on along the minus strand of OX382327.1, from coordinate 17,075,333 downwards.
TCTCCTTTCAAATTGTGTGTGCTGTACCTATTACTAACACATTAACCTTTTAACCGCCAGACTTAAAATCACTTGTCGTGCCCATAGCACCAGGCAAGTTTTTAACTTTATTCACTATTTAGCTAATTACGAGTATAGTTTTATAAAATACAGTGTTATGACTTAAAAATGTAGATTTAAAGTGCAGTCGGAAATATACGACTCTGGCGGTTACGTAACAGAACAGGCTTGTCGGATATATCCGACGGTGGCGGTTAAAGGGTTAACCTAAATTTTAATAGATTCCAACCCTCCTAATCTCTCTTAATAATAAATTAATTGTGAACATTCCAGAAGATCTATCAAGCGACGAGGACATAGACATATATGAGCCACCAACAGATGACGTCACCAGATACGGAGCAGCTTACGCTCGGTACAAAGCTAAGGTGATGGCGGAGAACCCAGACTTGAATGATAGCAAGGGACTCGTGCTCAGCTCTAAAGGGAAGGATATGGACGAGGAATCTGTTGACGGTACGTTTTTATTGTTAAACTATGAGTAGTACATGTTGTTTACAGTTTTAAACTTCGAATCAAAGCCCATTATCTTTCACTTTAGTATCTTCCTAACATTTATGTCGTATTCCTTCATGATACCTATGTAGTATATTTTATAATATTATATGTCTATTTATGTATGTATGTACGCGTGTATGTATGTATTTGTGATTTATGTATGTATGTTTATGTAGGTAAATATATTTTTAAGTATTTGTGTAAATTATTTTTACTTATATTTCTTTTGAAGTTTTGTGAAACCACCGTCCTTCCAGTGTTGTATATTTCCTCTCCCTGCACGGTTGTCTGGAAGAGATCGCTTTGAGCGATAAGACCGCCAATTGATACACCCTTAGTTTTAATTTTGTTGTTTGTAAAATTTACTTTATATGTGGATCAATATAGACTATAGAGTTTCTTATCTTATCTTTACATGTCGTTTGGCCATAGCCAAAGCCTCTAAGATATTAGTCATTGAATCATTTTTAGGGAATTGTGTACGTTTTAATAATAAAATCCCTGATGAAATAACGGGGCTCACAGAAGGTAAATTCAAAATCCGTGTTAAAGACATATTACAAAAGAAAGCCTATTATAAAATTAGCCAATACATAGAAGACAAAGATGCCTGGAAACCTCTGCAACCGCCTGTAAATAAATTATGTAACCAAGATAATAATTGTAAACACATTTAAAAAAAAGCAATCCCTATGAGTTTCTTGCTCATTCTTCTCATAGAGGTGCCTTGCGGATGAGCGGTAGAATATTGAAATAAAATGTAAAATTGACTTGCAAAAGTGCTCCATTGTAGCCTGTTTGAATAAATGAATTTTGAGTTTGAATTTATTTTTTTTATAATGCCCCGTTGGTAACCCTTCATACACTTGGCAGATGAATGAATGCCATAGGTTGGTATTTCCCTAGATATCAAGCCACCAGTACTTCTAAAGGAACTTTTTTTTAAAGTGTTAGACATAAAGCGATGCGGCGGCCATACATGGCAGCAGACTATACCTAGAAGGCGGGATAAATCCCTCCCTGGCTTCACTTCACACATTTTACCTATTCTTTTTTTATTTTCAGGTTACAAAGATGACAGTGACGATGGATTTTACTACGGCGAAGACGATGACCGCGACCATAGATATAACAATAACAGTGCTACTGATACTGATTCAGAAGTATATAATCCTGACTAATGACTCATTTATGTGGTGTCAAATTGTTGCATTCTGTTACTCATAGTCAGTAAGTGTCATGTGATAAGTGTAAGAAATTAAATTTCTATATTCTTAAGAAATTAAATTTCTATATTCTTAAAACTGTTTTTTTTTAAGTAAAGATGATTCTAAAAAGTACTTGGTAACTACGAACATCACTAGCTAGCTCACACTCATCACTAGCTAATGCACACTTTGAGAAATCGAAATTGGTTACGCATTTTTAGATTGTCGGTGGTTTATCTATTTGTCATAGACAAATTTCCTAAATCTGTGATGGAAAGATTTTTTTTTTTCAGGTTCAGAAATAATAAGCATATTTAATATGTGATAAATAATTTATTGTCTTGCGGTATTTTTACAATATCATTGTGTATGCCTACGTTTACTGATTCCATTAATTTTATACATAATTCATAACATTTTTGATGTGAATAAAATGTCGGTTAAACGCCTTAACTTGTTTACAGAGTACGGACAGAAACAAAATTACATAAAAACAAAATAATCTAGAGGTTTTCTATTGTAAGATTTGTACATTTTTAAAAAAAGTTTTTATTTAAGGCGTCTTTACGTTATTCGAGATGAGATATTACAAACTATGTTTTTAAGAACACAATCTTATGGCACGAAACATCAGATGCTAGGTAACAGAGCTACATCAACAATGAAGAAAATATTAAATTGCCGCAAAAATTATCACAAATGAAATATTAATGTAACTCTGCTTTCAAAATTGTCATGATTTTTATGCTATCGCTACCGTACAGTCGCCAAATCTAGCGAATGCTGTGAAGTTGTTTTGTCGACTGTACTTTTCGATTCGTCTTTATGGAAGATCGATATTTTGTACCTAAATATTGCAACATAAAACTAAAGCCCTTACACATTTGGAATTCACCAACAAAAGTCACCTTGGAGTAGCATATAGAGTCACATGAACGAGACATTTCTTTATCGGTTCTCTTTTTCACACTGTATCGGCAGTCTCTTTCTCACTTGAATATGACCTACCACTGATACCGACAAAAATGTCACAAATATTTTTTTAAAATCTACCCTACATATGGATTATTTTTTGTTACATACTTATTTTATAGGGTAGCAGTACTAATAATGACATTTCGTTTCCAAGATCAAGGGGTTAATCATCCAAGTTTAGGCATTAAGAAAGTCGGATGATTAATTTTGCGCCACCTATAATTTTTTTCTCTCTTTTGTGCACTCTAGCCCCTTCAAGGTGACTTTAGTTTCCTGATTCCAACTGTACTCGGCTATTCAGAGACTCATTCCCATGTTAGGACAAACACAAATGTACACGTAGGTATACTACGGAATAAGTCTTGTTTCACTTACATCCTACATTTATAATTAGTGAGATATCTATAAATGCATTATATTATATCTAGCAATGCTTTGGCATAGACAAAACATGGTAATTTTGTATTGAGAGAAACAGTGGGCCTAATACGAGCACGTTGGCAAAATCTGAATTGCGAAATTCTGAAATCTGAATTGATCTGAAATCATCTGCTAAATTAAATTGAATTTGCATTGAATTAGCTGTAGTCCGTCTTCGTATGGGCATACCACGCACTGATATTTCACCACAGTTTTGCCGTGGTTTGGTGCGTGGTTGTGTTTAATAAAACTGATTCAATTTTACACGGTGTTCTGTGTACAAACACGAACCGGCCTGCGCATAAAAACAGAAGTGAACCACAGTATGTGGTAAGCCCATTACATAAAATGTTTGTCATCTAGCTCTCTCTAAAGAAGACATAGATTTCCATTGTTTCTGATGCGTACCTATTTAAATCATATAAAAAAAAATAGCACTCCGGGAGTGCCGGCAGAAGTGAAAACTTCAATATTAACGTTGTGTTTAATTATAAGTATAAAAATACTATCATTTATGAGGTAGAATACAATGTTTATTTATTGCGCTATCGTACACAAATATGACAATTTATATGTTGTTATTTATAATATTATATCGTTATTTATATATAACATTAAATTTTATCTCTCAGAAAAATCACCTTCCATCCATAATTTCGACGACTTTTACACCATCGTTATTATCAGAATCATCATCGCAAATTTTTACAACTGATACAATTGGTTTATGATAACTTAAGTAAGAAACAAACAGTTTTGATTCGAACCTATTTAAGTGTAATAAAAAAAATATTAAAAAAAATTTCGGGCGCGCGCTTGTCTAAGCCCCCTGTGCCGCCTAAACAGAGCAGCACACTCAGGCACGGTAGAAAGAGTGGGAGATACTAGTTCCTCTCCCTTCCCCTCGATCTTACGCTTTTTCGATCAGCATCACGTGACCCTGACGCGAGTTTGAAAGTTTTTACCCATACAAAAAAGTGCTCAGCGCCGCTAAAGAAGTTTTCACTTCAAAAATTGTTGTGTACCTATGCATATTACGTGGACCGTTATTTGTAGATTTCGATGACTTCTTTGCAGACTTGCTTGGATTATGGCAGCGTGCTCATTTTAGACCATTAGCAGTTAATATTATGATAATATCAATTTGAATTAGGAAATACCATACTTTAAACGTAACAAAAAGACTTTGTGACTCATATATGAGAAAATCAACCTTATAATATGTCTTTTAAAATTTACTGTTTACGATTGTGATTTCTTGAATGGGCAATTGAAGAAATCACAATTGCAAAATTCTTTTGTCCCAACCTTTATAGTTACGTTTAAGTATTATAGCAAAAGTAATTATTAGTCAACCCATAATAATGCTTAGCAGATGTGTAGTCAAAATAACTAGCAAACATTTCACGGTTTTCAACCATGAACTTCAAATGGATACGTTAGTCGATCACAGGAGAATCTATGAGAAACATTTTGATTTTAATATTATTGTGGGGTTACGAAAAAGCTAGAACACAAATGCAAAAAAGCGTATCGAAATTTATAAGTTAAAAAATAGAATCTGATAAGAATCTTTATAAATTTTCTTTTTTTTTTTCAAGTGTGTTCCGGCCTTTATTGTTTTTTTATTACCACTGGCAAGCAAATTATATAATAGTAACACAGTGGACACCCTTCGAGCCCTACCAAATAATCAAACAAAATTAACAACAAAACGATCACTTAGAAACGAATGGTAATAAAATTTAGTTACAATGTAATAATATCTTTACAATTATTTACAATTTGGTAATAATATAATACGAAGACAAGAGATAACTATCCATTTACATAACAGTAACAAAAATCTAAGGCTTTATTTACACTAGCCGTTACTAACACGCTACGTTTTCTACAATTGGAATTTTCGAAAGTTTAATTTGGCATTGATATGCAGTATACATTTAATAATCATTCAATTATTGCACGATTTTCAATATAAATCCCGCGGGATACATTCTTAGTCTAATTAGCAACAGAAGCTTTCAACTTTTCGCTAGCGTCAGATGGCAGCTTGTCATCGGTCGACGAGGAAATTTTGTACTACCCTCAATTTTTGTCAAATATTTTTTGAAAATCTTGAGCGTTAATTTCCTCAACCAACGTCAAGGGTGTACCAATTCCATCTTAAAGCACCGGCGTATCATTGACCAATGGAGGGGCGACGTTGTTATTGGCGGCCGCGTCCTGATTGTTGGCCGTGCAGTAGAACTGCTTGTGGGCTTTATACGTCTTCACGTACTTGAAGGAGATGTCGCACGACTTGCAGTAGTTGGGGGTCTCCTCGGGCTCCGCGTCGGGCTCCAGCTTGATCTCGAGGGGCGGAGCCGGGGCAGCCGGGGCAGCCGGGGCAGCCGGGGGGAGGGTGGGGAGAGTGGGGGAGGAGTGCTCGTCCTCGGTGTCGTCGGTGGCGTGGACCAGCCTCGCGTGACGGATCACGTTGCCGCGGTACGTGGAGGTGTACGCGCACGAGCTGCAGCGGTGCACGCGCTCGCCCGCGTTCGCGGCCGGCGATGAGGATTCACGGCTCTCGTCCTCTAGCACACACGATATGTAGCTCTCCTCCTGGAATTGAGATAATATCTTTGTTATAAAGGATTTTCAAACTAATAGGTTCTTGTAGATGTACCTAGTGCAGTGGTATAAGTGGATGGTAAAATAATAAGAGAGAGACGACGTTTGCTGAACAGCAGAGAAATTTCACTCTGGACTTTGAAAATAGTCGTGGCAGACATACTACTTTGTAGGATATGTTAGTGCAGAATTATATCAATTAAAACAGGACGTAGGTAAGGTTACGGAATATGCAGCGTTACTGACCTGTAAGTCGGCGGGCTTCTTGTTGTTGAAGTGCATGCGTATGTGCGTGCGCATGCCGCGCAGCGTGTTCCCGCGGTAGCGGCAGATGGTGCAGCGGAACGCCTTCACGCCCGCGTGCGCCTCCATGTGCCGCTGCGCCGCCGCCGCCGTCGGTGACACCACCTCGCAGCACGGGCACTTCCACCCGCCCTCGCCCCCGGCCCCACCGGCCCCGCCCCCGCCCCCGGCTCCAGCCCCGGTCCCGGCCCCGGCTCGCGCGCCGTCGGCGCTGCGCGGCGAGCGCGTCTCCCGCTTGGTGCAGTAGTAGAGCTGGTGCGCCTGCAGGTTGTCGAACGAGGAGAAGTGTATCCCGCAGGCGAGGCAGATCATCTGGCGGTACTGCGAGGGCGGGCCGGGCTCCGGCGCGGGGCTGGCGCGCTCCTCGCCGCCGCCCGCCGCGCAGTAGTGCCGCTTGTGCACGCGGTAGCTCTCGTACTTGCAGAACACGATGTTGCACTCCTTGCACTTGGACACGCCCTGCTTGACGACCATCGAGGGCGAGGCGGCCGGCGCGGGCAGCTCGGCTGCCAGCCGCAGCGCGAGCCCCGGCGGCAGCGCGCCGCCGCCCGCCAGCGCAGAGAACTTCTCCTCGGGCGGCGAGGGCGCGCTCGCCGGCTTGCCCGGCGGGCCGGGGCCCTGCGTCGAGCGCCGCCGCCGCTTCGGCGAGCTCTCCCCGGAGGGCGAGCACGAGCGCCGCGGCGACGGCGACGGCGTGCCCGGCGAGGGCGGCAGCGAGGGCGCGCACACTATCTGCTCGGGGGTCGCGGAGCGCAGCCTGTTCTCCTTCTCGTGGTCGTCGGCGGGCGCCGCCTCGGGCGAGCGCCGCAGGCTGAGGTCGAGCGGCACGCCGCCGTCCTTGAGGTCTCGCGCGCGGTTGGCCGAGCGCAGCACCACCGGAGAGCGGGAGTCGCCGTCGGTGCCGGCGCCGGGCAGCGCCTGGCTGAGCGGCTGGAAGGTGCCGTTGGGCAGCAGGAAGCAGGGCGCGTCCGGGTCGGGCAGCGTGTCGCCGGGCAGCGTGCTCGCGTTGCGCAGCAGCCCCACGGGCACGACGAGGATCGGGTTGGTGGGCAGCGCGATCGCGTACTGGTTCTGCGCGGGCGGCGTGGGGCCGGGCGAGGGCGGCGCGGAGCCGGACGTGACGGAGCCGCTGCGCGCCGCGTTCTTGGACACGGGCCGCGTGCTGCAGTAGTGCTGCTTGTGCGCGCGGAACGTCTTCAGCGAGCTGAACCTGATGTCGCAGTCGGAGCAGTAGCGGTCCTGCTCGGGCGCGCCGCCGTCGCCGTTGGCGGGCGCGGGAGTCGGAGGCGGCGCGGCGCCCACCGGGGACGACGAGTGCATGCGCATGTGCCGGTTGAGGCTCACTTTCTTGTCGGCGCTGTAGGGGCACTGCGGGCACGCGTACTCTCGCTTGCTCGGCGGGCGCGGCGTCTTCGAGTCGCCGCTGGAGTCGTCCGCGTTGGCGTCGTTCGGCGAGTCCGCCTCGGGCGGCTTCTGGCGGCGGTGAGAGCAGTAGTGCTCCTGGTGCGCCTGCAGCGTGCTCATCGACGAGTAGCGGATGCCGCACGGCTTGCACACGTAGCCGGGGGGCGCCGCCGGGAAGAAGTTGGGGAAGGCGACCGCGGAGAGGAACGGCGGCGCCGGCGGCTGCGGCGTGCCGGAGCCGCTCGTGGGCGGCGGCGGCGGGGATGGCGAGGGCGGCTCACGCTTGAGGGCGACGGCGTCGGGCGCCAGCGCGGGGTCGGTGGCCAGCGACGGGTTGAGGCGCAGGCGCGGCGGCGAGGGTGCGGGCGAGCCGCCCGACGCGCTGGACGCGGGCCGCTCGCCCGACGATGACGGCGTGCGAGGTTCTCCCGGCATGGCCTCGCTCTCGTTTCCCCATTCCTCGTCCTCACCTGGAAACGAACACAAAACGTCTATGAGTAAAATGAGAGCGCGCTCTGTATCGGCGGCGGGCGGGTCGTATCGCCGCCTATTAGTGTCGTTAATGGCGAGCGATGCGGACGAGGTTGCGGATCGTGCGATAGTCGTCACTCGTCACGTTTCGCCCGCTATCTGCGGACGTCAGTCAGATGGAGTCGCGAGTCGAGGCATACATTAGCGCTCCTAATTGAGACGTGCTCTCGGTATGTAAATGTCGCGGCGTGGGTGGGGCCGCGGCGTCTGCTCGCTGCGGCTCGGGTCGAGGATAGCGCGCGACCCTCGGTTCGTCCGCGTCCGTCAATATCGTGATCCGGCCCGCGGCCAAACAGAACAAAACCTCGACGGCCCCGTTGTAATTGGATCTGATTTCCAGAAAACGCGCGCTCACCTTCCTTTTGTGGCGACAAGGATCTCGACCGAGCGAGGAATTAACCTATCTTTCGCGCAACGATCTCCACTCAAAACGCCAATTAATGAGAGGCTCAACTTCATTCTGGTGCCCCTGTGAAGATCATTATATGGGCACGACAGCGAGATGGACGCGACGATTGGTGCGCACCCGCACCGACCGACATCTCTCGGTAACGAATGCCATTCGAATCGGATCGCGTTCGGGTCACGCTATCCTAGTGTGCGCGCCTTCCGATTGGTCATTACGATTGTGCGGTGACGCGCGATTGGCTCGCTAATGCTGCCTTTATCTGGCAGCTTAATGTTAGCGTCATACTGAACGCGAGCTTATCGCCGTTCGTTAGTCGCCGGTCGCGTTCCAGCTTCTGTTTTCGCTAAATAAGTTATAAGTTTGTGATCGTCGGCAGTCGAATATGTAGGTGCGCTCCATCAGATAGATGGCGTGACTTGTGCTCGTTTATGCGCCTTTCCGAAGCTGAACGTCGATTCGTTAAATGATACTCATCTGTGTCCTTTGTCTTTATAAACACGTGATTGCGTTCGTTCAAGATAGACACATACGAGCTCAAAGCGGCCCGCATAGCTAGAAACTTGACAAACCGTCTGCTAGATATGTGCATTTAACCTTTGAGTTCAGGTACACTGTATTTGAAATTCTGCTATCATTTAGAAGTTAAATAGTGTAGCACGTGGTTATAAACAGAGCCGCCATCTTGTTAGTATCAGTTGTATGATCAGGTACCAATTAAAATAGTCGTGAGTGTCGTCACAATCGGTTAGATAAAGATCGGAACGATGTGACACGAGTGACCGATCACCGGACCGACACCGGTTCCGTATCTCTTCTGCATCGATGTGAATATAACCGAATATTACGCGCAATATCGACTCATTACCGGTTACGAATCAATTTTGGCCACTTTAATAATTTATTACCTACTAATGAAAAACTGGCTCTGCATTTACTGATTGTAATCTTTGAGTTCGTTTTGTTAGAAACATTTTATCATAGAATAAATAATAATCAAAGTTATTTATTGTGGTGAAATGATTCCTCGTTGGTAAGCAGTACGAGTAAGTATATGAAGAGATAAAAGGCGGAACTTATGCATAGATTTTTACTTAATTACGGCAAGTTTTCAAAATTATAGATTCTAGGTACCAGGTACCTAGGTAATTGTGCTAGGTAACTGTTATAATAACTCATTATAATCTCTTCTTATCAAGCAATAAGGTAATTAAAATGTGTATGTATACACATATCGATTTAAGCCGAAATTGAATTAGCAGTTTTCGTGTACTTTTTGAACTTAATATTATCTAATAATGATAATGTTAGTTATAGACAGTGTTATTAGAAGAAAAATAGTCTAATATACATTTAAAAATAGAAAATTATTGCAGAAATATAGAATTAAAATTTGAAATATCGCATAAAATCCGTGAGAAACACTGGCCGGTGGACGAGAGGCAGACGAGCAAAAAGGTTTGTATCATGAGATCTCGAGTGTTGGCAGGATGAGCGTCGTGCGTCACGATCGAGCATTTACATATCGGTTGATGGCGATACCGGCCGGTGGTGCGTTGTCACTCCATGTATTATGGGATTACTCATATTGAACACGCGATCCTACCGTGGAAAGTAGATGCATTTATTAACCGAGAAATGTGTGATTTTCTTTGCAAAAAATGTGTCAATGTTGTCAAGAGGTTATGTTTCTAAATTCCAGACAAGGCAAGGATGTCCTAATAAATAGATACGGCAAGAAGGAAAGAAAGACACCCCTTTCGAGCTTATTGTTTCTGATTTATGCCTGAACGGCTCAGCTCCTATTAGGATTTATTAGGAGCCTCCTAATAAATGCCTAGATTTATCAAGTGTGTAATCTTCTTGACATTTGTGAGCATTAGGCTGAAACTTTGCAAATCAATTTAATATGAATATTAATGTAGACATGAGTCATCGACTAAAAAGCAAACTAATAATGGCAAACATATCTACTGATGACCTATCTGATGGTAAGTAATTACCGTTGTCTATGGATAGAAGCAGCTAGGAGGCAGGCCAGAAAGATGCTGTATCACAAAGTTTGTCTATAAAGTGCCTTAAGGGTCAAAGCTAAACTTTATCACACATACCTAAGTATATCTAGATTATATACCCCCCAAGGTAGCAAAACACTGACCACCGACAACGGTAACCTACTGCCGTCGCAGTGACAGCAAAAACGCCAGCTACCTCTAGATAAACATTTCCTTACTGTGGCGTAGGCCATGACGTATAAATCTAGATGTCTAGATGTCCAGACCGACGATAAACGTAACTTAGTGCCGTGATATCGCCACCTAGAGACTATCTCAGCTTTATGTAAAAATGCACTTTTAGACTACAACAATCAGGCTTCAAGGTTTCAAAAATATTGTTCTAGAGTTCATAATAAATAGAGGCTAGCTAAGTTAACTGTTGCAAAAAGGTGGAAAATTAATAATGATTGGTCGGATCAAAGAGAAATGTTCCTTTACACGATTACACGCATTCGGTTGAACAAATTAGCGAAATTCATTTTTTGTTTCAAAAAGAATTTCACAGGTGATTAATAAATGTAAATTTCATCGAAATTGGTTGTGGAGTTTTCATGTTATGAGATAAAACGACGCGGTGCGGTGTACACTTAAGATAGGTGGCTACGGTACATGGACCTTTGAAACTTGGAAAAATACAAATGAATTCCAGAGTGACCTAAACTTTATCTTTCTTTAAATTCTAAAAACAATATTTAAACATCTTTTAATTGCCTACAAAATTTGAAAGAGTGACCCATAAGAAGATTAAAAAAATATCCGATTAACTGGTTGGTACGATTGCAACAAAATCACTCATCGAGCTCCATTCTGCTCAACTAGTTGGTGGGAATGGAAGTACTGGATTTTAACCTTTTGACCGCCAAAGTCACCTATACTTGACAAGTACTTGCGGGTCCTGTACGCCAACGACGTCTATAGACGACAAAAAACCCAGTCTTAATAAAGTGAAATAAAAATATTTATCGACTCTTGGCAACACTAGTTCTTTCGTAGGTATTTTTTTAAAAATTGTGCCTTGGCGCACAGGGCACGAAAATGCGTTTGTGCCGTGGCGTTCAAAAGGTTAAAATGTACAAGGCATAATACGATAACTTACAATTATATACCTAATGTTTCGTCACCACAGGAGGAGAGCAGGAGAGCTGAAAATCAGCGTTGTAAACAATTAACTTTGTCTACAACATTAGCTGAGCTCTCTCCCAATTGAGCAGAGCTGCACGATGGCACGGGATGCGTCTCTACACGCTATAGGTCGTACAATAGAATATATTTATTTTAGGGTGAATTGTGAATTGTGACACTACAGTTATACCTATGTATACAAAAATATTCTTGTGCCTTTGTTTCTGTGCTCAATAAATAATTACCTTTCTTTTATTTCTTTTATATTTCAAAACATAGCACCTAGCACCCAGAAAAATACATTGAAAGACATTACATTTTTCAATTTGCATATTATATGATTCTAAGAAAAATAGTACCTACTTTCAGTGGTTAGGCAATTGAGGCCAAGCACAAGGCATACAAACGAGTGACCACATTCGAGAATGGCAACCCCACTAGCGCATGATTGATGTGAGTTAATATTCATGAGTTACCAGTATTTAAATATGGGGTTGATTTGTAAGTGTGGATATGGCAACTTTTTTTAATTAAGTTTTAAGTTGTTGCAATTAATGCTCATTGAACATGTAGGCATATATTCGTTAAGCTTGAGCCACACTACTGTGGTGTAGTTTATTGTGAGGTGATTATTTAAAACTATTTTTTTTAATTTATTATAGGTTAGTTTTTGATCACAATCCCGCGTAATGATAAGCGACGATGTGGCTATAAATGTTCGCAGAATAAACCTAGAAGACGGGATAAATCCCTTCGATGTAGTGTGATTGTGATTAGTTTCAAGCACGTATACAAGAAGGAACTTTTAAATTCGCTGAAAAAATCTATTCATACTAGTGTGTCAGTTTTTTTGGTAAATTTGGCTAACATGACTTCGTGAACTGTTATTTTTATAAATCGGGTGTTATAAAAATATAAATGTGTGTGTGCATGGGTAGATGTTATATTTTATTTATTTTTATTTTATTTTATTCGGAAAACATTACAGTGTAAGTATCTTAGTGGGTAAAATATGTAAATTTCTAGTCACCATTTACAAGTTTTCGCATATTGAAGCTAAGTTACTTGTTTGCTTTACACAACTATAATGGGTAACAAACTAGAGAAAACTACATAGGAAACCATACGAAAATACAAAGGTATTTTGGGAACGAGTTACAAAACAGCAGTTACGGAATAATAATAAGAAGTATATACGGATAGATATAAATTATGTTATTAAATAAAACAGTTAGGAATTCACACCAAGCCAACTTTTTGAAAATAAGGATCTAAGTGTAACATGACAGGAGTTAAATATATCAAAATCTAAATCGGGTGAGTCACCAAGTTTATTTACTTGTTTCGCTGATCTAACAAAAAATGAATTTTGCCTATAATTCACCTTTTTTTTTTTTGCCTTAAGACCTTAAGGTAGATTGGTTGTCTAACGGGCTTCGTACATATATAACTACACTTTTCTGTATGACATTAAAAAACCCAGAAAGTAAAGTCGAAAAGACTTTACGCTACGTGCTACGAAAGTGCTACGCCGTAGCATGCTACGAACACTGATAAGAAATTATCATGACTTTCATGTCCCAAGTCTTGTTACTCAATAATATGAGCTTTATGTAGATAGCATTTAGGTTCTATTTCCCACTTAGCGTATTTTTTATAGTTTCTTTGTCTCGTTAACAATCAGTGACGTCTCGCCTTAAAAAAAAGTTTTTTTCTTGGGAAACTATTTTTTTCGCACTTTCTAAACTTAAAGTGGCAAATGCCTTTATTGAGAAAAACAAACTAACAATACTACAGCTACTAAAGCAGTAAAGAACACTTCCATTAACCACAGATCGGCCACAAGCCGATCTACAGAAAATCCAAGTGCTCCAAACCACTGTCAGTTGGCAGAGTGCCCAGAATGCTGGCAGCATTGCCACGTTGAATGGCAATACTTATACGTTGGGCCAAATATACCCCAGCATTTTGGTCACACGTCGCCTCGACCAAGCGCTCAGATAAATTTTGGAAAATGCGGTGAGCTCCCGGACCCCAAGGACCCAAAGTCTCTACCCCAAACGGCTCAAAAATGTAACCGCTATCGAGGTTAGCATATTTACGCCGCTTGAGCCGCTCAGCAGAAACTGCCGCCGCACCAGCCGCAATTTGAGTCTCTGGAAGATGTGAGGGCGCCAGTGTATCAACGCAAGTCGCGTCCCACACTAACGGCCGACCTAACTTCCAGGGAATCAAAGTCATACCGTCAGGTCTTTTACCATCGTCACGCATCAGACCATTCGGTTCGAGAATGGCTGCTACATTGGCGCTGGTAAAAGCCCGGCGAATGATGTCGTTGAGACTGGAGTGGCGGGAGATTCGGCCAGCGCTCCGAGAACATGAGAGACCATGGTGACCGAGTTCGTCGACTGCAGTACCACACTGACAGCGGTGACCTACATAACATGCTGCACCCAGGCGCAAACTAACAGCTACACGAAAAGCAGATGAATCTAAAAGATTACCAGTATTAATGGAAGGGATGGCTTGCAACCAAAAACCAGATTCCCTAACAGAGACTGCTAGAAGTCGGGCACGGTCTGACGAGTTGGGACACGTTTGTATTAGACTATTCCGTGCCAACTCGCAGAGAGGCCCATCCCACAGTCTCTGTGAAGATGGTACTTTAGGTAAATCGGTATTTGGGCAAGCTGCAACCCAAGCATTTTTTGCCTCAGCTGAATTAGCTATAGCCAAAGATGATAATGCGGGGTCTCGCGAGGGAGCGAGTATTTTTTGAATGAGATTGTCCGAACTATGCACTGAGGACAAAAAAGCCGGGAGAGCGACACTAGAAATTTTACGGACCCCCAGGCCCCCAAACCTGATAGGTAAGGAGGCTTGAGACCAAGCCCTGTCATCCAAGCTCAAATTCAGGACCGACATCACCGACTTTCTAAATAATTTAATGTGAAATATCTTCAACCATCGTTGCTCAATATCATGCATGATTGTGGTCAAAGGTAATAATGTAACTTAGAGTGCTCGTACATCTGCCCGCATCGACTTTTTGTATCGAATTTTCGTATCGGAAATCTTCTTCCGATTCGGGCGATTCGACTCCGCCAAATGTGCGAGGTTTCATGACATTTCATATAAAGAATGCAAAATTCGATTATTCGGCACGTTCGGCTCTGATGGATGTGCGTTCACCATTAGGTACATTGAAAAAAAAATCTATGGTCTGAATATGTCACATCCATATTTTTCATACATGAATGACTAAGTATTCTTCACATGCGTACTTTTGTATTCGTAATTAAAAATAAGTAAAGTGCCCTCAAGATCGTCAGCGATAAGCCATCGAGGAAATTAAACAGTTTTCCGCATAATTACCTCCATTTTACGATATTTATCTTAAATATTGTTTTATTTTATTGTTTGTTTTTAAAGGGCATTAAGAAATTATATTGAACGTTGTTTCTGGTTGAATTTACTTCAACAATTAATTACATTGATAACAGAATTTTAAATTGATCTTTATTTATTATGTTTTACATTTTTTGATGGTCTATTTAAAAAAAGAAAGTTGACATGTTGATTTTGTGGTTAATTAAATTTATAACTTTTTTTTTTTTTTTTTTAATCTTATTTGGTTTTGGGACTTTTACCCTTAAGGGCATGCCAGTCCCATCGTACCCTAATCATGTACAACTATCAAAATAAATAATAAACAACATTCATCCCACTCCCAACTGCAAAGCGCACCCGCACACATTGATACTACATAACCACTTATACTTAAAGATGTGTCACTACCTAACCAGGTTTCACTCAAAATAGCTACATGAATATTTTTTTGGAATAATAAACTCTCAAAATTACATATTTTAGGACATAAACTCTGGCAATTCCACTGAAATATATTGATACCAATTTTCCTAAACGTGCCCTCTGCTATCGACTCTGAAACGTATGAAACATACGTTTCAGTATTTCCCCTTCAGCAAATAATTGTACTACATATGAACTAATTTCTTCAAATAACAATTTAACTACGCTTATAACTTTATCTCCTAACATCTCATTGCTAAAAATAATACTTTTAATACTTTCAAATATCCTTTTCCATTCAAATCTCCATTCGTTCTTAACCTTTTTGCCATCTCCTTCTCCTCTACGTCTTTCCTTTTCCACTTCAATCGGACCACGTGCACTTCCGGAACTCTCTAATTGTTCCCTCTGTATTTGAATATCTATCTTTTCATTTTCCAAAGCTAACATCCGTGTGTTAAGTTGTTTCTTCTTGTTCCTATTTTTATTTTCCTTCCTTTCATTACTTATTACCTCTTCTTCACTATTACTTTGGCCATTTTCTTCACAAGTGTCATCCTGTTCTATCACCTGTTCCATAACACGTTGATGGTTAGATAGTGTTGTGGTGGGCCAAAATGTCGAGGCTCTAAGTGGGGGTCTCAACGGTGGGAATTCTCTTTGATACTCGCAGACCTTCTCAAATTTTTTCTCCTCTTCCTTCTTTAAGTAAATTTCTAAGGCATTCTTATAAGTTATATTTTTCTCACTCATTATATTCCGAATACGTTTTTCTTTCGTGAAAAACGGACAAATCTTCTCAATAGCCATATGAGGAATAATGTAAATTGATTATGTATATTTTTAATATTGATATAATTACACTTAGATTTTAGATTATGTATATTTTTAATATTGATATAATTTTCTAAATTGACTTCAAATAATTTAAACCTATGATTGACATAATAATATGATTTATATAACTTAAATTTTAATTATCTTAATTCTATATTACTTTTATCTGTATTTTATGACTTGCCAATGTAACAACAATTTGTTATATTTATGGTTAAATAAATGAATCTGAATCTGAATCTGGTCCATTGCAATTCGGACATTTATAAAATTCTGTTTCGCAATTCTCGTGAGGCTGTCCGCATTTCGGGCATATACTTGTACTCAAAGGACAGAACTTTTTGGAATGCCCAAACTTCCAGCAGTTTGAGCACTGCGTAACTGGGAAAACATAACGTTCTACGGCAAATCTACAGCCATATGCAGAAACAAAAGGTGGGCATGTAGGACTCTTGAAGCATATCCTAATCGTTTCACTATCTACCCATTTTCCATCAATGTCCACTCGTCTCAGCCTTTTAATAGAAATAATAGGGACAGAAGTGTTCAGTAATGATCGAACCTCATCTTCAGATAAATCTAGATCAACTCCTTTTATCATCCCATAGGACATGTTGTCTTTGTCGGTGAGGTGCGCTCTCACATCTAGCTCCAGCCACTTGGTACACTTAATCAATTTGTCAGCCTGAATCTGGCAGTCAAGTTGGACAAAAACTTTATAGGGACTTCTATATTTAATATTTATAATGTTTGTAATATTTGAATCCCGTAATAGACGTGCTAGCGCCATTTGCTTTGGCAAAACCTTCAGGGACGTCAGACACACCTCGAAATCATTTTTTTTCCTTTGTTGTAAAATGGGGCTTTTACTAGCCTCTTCCATCGAGGCAACTTTGGAGCGTCGCTTCCTCGTGACCTTAGTAAATCCGCCCTCGCCACTCCCGCTCGTATCACTGGTATCCAAAGGCCTCTTCTCTGCCAACTTGGGTGGTGCCGCAGTGGTAGGAATAAGAGTTGGTAAGCAATCATCATTATTGACACCTTCTTCCATCGCGCTTCTGTCCGACCACTCATCACTCGGTAGACTCGTGTACACAGACATTTTTGTGGGCGCGCGAAGCGCCCGAAATAATACGTGACGACACTTCCTATGTATAGGGGGCAATGAACATTGTTGAAACAGCCGAATTCAACCCGATTTATATTAAATCTAATTAATTTATTCAGAATGTTTCAGAAAAAAGTCCATCAAACTTGACGTGACATTGACGTATATAAGTTTATAACTTTGATTATGTTTTTTTTTCAACTTTAATGTAAGTATGCCTACCTATCAAAGAACTACCTATACAATGAAATGATTCAACATAATAAAATAACATAGTTCTTTTTGACACTGGCAAAAACACAAAAGTGTGAAACTATAAAATTCTACAATATAGAATAGAATTGACTTTTTGTAATTTTGTGTCAAATTATGAAATACTGTGGATTGTTTTAATGATAAAATATAAAAAGGATATTCTATGTAAGCGGCAACTAAATAAAAAATAACATACTAAAGCCTTTTCCCAGCAGTGAGACAGTTAGAAAAGCTGAGAAAATAATACGTTTTTTACGAAATCTTTTGATAACCTGTTGCATTTTTTTAAATGATGTTACAAGTTTAGTGAATTTGCCAATGCCACTTACAAGAGTGCAACATATAGTTAATACTTACACAATTATCATGGTTTGACAAGTTACACTGCAGTACTAATTACAAGAAAACGTATAAGTTGTAATGCCCTGGTTGTAAAACCCATTATGTATGTAAATCTGAACCACACCTTCTCGTCAATCATTAATGGTGCTTGTATTTTTTTTTCTTTGGCAACTTTCTCATTGTTTATTTTGCCAGTGTCATTGTTAACATGTGCTAGTACTCTTTTGTCTATGGCCAGTACATTATGTATGACATTATAAATGTGATGTTAACATCAGAGGTAAAAATAATATTATATGTTTTAGAGACATACTACGGTAAAGTTAATAGTTGTTCTTAAATCTTTGTTCAAGAAAAAAGTGAAAAGGTTGTGCAGTATAACAAACTAAAAATGTGTAAATTTACTAGAAATAGATCATAGTTAAAAAGACACATTTTAACTCTTACATCATTTGAAACTAGTTTGGGTGTATCCTAAAACACTTAAAGAATTTTTTCGTTTTGAACCTGTTAAAAAAAAAACTAGCAATGACAACATTCTGCGGATTTTTTGATGAGCTTTCAACAACAAACTATTACTAATGAAGTTTAAAAACATGAATCTGTATTACATTCGTGAGTGCAAACAATTTTAATTAGATTATTCAGTTCATATGACCTCCCAACACGCAATCTGCAATCAGGAACGCGAACCGACTCGGCCGCCGCGAGAAAAAAGCGCATTCTCTAAAAAGTGTAATTCTGATAGGCGTGGGGGTCTATTACTGAGGCACGCCGTAACTCAGAAACAAGTAAACACGGCAGCGACACATTTGCATTACTATCGACTTTTTAAATCTATGCAAAACGCGACGATACGCTGCACGGGCTCACGAGCCACCCCCCCACACCGGGCGCTGGAAAAACACATGCGATTTCATAATACACCCCCTCCATATGAACCCTGATTAATAACGTCACTACTATTATTCACATTTAAATAAAGAACGAGTTTTTAATTACCCAATCCGTTCCGTACAAGTGTTACGAAAACAAGTCCCAAGGAAAAGAACTCCGATCAGATTACGATATTTCCATTTAAATAATTCGATTTGCTTTCGAGTAATGTTTCGTCAAAATGGCCGCCTCAGTACCCGCAATCGATAAAGTGATAAAAATGTAATAATAAATAAACAGTTTAAAAGTTGCGTACACGCATCGCTGGAGGCGTCAAAAGTGGGCGTTACTTATGATGAATAACGTGACGGAATCCGGCGTCCAATCGGATCGATCTCGATTTTAATTATACGAATCGGAACATCGCGACGGCTATAGATCGAATATTAATATGTCGATTGCGAACGCATCGATAGCGACACACGGCGTTTCATTCGTCCGCCGTCGACGCCGAGCGACCGGCGCGGCGGACGCCGACCGAGGATTTCGAATTTGTAATGCGTAATTTGATTTGCGGAACCCGCGACATTCCACGAAACAGATCGCACCGATAATGCTCTTCCGCAAAAGATCCCAGATAGGCGCGTCCACTCAGAAAAATAAAACGACCATTTATTGTGACTCCCCGATGCGATCGCCCGATTAACTTTATTTGCATTCTACACATTCGCATCAACTTTCTTCAAAGTTATTTTAAATTCTGAACGCGTGGCAATAAAATAAATAATGAGTTCTTTACGACTGCAGTAAAATGATCGAGACAATGAAACTGTACGTCACAATGATCCATTTCATCGTAGAACAATCTCGATGCGCGATAACATCTCGCACGCCTACGACACAGAAATAATTAACTCTGTTCACCGTCAAACATGATGTTTAACATCGGCTACTCCCATACCAATTACTACCGACAATCGATCGACTCACAAAAACGGGCTCACCACTAGCCCCGACTGGTTTGAAAAAAAAAGTTAAATGTCGGTCGGTGGGCGCACCCGCGGCGTGCCTCGTCCGCGGCCGCATGTGAACGTGTTAACGAGCGCTTGATGGATCGAGCTGCGATCTAACACCGTGTCCTACACCTACAACTAACAACGTCTATTACTATTCTATCGACATGATATTGTTTTTATTGGCCGACACCCTTCATAATAAGCGACGTGAGCGCCGCGGCCGCTGCCGTGGAATACGAACGATTGAAACGATAAAACCAAAGAAATCAATTGAATTCATGAATAAATCGCATAAACTTGTCCAGTGCCGCTATCAAGGCGACATTACATTTTTTACAGCTGTTCATAAATGCTATTGCGAGAGCTTGTGTCGACTAGGTATTCATTTTTAATAAATTCGCATTCATTTCTTAATCGGTATCCGCTATCTTCCAAATTGGTGCGTGGGCAGCGATGCTGCGATACCAGCGCTCCCGCACAATGTAAATTATATAATTAAAGAAAACTGTTTCGATTGCGATCGAACGATTATACGATATTAATCGAATAACGTGACTTTTATCGACGTGTGTGTCAAATTAGTTTTAAAAAATTGCCGTTTAAAAAGAAAACGTCGATAGTGTTGTGCATGTGCAAAGAGTTGAGGATAAAATCGGATTGTTGCTTGAATTAAAAAAGTGGCGGTGTCGTTTGGATGGTGGCGCGGCGCGGGTGAGCGGAGAGTTCGAGATTTGAAAATTAGCATTTTTGTCGAATAACTCTAGAGCGGTGTCTCGCTGAGCGCCCGATACCGAAGAGTTGGCCGAACCTGAGGTTTTTTCGTTTTACAGGATTGGACTGTAAAATATTTCCCTGCTTCCGTTGCCTGATATACAGATAGTCTTCTTTACTGCATTTAGCATCTGGATGAAAAACGTTTTCATACTAAAATATTTACCATTATATGCATATAAACATCACTAAAATTTTGGTTTTATTAATGCTAGCACTAATAAAACCAAAATTTTACTAGGTAACAAAACATGTTCAGATATTTATTATTAACTACTTTACTCGTACATTCTACATTTGTAGACTATAAAATCCTAACCGGTAACTCGTAGTTTAACACAATCTTACATTGATATATCTTATTTACTAAAAGTTCATTAAGTACAAATTCCAAAGAAACAAATACCTGCCTATAAGTATCCCAGCAACTGTAGAGGTGGAATGGAGTGAAGCTAAGCGCGTCTGTAAAAATCTGTGACCCTTTATCTTGGGAGGCAGCTCGCGCTCATCGGCACCAAGCGAGAGCCGAATTTATGTCGTCGAGTAATCCTGCCCCATTTGTATAGATAATTTTTATTATTGCCATCTCTTCGAGCCGGCCGCAGACGATAACCGGCGAACGAAAGAGTTCGTAATGACGATTTAAATAAGGAAGATGTGTATTCCTTTCGGCGCTCGATATCGAATTTGAATTCGAAAGAATTTGTGAGTGGAATTCGAATTTCGAGATATGGTAGGGATGTGCCTAGGGCGATATTTCTCGATTGATTTATGTACCGGTCAGAGCTAATTGGAAGGTTTACGTATCATTTTTTAATTGCATTCATCGGATTGTTGTAATTGTTATTGAACAATTTGTAATGCTGTAGGTCTTTAGATTAATGTTGATAATTAATAAATAACGATAAATATTTTGTAAGATTTTAGATTTGGAATCATTGTGCCTACCCATATCAATAAATTATAGGTTTGTGATATTCGATAAAGAAAACAAGTGAAACTCAAATACGGGCGTAATCTACGAAATAAAACATAACCTAGTTGGCGTAGTAATAAAATAGCTTATCGATACATAATCGTTACACAAGGTATCTTTATTCGTTGGAACAGAGGTTATTTAAATGTACCGGACAAACTATGCGTGTAAAACAGAGTGGAACTATTTTTAACATGGCCACACTGAGCTTATCCGCACCCGCACTTATGTCCGCGTTATCTCCCAGATGCATTAGTCTCTGATAAGCCGAGATCGACCGGCGCCACTCGATCGAGATCCTACTCGATTCAAAAGAAAAAAATCGATTTCTCTCGAGATAAAGTTGTTGTGAGTGTCGTACGGTTAATTGTAAATTCCAGCTTTAATGTAGGTGAGGCTATAAATTGTCGTGTTTTTAAATTTTGAACATTGTTTGATGTTGTTTTATGGATTTTTGTTGTTTGATGTGGTATTTGAAGCATCTAAGGGATTTTTGAATACATATAATATGACAATATTATATTTAAAATTACTTATAATATATTTTGTCGGCGCAAACGCACATGCCAGAGAAGAGTGGCACAAGTGGAAGAAGATATCACTGGACCAAATTAGGCTTACGATGATTGTGATACCTACTGAAAATTAAAGAAAATATATGTATATATACTTTTAATATAAATGGTTTACCTTTTCTTTTTAAAGACTCACAAAAAATAACATCAATTTATCTATAACGGTTTAAGTTTAAGACTGTCTGATTCTTATGTAATAACTTTAGGTGTGTACTTGTTGTTGTTATTTCAAATAAATAAATTTATAATTGAAGTACCTACTTTTTCAGTGTTTAAAATCCATAATACAATACCTTCAAATGTTCATTTCAACTGTAATTATTACAAACATTATCATCATATTTAACATGTATAGCTATTAGGTCACTTCACTACCCTACAAAATGGCGTCTAATTTCCCTCCAAAATTAATAACCCGCATCGCGCGTCATTTTTCATCCGCCTCATTTTAGTGGCTTTATTATTTATCGCGTTTTCCTCAAAACATCGTTTACATCGCTTTATTAACGACGCACGTTGAAAGACACGAAATTTCGTCTATTCGGCAAAATAGTGCGGCGCTAATGACGGATCCTGCGCGCCATTTTTGATTGCGCGTTTTGTTTGACAAGTCGTGTGTAAAGGGTTAACTTTAGAGATGGGACGTATCAGTTTTTGTGACGCGGCAAAAACGTTCCAAATAGTTTATGATTTACAAGACGGGCCGACGTGGAACAATGCTTATTCAACATTCAAAAACAAAAGTACAACAATGTGACGGTAGGCGCATCGAGCCGCGAGTCGCGAGTGAATACAATCCGTGCACAGTGGGCCGAAAGCGATCCAGATCTGGCTATCGGGATCTCAGTTTGTTCTCACATCATTACCCGCGCCGACGGCTACAAATTTACATCCAACACAATGGCTATCCAACATCGAGACATCATTAAGGTGATGCCGATAGCGCCACTAACAATGCAGAATGAATGTCCTATGCTACTCCGTTTAGGCATTCAAAAATATGCCGTACCCGATTCTGATACGATTCAAATTTCAGGCGAGGGTGTCGGCGGTTGTTCCGAAAACGCCGATGAAGCGTGATGACGGAACGTCATATGGGATACGAAGTGGCGAGCGATTATGAGCTTAAAATGGAATGAGCTGAAGTTGAATTTGCTTCAGAGGGGTAGATTACAAGGCTTCGGGGACGGTTTAGGAAAGGATCAGTTTGAGTCGATGCCCGGGGCTATCTCGGCCGTACAATGGAACTTATAATATGGGTGATTGCGGAAAAATTGGCAATATGAATTTAGAAATCGTGCCATTCTATCAGTTGCTAGGACACTTTCTTTTTGGAGGAAATTTGTGAAACCATGGAGCTTATATATTTTTATATGCCTTCAAAATAAGTCGTACCGAATGTTTTGAGATGAGTAAAATTTTGGAGAGTTCGTAAGGGTGTCGTGATTTTTCAATTAAATTATAATTATGGGTCAACTCTACCTGTGACAAACTTTGTATCGTAAAATTCTCAATTCAAAACTTCAAAAAAGCATTTTATGAGAATTTGGCAATACCCGCGTACATGTGCAAGATGTGAAGCATAAAGGTTACTATATTTTAATATAAAAAAAATTAAGTGCACTAAAACGCCTCTACATCTAAGTTAGGGCAGTTACTCACGGGGCCGTTTGCAGTTTGCATACAATAGTTGCGTTCGTTACGTGCGATTGACGCGCGATCGACGCTGACGCGGCGGTGACGACTCGACCGCGGCCTATCGTCTGATCGCGCCCTAATTTGCCGTGCTTTATTCAACACCTGCTCTAATTTATACCCTTGTTATAATACAGGGTTACTGGTTATTCAATAAATTGATCTTAATGTATCATTGGGTTCGCTGTTATAAATGTTCTGAGCATATCATATTAAAGGTATTTCATCATTTTTTGTTTGTTTTATAAGTCAAATTCTGCGAAACAAAGTTAAAAATTCGTATAAAAATATTTTAATACGTAATTATTTAGTTCATTATTGTATTGTTACTGTTACTGTCATACATTATAAATATTATAAGAATATTATATTACTAGGCGATCCGCGCAATTTCACCGAGACTTTGCATTATTCACAAACCTACGCAGAAAAATGTATGTAGAAATAGGTCAAGCCGTTTTAAAACAGCGACACAAACACAACAACATTATTATTTATTAAAGGTTATAATTAAATTAAATTTACTTTCTCTCATTAAAATTGAATGGGGAAAAGTAAATTATGTTACCCTGTATATAAAACACGGTGACATGAGACGAAAGACTTTTGGACAGATTTATTTGGTATTTATAACACAATAAACGGCACCAGTCGTATTTCAGTGTGTTTTACAACACCTTTCTATCGTTAAATTTCTAATTCGCTCCGAGGCTGTCGATATCGATCTATGATGTACACGCAGAGATTTCCGTTTGTTATTCCGATCTATATAGAGATAGTGGTGGCTATTATAATGATTGTAAACAGGCAGATACCGAGCTTTAAAAATAAAATTGACGCCGTGCGGAACAGCCATCCGTCAGCGTGTCCGCACTGATGTGTATAGGTCCTTAGTTTTTCAGATTGCATTGATATATCTTCATCAGTTAATACTAAGGTTTTCTCGATCAGTTTTAACGCAAAAAGGACGTTGACAAAGATTTAAATAAAATAAAATTAACACGTTTCTTTTGGTTTATGAATACTTATGAAATATTGTGTTGTGATATACGCTTAAGAGTTTTAGGGAGTCTTTTTTAAACACATGACTATTATAGAGTTGTATCTTGTTTATTATTTAGAAGTTTAAAATAAATTTTAGTAGCAAAACATTATGCAGGTGTTAGGTACCAGATATAGGTACCTCTTTAAAATCGTATTCATTTTAACTCAACTCATTTTAATAACGTGATGTCTGGCAATATTACTACATTATGTAGTAGAAATAATTGTCTGACAAACGGTACACAGCACGCTATCACAAACCACGATCATCTACATACAATGCGTTATTTTAAAACAATCAAAATAATTATACTATCGTTTATGTTGATGCGTATCGGAGCGTCGTGCAAAAACAATAACGTTACGATGACGAAAAACTTCCACTTGGAGAATGAGCGTGGACTATAAAGACCAGTATAATACGTACGTATTGTTTTTGACAAATATAATGTATTGGTATAGACCAGCTGCAGGATTAAGATGCGCAAGACGATATCGTCCACTTACGAAGACATTGGCATTGCGATATCTTGAAAAAGCGTAATTTTACAAAACAAACTTTGAACTTCTTACCTAAGGTTGTTTTTTTTTTGTAAAATAACCCGGTGAATAAAATAAGGGTAAGGTAAGCTTTAAATTATTTTTTTCACAGATATAATAAAAGTTTCTATGTGCTATACAAATTAGTAAAAAAAACTGTAGATTTAAAAATACGTCTCCTAAGACCGCCGTCTCAGCCTACCAATTTTCTTTTTTTGACATAAAGCGGATACATTCACCATACCGACTTTTTTAATATGATAAGCTTTAAAAAGCTCACTATTTGTAGCCTGTCAGATACGCAAAGTCCCTTCTCTAGTCACCTACGTATATTGTATATGTATCATCACAGAATACAAAATAACATCAAACAAAAACAACAACGATAGAATGACGAAAAGCATCCACTTGTGGAACAATCGAACGGGGAGATAAGTGAAACACGGCTACCGGCAAAAATGGCGAGATAACGCGCGATCGCATATCTGTAAACAATGCTCCACGCTCTCATTAGTCTAGGCGCGGGTACAAGGGAGATTGTGCAATTCAGGACTCGATCAACTGATTACGATCATTGCAATGCGCTCCGATGTGCTGTATATGGATTTATTTTCTTTTTTCCGACATAAATGATTTAAAATATTACTAAACAGCGCGTTCTCGTCACTATGTATTACGTAAAAAAATCGTTAGTCGTAGCCAACAGTCGTTGAAGGATTAAATCGGAAGAAAAAAAAATATAGCGACTATGTTATCTGCAGTGTGTTTTTTTTTGTTTTTTAATGTATCTATATTTAGGTCGCCAACTAAAATATTTTTTTAAAATTATAAGAAGTGCTTTATAGGCTTACTGCATAACAATAACAAAGGCGAGTAATTTTAATATTTAATTTAATAACTTTGATGCACTAAACTAAATAAAAAAACCTTTCGTTACTGAGGTGTAAGATCTGTAAGACCATTCATAAGGCTAAGAAACTACACTAGTCTGATTCAAATATCACGTTACAATGAAATAAACTTTGACCTGACTTCGACTCGGCTCTGACTCGACAAGTTAAATAAAAGGCAAGTGAAACTCTACAATAGCGCTTACAAATCGACTACAAATATCGTACAAAACCTTGCGTTCTTCAATAAACATCTTAGCGTGTCCATACGCGACGACTTTTAGACACACGACACGACATTAAGTTTTAAACATCGTAAGGGTTAAAATCAAATGATCGAGTCGCATATTCGAGTGAGAATTTTACTAAACTACTTCCTACTAATATTATAAATGTGGAGTTATGGTTTTATGTGTGAAATTTTATAGGGCTTAGTAGAAAAAGAAACCATATTTAGGCTACTACTTCATACCTAGTGGGCAAAACCACTGCGCACAGCATTAGACTTAAAAATTCGCCACACTACTTTAAAGTTCAAGTATCGTAGGCGTTAAAAATGGAAGATCGAGTCACGAATTCAAGTAAGAATGACATTCAAATCTACGATGTTAGGTTCGAGCGTCGTAGGGTTAAAATAAAGTCGCCTCGATGTCAACGATATTTCGTAGGGGCAATTAGGAGCGCGTCCAGGTTGAATTAATAGCGAAAAGATATCGCAAGCGAAGCGAGTATATCGACAAACCTCCTTTGTTCGACGCGCCACCCACTGAGCTTTCATCGCTGTAAGATAATGCCGATCGACAATTGGGAAATTAAGAATTAATTGTAGGAAACGAGTTCAGATCTCGGACGTTCAATAAAACAATAACGTTTCATGGTTATTTTAAATATGGCATGAAATAAGCTTTGTTTTTACAATGACTTGAAAATGAGAAGTTTTTTAAAGACTATAATAATATAGCGTGTGTCTGGTTCATTTGATAAGTTTCAGTCTCGTAAAAATTTGACGTGCTTTTTTTTGACAAAGTTTATTTTGTACTAGTAAAGTGGAAAAAGATTCAGGTTTTTAAATTGACTCATAAGGTATGTAATGCGTAAATAGTGCAACTACCGAAGGTATATTTAAAATTATAGGCAGACCAACCCTTAGTGTATTTTTGCCATCAAAAGGTCGAGAAGATATTTTTAAAATTAGCTACAGACCCACATGTTAGTGCATGTGCCAGTGTTAAAAGTTCACCTCTATTTAGTAAGGCGGTGTACAGACGGTGGTGCATTGAATTTTGACAGATGGTATCATTGCAATGTCCGTCCACACTGGACTGTCTCGAGTGGAATCGAGGCGAATTCTCGATCGCCGCGCGAGATACGCCTCCAATGACAACATACAGACAGCCTGCGATGTGGCCGGCGATACGCGATGTGTGGTCACCCTTACTTTTTATTCGATTGTAGATTGTATTGTGTTATGAATCGATATTTATTTCGGTTTGTCTTGTAACTTGTATCTCGTGTTTTTATGCCGGTTTTGTATGTATTTGGATTAGTGCTGCGCTCCTTTTGTTCGGCTTGTTTTTACATTTGGGCGATGTTTTTTTTTGGTCGTGTTGAAATAATATGAAATAAAATATGAATGTACAAAATATGTTTCTGTTAACATTCAACATCAGCCAAGTTATTTACGTGTTGTTTTTTTATACAAAAATAGTGTGAAAAAGTTGGAGGACCAATTTGAATGGCGTGTCACGGGGAGGCATATGTCCAGCAGTGGACGAATGTAGGCTGATGAATAAAAATAATCTTTATTAAACACTTGTCAGGAATAACAATTTAACATAATGTAAGACTGATAAAACGAAGTCTTACGCAACACCAACTAGCAACAAATCGACGTATCACACATCTAACATCGTATTCACCTAATCCATTTCATATAAAAATATGGAGCCCAACTAAACTTATATCAGGACACATAAATAGCTTTACAAGCTGTTTTACCCCATCACTACGAAGAATGGCCTCTTAGCAGGATTAATGGGACATTATGCCATAAGGAATAGTGTTGTACTTGTGTTGTCCGGGAATTTAAAATGCATTTGCGGTGGTAACCGGACACTGGACGTTACCTGGAGTTGATGGCCTCGACACTTACCTGAAAAATGAAATGGTAATGTTAGTATTGAAATATTTTGCCTACAAATATAAATTTGTCAAAACATATTTGTGAAAGCTGTTTTGCCCGTGGGCAAATTCTAGAAGGAATTTTAGGTTTTATACTGATTTGATGTGGAAAAGTACTTAATGATATTTTAATGTATGAACCTATTGCTTTTATTGATATTATTGCAGATTTATTAAAATCTATCTGTGCACAGCGGTATCATTTCGCTGAAAAGTAGTCTATGCTTTATTCCAGGGTCTAAGCTACCTGTGTACTAAGATTCATCTCAATCAGTTTAAGCGTCAAGAGGCAACAGACATATCCATACCTCCATGCTCCATACGAAAGAACGTTTATAAAAGTTTATGAAAGAGAAATTGGAACTTCCCTAAATTTATTTAAGCGAATAGTTTGAAACTCCTCCTGATTTTGACACATAGCTAAAAGAAAATATAAACTAAACTTTATGTAACTGTTTTTATCATAATTTACCCCTTCATGTTATATTCACATTTATGAACTTTACATAGTTTGTATTACATAGTTGTTACCAAAAACGCGCGCATAGTTCCACTGATAAATTGTTTTAAACTACACACAAAATGTAGTTTAGTGTGTCATGCAGAGGTCATCAAAAAGCGTAATTTTACACAAAACTTACAATTTTATGAGATACGTTTGTAAGATTTCTGTAAACTCAAAAGATATAATAAAAATGTTTTTTTTAATATGCATAGAACTAAGAAGAAGACAAGCAAGGCGCTCTCTTGATGGTAAGAGATAACGCTACCCATATAATTAGTAGCTACAGTGCCACTAAAGATTTCACAATGGTGTAAAATTCCAGGTGCACTGCACCAACGCTCCTTGCTCAAAAGTCATAAGATGTTAAGACTCTTCAACACAGTAATTTTACTAGCTGCAGTGCCCTGTTACCGAAGCACAATAATGTTTGTAAAGTGCTCAGGAGGTAGAAGAACTGACACTGTTGGTGTACTCACCTAGTCAACCTCCTGCAAACGAAATCTATCCCCGGTTACAGTTATTTAAGCCCTAAAAAAACTGTATTTACATCAGGTGAAATGAAACCTTGAAGAAGGAAATAATGAAATTTGCGCGGGGAACACCAAATTGAAGCAAGAATATACCGGGGGTAGACTTCCTTTGCAGGAGGTCGTCTAGGTGGGTACCCCAACAGTGCCAGTTATTCTGAGCAGTGATGTGAAAACATTACTGTGCTTCGGTAGGAGGGCACTGTAGCTAGTGAAATTACTGGGCTAAAGAGTCTTAACATCTTATCACTCATTAGAAAGAATGTGCACCTTGAATTTCACATCATTGTGAAATCCTAGGTGGCACTGTACTGATTATGGGCAGCGTTATGTCCTAACATCAGGAGAGCGTTTTGCTCGTCTTCTTACAACTTCGCATAAAAAAAAGAATAATGACGTCAGGGTTGTTTGTCATCTTCAGTTTGGTGTTCACCGCGTAAATTCCATTGAATACAAACTTCTTGGGTGAATCCATAACGACTAGCAATATCAAAGTAGCAGTTATATATCACAGCTATAAGTTATAACGTTATTCCAACGTTGACGTAAAGCACCAAGTGACATGCGTGTGATAAGGATCGCCACACACTTCCGTGACTGGTCCGTATCTATGATCTGTGCTACATACACATCGCTAATAAAAACTTTGTTTGTGTGTGCTTTTAGGGTGGGTGTAAGCTAATCTTTTGAGCTTTATTCACTTGTCACTTTATATCTCTAGATTATCTGACCACTATGGTACAATAGGGTACTCTATGGTGGAATATCTTCCATGAATCTGTGTGGCACTGAAAAATAGATAGATAGACAACCTTTTATTGAAACATAAAAGAAAATGTACAAAACCACTTAAATACTAAAATAATATAAAAACTAAGTGTTACATTTATTGGCAGTCCTATCGCTAATAGCTATCTCTTCCAGACAACCATGCAGGCAAAATAGAATAATAAATAATAATATGATGAACGAATACCTAAGTGATAAATCATAAAGACAAACTAGGAAATTATTCGCCAGAAAAAGTGGGTCTACATAAAACCAAAACGATGCATGCGACGTTTTTTAAAAAACGAATCAAGCAGTTCTCTAATAGACTTAATTTGTGATTGGCTTGAATACGGAACAGAGAGCAGCGATTGGTTCCCAGCGAACACAATTTTTAATCGCCACTAAATGGTTGTAGTAGTACACGTTTATTGATAAAATTCAAATGGGACCACCCGGAATACCTATTAAAATTTTTGATTCAAAAAAAGAATTTGATGATCACATATAAAAAAAAAACAACAAATTATAAACATTTTCTCCTTTTCTAAAGTGAGTGAAAGAAAGTCAGTAACTTTTTATAACCGTTTCACATTAAAAAGAAAAGTTTTATCTAAACAATTTTCCATTAATTCTAACCAGTGTTGAAAGATTTAACCTTAAGTGAATCCTATTAAGATGCAAATAAAATGTAATATATTATATTAGACGAATGTGTCTTAATTGATTACATTCTGAGGCCAATTTGACGACATCTAAGATATTATCTCCTTTATTTTAGAAATAAAAATGCGGGAAATTACGTGTTATTCATTTTAACCGAAATGATTCTTAATTAATTTTATTCATAGCATCAGTTTTTTTTTATTTGTTTGACCTTTAAATTAATTAAAACATTATTTTATTCTTTAAATTGTGATAGCTTGTTGATTTCTGAAACTGTAAATTTACATTTTATTTAGGACTTAAGTACAATAATTACACCTTACTGTAAAAACTTACTTTAAAATCTATACTTAGCTGGTGATTTTCCAAATAAAATAAATAAATAAAAAAATCTGATTTTTATTTTTATGACTTATTATATTATTAAATAAATTTTTTTTCTTGTGACCTGTAACTCAACCGATTGTAAAGTTAAGTACCTAGTACCTACCTACCTAACACGCTTTTCGCTACAAGAAAATCTAAAACCAATCAAATTGAGACAAATATCATCTATAATGTAATTTTAATAACTTTTTTTGGAATAGTAACTTACAATCTATATAACTTTATTTTTCGGTAAAACAGTAAATTTCAATGTTTTTGGACAAACAAAAATCACATCTTCAATCCTTCCTTGGAACAATTCTTAACATAGAAATTCAGAAATGCATAAAATCGCTCGGCTACTTACGCATATCATCCGTATTTCTGCATTCCTACGATACGCGTCCACAAGTAGTTAAGGCGAAGACACATTACCCTACTTGCGACTTGCGAGTATTTACAGCGGAACACTGTCGCTTTTCACGATGTCATCGCAAGGTTAGGATAGCGTGCGATGTTATCTACATAGTGCGATATGTATGCGTGACGCGGTCGCGTGTCGCCCAGTGTCGACGCACCTTTACTTATCACTCTTTAGGACAATTTCATAAATATGATAACGTATGTGCGGAAGTCGGATGTTTATTGTTGGTGAGAGAAATCGTTTTAATTTGAAAATTTTTGACGCAGAATAATTATTATAGAACGGGAAGATTTTTGCTGATACTTTTGGAATAGAAGGAAGGAAGGCTTCACTTCATATATGAAATATACAAATACGAATTTATGAACGCATCGTTAACCTTTCAACTTAAACATCTCAACGAATTAAGTTAACATTTGGTGTAAACATATTTGTTACAAAGACATCTGTAAAAAAAAGTTATTTGTAATAGGAGTGTAATAAAACAAAAATATTTTAAAGGTGTTTTACAGACAGTGCATATCCGTATACAAATATTTAAAAAAATATTTTTATATTATATTGGACATGTCTGTCGCATACCAGATAAACATTGGGCCAAAATAACAACCGAATGGGCCCCTACTACCAAACGGCCACGCGGCAGACCTAGGAAGAGATGGCGGGATGACATCGACTCGCATGCGGAAGGATGGAAATCTATAGCTCTTGACCGAGACAGTTGGAGGGAGGGTAGGGAGGCCTTTGCCCTGCAGTGGGATCCAGTAGGCTCATAATAATAATAATTTGAATTGGATTTTATTTTTTACATCGTAGCAAATCAAAAAAACACTCAAATCTCTGACACCGCTCTTAATTCAACCAGATTTGAAAACACGATACAGTCCTCCACTATTTCAAAAAGATACACACGTTATCAATCCAACAGCACATATAAATCGCAGGAACAAGGCGCTACGCAAATCTATTACAGAGAGCTGGAGACCTAGGCACTGCTGACAATGCCTAGATGCCTATCTGGGGCGCCCACGCTTTGTCGTACTACTCTATATGGTAACACTGGATTTTGTGCTCCCAGTGCCCTTATGGGAAGCGAAACTAATGTAGAATATACGAAGAATAGGCGAAACTAAAACCCTTGATTCAAAATGGTAAATGAAAATTTAATCTAAGAAGCATAGCACAAGGTGCAAAATTAATCATCCGATTTTCTTTTTGTTTTGAACAAAATTGGATGATTATTTTTTAGTCAACTAGTTAGGGTGGCCCTATAGATGTTGACTTAAAAAACATATTGTACAATCTTTAACTTTAGGCGAGATCGTGGTTAAAGGCTAACTTATAATGAAAAAAAAAAACTAATAAAATGCATGTCACTGATAAAACCTATTTTAAAGAAGGAACAAATTTTAAGGCAATATTATTGTTTCAATAAAAAACTTATTTGCATTTACGAGTATAACCTTAAAGTTTAAGAATAATTAAGTATTTAATCATAATGTCATACATCGTCACGACATAATTATTATTCGCAGGTGGGGCCGGGCGCACCCACTAGTTACAGTTATCATGGTTTCGGCAATGGCATTAGCATATTGTTGTGTCACTCTAATGTAAAAGGTTGATCGTTAAAATAACTCTTTTTACTGCTGAGCTTTCAAGAACTTTTCCACACTCACACAGAATTTACCCTACTATTACCTCGGCGCATCGGTGTTGCAAACATCTATATCTGATAACCTACAATCTCGTATATTAACATTTTTCGGGCACGTATCAAGGCGAGAGAATTCCATTGAAAGTCTGGTGGTGCAGGGAAAGGTGGAGGGCACAAGTTACCAAGGGGTAGGTCGCCCATGAGGTGGACCGACCAAATAAAAACCGCAGTGAGTGGCCCCCTGCACGAGTGCTCCAGACTAACAAGCAATAGGGAGAAATGGCGATACATAGTGAGTCGACCAACATCTGCCCATACCGTAGACGACACATCATAACGACCACTACATTTCTGCCAAGAACGAAGCGATTAAGAAGATATCTGGTAACCGGCATAAGGCATTTATTTATTTGTACTATTACGATCTTGTTCCATGACGATGTTCAGTAAAGAAAGGGAGGCTTTCTAGGTGAGTATAATTTGCTACCATTTAAACGCATCGTTTTACTAAATCTCAGTTACACAGTAGTCGCAGGAAAGTGAAAAAACCCATAGTTTAAGGGCAATAAATGATAGATGTCAAACTATCGGCTGGGCTCGGTTAGTTTATAAACTTAAAAAAATGAGCTTTTTATTGCTATTTTTATTTTAGGTTTGAAACTCCCCAACTGCTTTATTGTTTCCTGAAAATTACAACTTAAGTGGCTTCCAATAGAAGGTTAATAGGTATTTGCTAGGCCTGTGTGTTACTACAAACAGGTGAGACTGTGGTCAAAGGCTATGTAAAAAAACAATCAATCGATAGCATAATAATATAAACTCACTAGATGCACATTTATCATCTAACAAACATAACTATCTAACAATTTTACGGTGACATACATAAAACATACAGATCAATATTAGTCGTGCTCAGTTTTTACTATTCGCTATAAAGTTTAGGTGTCAGCCAAGCTCATCCCGCAGTAGAGGTCGATTCTGATCGCGTATTGAGCGATACGCGAGATTTATGTCCGGTATCAGCGCGTCTTAATTTACAGCGCCACTGCAGCTCCGCTGATACGGACGCGGCTAATTTATCCGTTTAGCTTTAGATTAGTAGTCTGAGGGAAGAATGGGCTATTAGTTTTTATCTTTTCATTTTATTTTAACCCATATCGTGTCGATGTACTCAATTGAGTACAGATGATATTTTATGCGTTTAGTTTTTTGCTCAGTAACTACCTAAAAAGTTCCGATTGAAAACTCCTGTTTTGAAAATTATAATCATCTCTTTTTTCAATCGAGTACACCCGCCCTAAAAATGATGATAATAATCATTATAATACAGAGGTGGGATTTTTTTAAATAACTGTTCAACATATCTACGTATAATTTTCGACAATATTTTCCTAATTATTTGAATTTAAGTTTTGATACAATTTTACGCATTTTTCGCGACCGTTCGTAGGTCACATTATAATACGAATAGGTATGTTAAATACATTTCATACACATATTTCTCAATGACATATTTAAAAAATTAAGATTGTTGCATAGATTTAGAAATTTACCTCCCCTACGCCTTTGGATTTTTGTTTTGGTCCAAATACAATTAATATACTAGTAGAATCTAAATTTCTTCTACCTTTCCTAACATAAATCCATGATGCCAAGTCTATTTGTATACGATGAGAGTCAATAAATGCCGCAGTTTATCAGAACACGTGTACCGACGCCACAGATCCCGCGGATACCCGATACCTGTGCTTTTAACTCGCTGATAACTCGCACGATTTACTGGTGCAACTCGTGAGTGTGAGGTATGTGATACTACTTGATAGAAGAATTTAGCTTTTATTTAACTTTTTTATTAAATTTAACTTACTTCTTGAATCAAACTATCTATTGCTTAAAATTGCATTAAAATTTGAGTAGTTTAAACTATCTTAACGAATAGATTGCGAAACGACTTAATTTTCTTCTTTCACATTACGACATGTAAAGCAAGAAAAACACACCTAATTTTTCTCTATAAGATTTTATTACAATGAGTGACAAGATGAGTAAATCGTGGGTGATTTCAGTTTATCCTGTGAAATAGACAACGTTCAGGATTTCTTCTTGATAGATAACTATAAACGTTGCCGTCCGACAATTATAAATGAACAAAAATTATAAGGTAAAAATATATAAGATAAAACGTTAATAATTAATTTTAAATCATGTATGAAAAGACAAAATTTAATAGTTTATATAAAACCCTTATTCTATTTTCAAAATCAAAACGTTGGTGCGCGTGGGCATATCGGCGATCACGAGCTGAGCCGAGTGTCCCCGACGCGACCCGAGCATATCAACATCTTGCCGTACACTCACAGACAAAGGGGCTTAATGCTCTGACAGAGTAAACATCAGCTCAGAATGATGTAACTTCAGTACAGAACTGTTAAATGGACTTCGAATATTTTCATACTTGAAAACAGTCTATAATAATATGAAGTTTTTGTAACCAACTTATAGCAAAGCATGGCCTGAATCCAGTGATTAATAGGAAGAGGAAGCTTAACACTACTATAATACGATGCTACTGGGCATTATGGATGAAATAAGAGAAGGAAATGATTTATTTATTTTATGGATTTTTTAAAAATTGATTCGACTTAAACGAGCATTTTCCCAGCGTCAAAAAGGTGTGAAAATATTGATGAAATATTAATATTTGATACTACTATAGGATTTCCGCAAAATAACGCCTAATTCCTTTAATATTCTTAAGAGTAAGGGGATAAAATTATAATTAACTACACATACAACATAACATGACATATATACTATTTAGCATCTATTTTATAACATAATAATATATATTATTACATATATTTTGTATGCTGTTTGTTTATTTTATACTTCACCACCTACCAGTTTCTGCCATATTATGTTACTCCCTCCCTGCACGGTTGTCTGGAAGAGATCGCTTTTAGCGATAAGACCGCCGGTTGGAACATCTTCGTTTTGTTTGTTAACTACTGTTATAAATTGTTAATTTTCATGTGGTGTTACAATAAAGTATTAATAAATAAATAAATTAATAAAACCCAGCTTCACTCTATTACATATCTGTCAACTCTAAAAGTATAACCTGTGATGGTAGTGTAAAACTACACAGTATATCTCCGTCCATGTTTATCAGCACTAGTGGGTGACGCGGGTGGTCTGCCTGGAGACGGAGATAGTATGACGGCTGTCCGGCGCGAGGCAGATACTCTGCAGACGGCTGATTGCGGATGTTAGGTTAAAGGGTTATTGTGCACTTTAGCGCCTCGTTTATAGTTGAATATTTCACTTAATTATGCACAAAATTCATCTTCAACTAAACGTAGAAGGATTTTTTTAATACTCAGTAGTTTAGGAATTCCGCAAAGTGACGCCTAATTCCGTTAATATTCTTGAGTAAGGGGGTAAATTTACAATCAGGAAAACCCAGCTTCACTCTATTAAATATCTGTCAACTCTAAAGGTGTAACCTGTGGTGGTAGTGTAAAACTACACAGTATATCTCCGTCCATGTTTATCAGCACTAGTGGGTGACGCGGGTGGTCTGCCTGGAGACGCAGATAGTATGACGGCTGTCCGGCGCGAGGCAGATACTCTGCAGACGGCTGATTGCAGATGTTTGGTGCTGTGTTAGGTTTTAAAGGGTTATTGTGCATTGTAGCGCCTAAAATGCAGTATTCAATTTTCTGACAATTTTTATAGTTGAACCCCACATTACGTATAATTAAAGAAAACTTTATAATGACATTTTTATTCTATTAAGCGCTTAAGAGCGTATATATCGAGTGACGACTCTCTCGCTCGCACAATTTGACAAATTTAGAAATATAAATTCTAGGAATTAATTTATTGAAAATTCCTCTATACAAGTCCTGCATAATATTATTGTACACATTTTAAAAGTGTTTTCAGTGAGATATATAAAAAAAAAGAATAATGAGATTTTTTGAAAAAAAAAATCTTTTTCGACATCGCTCCTCATCCCATTTTTTTATATATCTCACTGAAAACACTTTTAAAATGTGTGCAATAATATTATGCAGGACTTGTACACAGGAATTTTCAATAAATTAATTCCTTGAATTTATATTTCAAAATTTGTCAAATTGTGCGAGCGAGAGAGTCGTCACTCGATATATACGCTCTTAAGCGCAGTATTCGCGATTTAATAAGTAGTTCGCTGTGAATTTTCAACAAAATTTGATTTATTCTTGCATGATGTCCTATTTGCAAATTAGTGAATGTATGCGTAAATTGTTTTTTTGAGATTGCCTTTTATTTTGAGGCTAAGCGCAACCATATTTTTCCTTTTAGTAATTTGTCTACACAGCTCAACGTCTAAACTCTAAATTCAGCGACATACCTTGATATAGGTGCAAGTCGCAGTGCGTTGGAAGTTCTCGTTACAACAAAGCTATGTACTTATAGCTACTTAGGCTTCGCGACAAGGCTTAGCGTCTTTACATAATACTAAGTACAAGTCTTGCACTTGTACCTAAGTAAGCAAAAGTCGCAGAGTTGCAGTGAAAAGCAGTGTTAGAAGAGTATGTGGGAGAGTCTTAACATCTTATAACTCTTGAGTAAGAAGCGTTGGTGCAGTGCTCCTAGAATTTCACATCATTGCGAAATCTTAAGTAGCACTGTACTGATTATAATATGGGCAGCGTTATCTCTTAACATTCAGGAGAGCGTCTTGCTAGTCTTCTACTTAACATAAAAAAAGAATAACAACAAAAAGATCGAACTACAGCTTTAAAAATTGATCAGATAGCGTCTTACATATACCTACGTACAAGAATAAATCATCAAGACAAAAACAGAGCAAGTGACAATTTCGTCTTCCATCTCCCAGATAGGGAGCACTCAAATCAAGTTAGATACGGACTTAAAAGCAAAGATTATGAACAGTCGGGTTATTTGTAGGAACAGACGGATATCGTCCGGCTAATCGATTCGCAGGCGACGCTTATCGCGCGTTTTAAAACCAATGTGGACTTATCTTTAGTTTTAGGCAGCGTTCACATTGACCGGCGACAAATCAAATCAGAAATTGTGTAATTAGTTCTGCTTTTTTGTAAGTGCTCGATTGATATGAAGTAATGTAATTATTAAGATGGTAGTTTATAGCGCTTTTTGGTTCTTAGAGTAGGGGAGAAAGGAGTTTCTCGTAGATAAATAAATAAGTAATCACATTTTAAAATATTATCGTACATGCATGTATTCCTTATGTATATATCCATGTGTTGTGTTATTACTAAGTCTGATGGACCAACTTTTATATTTTAATTTTGTCGTAATGGTTGCAGCTTGGGGAATTTGGAGCATCTATAAAACTAAGAATATGTATTTCTAGTAAGATTAAGTTTAACTACAGTTCTAGTAGAATATAGTAGTACCTACTTTTGCAGCAAAAACCAAAATGGCCACGGTTACATCTCGATTTTTCTATCTAACACTATTAAGATCGAAAGCTGTTACAATAAGAAGTCTTCCTATTACGATTTAAAAATGGAATAAAACAAAACTGCCATCAAACACCCACACATAGCTTCAGTACTTAGTAAAGATGTAGATAAACCTACAGCTAGCATTGTCTCATGACTACTGAGATGATGTCTTCACGATACAACCGTGGGGTCATCTGTCTTCTTACTTGGGATAAATGTGCACTCACATGCTAGCATATTTGCTTATATTATTTTATTATTAATATTTCCTTTGAAATAATATCTTTGACTATCAACCGTCAAAATTCAATACAAGATCTCCCAAACATACTGGTCGCTATACTGGTGGTAGGCTTCGGCTGTGGCTAGTTACCACCAACTGTGACAAAACCGTGTCGCCAAGCGGTCATTGTGACCGTGTTCCGGCATGATGTTCAGTGAAGCCAGGGAGGGATTTATCCCGCCTTCTAGGTATAGCCTGCTGCCATTTACGGCCGCATCGTCGCTTAACATCACGCGAGATCGTGGTCAAAGCAAGTATAATAATGAATAAAAAAAATCGTCAAGTTTGCTGCGCTCTATATTTCTTATTCTTATAAAACGGGCTTATAAATGTCAACCCCTTTAAGTGAGCTAAAAAATGAGCTTAAAATTTCTTTCGTAATAAATCCCGTCCCCCGCAAGTCAATGAAAACGCGCAACTAGGCAGTCAAACAAATCAAAATGCACTCTTTCCACTAATATCTTTCATATCTGCTCGAGTTTATTTATTGCCTAATTAGCCAGTTATTGTTCTTTATTTATGATCGGCCGGTTTATTGGCGAGATAAAATGATTTTTATTGGTGTAATGGAGACAGGCAAATTGGATAAGTGTGGTCTCTTAAAGCAGATTATAGTGATATGGATTTTATTCTCCCATGCGTCATGGTTTGTTGATGGTGTCGGGTGGTTTTAGTTATTAATAAAGATGTTTACAATACTTTATGAAATACTTTTGTTGAGATTAAGAGTTTACAGTATTGACTTAAAAGTTTATCTATTAATTACTTTTGGGTCCATAATGAGCAGACTTATCGCTTAGAGTGATACCTTTCAAGCTGCTGATTGCAGGGTAATCTTTATAAACAGTGTCTTCTTTTGTTGAAATTATGAAATACATTTAGCAAATACTTTTTTTAATAAGTTTTAAAAGGATAAGTTATTACAAGCTTTATATTACTTTCACCTGTCTGTTGTCTGTCTGTCTGTCTGTCTGTCTGTCTGTCTGTCTGTCTGTCTGTCTGTCTGTCTGTCTGTCTGTCTGTCTGTCTGTCTGTCTGTCTGTCTGTCTGTCTGTAATCAAATCTTGCAAGTTTGATTTGACCCACTTCCCGGTTTCCAATTGAGCCGAAAATTTGCATGCGTGTGTAAATCGGATGACAATGCAATATTATTATGACATGGAGCTGATCTGATGATGGAGCTGGAAGGTGGCCATAGGAACTCTATCATTAAACAACGCAACCCCATCGAGTTTGGGCTCATTTGATTCGTCTTGACGAGTACTTTATGATGCAAGATGGTAATGATAAATTAAAGCTTGTTTTTAAAAAGTATTTTTAAAATTTCACTTGTTTTTAAAGTTCACTAATAACTTAAGGACGTGTAACGGTACAATTTTTTATTACAAAGGATAGCAGTAGTAGTCAATTTAATAAATTACGAGTATATCGGTTGACAAGTGGTATGAATTAAAATTTGCGCGTCGCTCTAAGGTAGATTAAAAGTAAACTAGAAATTGGTTTAATATTTATTTTAATTCACTTTATTTACTTTAAACAAAAAAAGTGTAGTTATTGTTAAAAATTCTACGTATTATATACAGTTTTTCTGTCTATCTATAGCACCAAAACATGACATTTACAATAAACGAGTATGTTCTGCAAGCAAGTAGCTAATATAATATCGCTATAAAATCACCGCCGCTATCGTGCGACCACACACCGCATAACTTCAGATCGGAGGTTGCACTCATATTATATCACCTGAAACTCACTCGCTCTCTACTTAATAGCTTTCTGAGGTTTATTGCACGAATTATTGATAGAAATTTGGGTAAGGGTGTTTTTTATGTAAGAAAATTAATGAGACGAGCTTACGATTTTTAACTATGGCGCCTGTTCTCCATAACTAAAACAGTAACGGCACAAGTAACGTGAGGCGTGACGTTTGGGCCGTTTTGTTTTTTTTTTAGTTATGACACGAGGTTAATTCTGCCTGATGGGTAAGTAAGAAGGCTCGACGGCCCCACATTACGCGTGAGCAACCCTTAAGTGTACCGAGCACTAATGTGGGGCTACACCTGGGTGTAGAAGGCTAAAATTAATATGTACGAGATACTTAAATATATTTTGTTTCCCGAGAGACCAATTAGGTACCTTTTTAGGCAACTTACGTGATTCATCGTCACTGCATCTGCACTTTCCATCTGGTGAGATGTGGTCAAACGTAGGCCTGTGTATTATAAAAAAAATATAACACTTATTTTAATACTGGACCATGGGAATGTTTAATTTACCACACAAGTCGAACTCTATTCGATCAAACTTAAAAATATTAACTATGTAAAGAAACGACTAAACTCATGTATATAACAGTCGAAAGCTAGCCTTGCCCTGGGTTTCAGACAATTACGATGTCCTTCATTAGGAGCTCACGCCACTCGGTCGCGACGCTGACTACATAACACTCACGTTAGTTTTCAAAACGTAAACTTAAAAATGACTTTAATTTATTGAATCAGGTTGGAAAGCCAGTGTTGCTGTGGACAGCAGCAAAAGGGCCAGACAAGCGCGTGTGCGCCACTGATAAGAGTCTACTCTACCGTCCATGATGGATGCAATGGATAGATAATAATTGCCTCCCTCGGGAACTAAAACGGTCCTATTGAGTACTAGCTGCACCCAGCGGTTTTACCCGCTTTACAGGAGCCCTATATGTTATTCTAGGCAATGTATAGGTCATAGGTATATCAAATTTAAGCTCAATTGGTCCACCCGTTTAGGAGTGAAAGAGTAACAAACAGACATTCATATTTACGTTAGTAGGACTAATAGGGATGTAGATAAGTTTAAAAAACATAATAAAATATAATTAGCCCTGTCATTAATAAAAAAAAAATATTAAATACGACATATTGTGTGAATATAATCAAAATTTGATTCTATAACGCTTATAAGTTTTAGGGTAGGGGCGTGCTACGTCTGAGTTCAGTTAGTGACGTTATGAGTTATGTCCCCCCACCAAGCAACATTAGTGCATTGTATCCCCCTTTATGTATATCAAATTTATTTCTTCTAAGCGAATATTTATTTTTTATCGATCTATCAGAATCAGTTAAGATCAAGTAATAAGCCATATAGCTTATAGTGATATAAGCTCACTTCATATTACGGTTAAAGAAATCTTTACCTGTGTAAAGAACATGAAAACTGGTAAATCACCGGGTCACGATGGGCTCAGTGTCGAGCATATTCTCTTTGCTGGCCCAAAATTATATGAGAAATTGGCTCTATTTTTTAACGGCTGCATTGATCATGCCTACCTACCTAAGTACTGTATGATGACAAATGTTGTACCTATAATCAAAAAGAGGACCAGTGACAGCTCCTGTCTTTCAAACTACCGCCCTATATCATTAGCCACTATTATATCCAAAATATTTGAAAGACTTATCAACAGACATTTAAATGAGATAAACATCCCACTAAGTAATGCTCAATTCGGCTTCCGGAAGGAACTCTCAACTGATCTAGCTATTTTTACACTAAAAAATACTGTTTATAGATATCTGACAAGGAAAACCTCAGTTCTTTCATGCTACCTAGATTTGAGTAGAGCTTTTGATACAATCAACTATGAAATATTATGGAAGAAGCTCCGCAGTACAAATGTGCCACCTAATATTATAAATATCCTTGAATATTGGTACGGGAACCAGCTAAACCAAGTAAAGTGGGGAAATGCCTTGTCAGATAGCTATAAGCTGTGTTGTGGTGTACGGCAAGGAGGAGTCACCTCTAGTACCCTGTTCAACTTATATATTAACGATTTGATAGAGGAGCTAAGCAGCAACAGAACTGGCTGCCATATAGGTGATGTATGTCTTAATAATTTGAGCTTTGCCGATGATATGGTGCTGCTTAGCCCCTCTGCAAATGGACTAAGAAAACTTGTTAGTATCTGTGAACAATATGCAACTTCACATCAACTAACATACAATGTAAACAAAACTACACTCATGATTTTTAAATATGGAAAAGGGCCAGATAATATTCTACCAATCACACTTTATAACTCCTCGTTGGAATATGTAAGAGAATTTAAATATCTAGGCCACATAATAACTGAAAATCTAAAAGATGACCTAGATCTTGAAAGACAGAGAAGAAGTATTTCTTGTAAAAGTAACATGTTAGCCAGGCGATTTAGCCACTGCTCCAACCAAGTCAAAATAACCCTTTTTCAAGCCTACTGCCGGGGGTTCTACACCAGCCAACTCTGGTACAACTACACGAAGAGAGCTTACAACTCTCTTCGTGTTCAGTACAATAATGCACTCAAAGCCATGTTACACCTACCATGGAGGTGTAGTGCCTCCGGCATGTTTGCTGAAAACAGGATAGATGATTTCTATGCTGTTATTAGGAAAGCAAAAGCACCATTTCATGATTCATGATAGACTAAGAAAATCGAAAAACCAGATTGTACTGGCTGTATACCACCTATCATACTTGACCAGAACTGACCTTATATGTAAAGATAAAATGAAAAACTAATTATGTACAATTAAATTTATTTTTAATTCTGATTTTGTTAATTAAGTTTAATAAACAATCATAACACAACATAATATGGATGAAGATAAATATTTTGCTGCTCCTGTATGTTTAATATTATGTCTTATATCTGAAATAAACGATTATTTATTTATTTATTTATTTAATAAACTTATCGTATAAATCTGAATAATATCTTCGTAAGATAAGTAATTTAACATGATGGTTACCAGTTATCAATTAATTACTTAAGAATCAAGTTATCTCGGTAAATCTTCATTCAAATCACAGTTTAGATTTTATACTGATAGAACTTGCTTGTAAGGTTAAAGATTAAAAATATAATTTATTCAGTACCACCCAAAGGTTTTACCCGTTAAAAGGCCGACTGTATGTAATTCTGTGGTCTTAGCTTACTATATGGCGGTAGTTCAGATTTCAAAATTACGTATTATACCTCAAAGGGGGGGTACTTTGGTATTGATTTACAATAATAATTAAAAACAATCCAGGCGCCTAATAGTAGCAACCAATGACCAAAAAGTTGGCTCTTACCTCGGCCAACGTATAAGTTTGGCCATTCAGAGAGGTAATTATTTAGCCAGCTTTTTAGGTACACTTCCTGCAGGTCATGACCTCAATGACGTTTTTTCTTTATAAGTAGGATTTAAATTTTATGATTGTTTAATAGTTAGGTAATGTAAATATTAATACAATGTTTACCTAATGTTTTGAAATAACTGGACCTGTCGCTCTGAGGTATTATTTGTTAAATCTCGTCAAGTCCAGTGTGGGTATTAGGTAACTATATTACTGCTTGGCGTAAGAATAACTAGCAAATGTATGGTACTTCCCCAGGCAAGCTCTGCAATAGAAGCCTACACAC
Organism: Hemithea aestivaria; assembly: GCA_947507615.1. Classification (NCBI taxonomy): domain Eukaryota; kingdom Metazoa; phylum Arthropoda; class Insecta; order Lepidoptera; family Geometridae; genus Hemithea; species Hemithea aestivaria. The sequence goes on along the minus strand of OX382327.1, from coordinate 17,030,716 downwards.
AAAAATTATACAATTACCCACGATGACAAAAAAACACATGCAAAAAATGCTTACACATTAAAAAGTTGAAACGTTTTAGAAATTCGTAACACAGGTCCCGTAAGAGGTGACATACTGTACAAAATAAACGAAGTATAGGCCGCGTGGCTGGTCGCGATAACCGGCGGCGTGATAACCGGCGCGGCCGGGAGCGCCCGACCGAGCTATTGAGCTCACCTGCTCTGTATTGATAAAACTATGTGGAAAGACAATGAAGGCGCGCAAATAACTGACTTTGGAGTCTGTAAAGGCACGTGGCATTTTGCGTTAACTGAAAAAGAAAAAGACTTGAAATATTAATTGACTTTATTCATTTTGGAGGTTTTAACCAGTGAATTGTAACCAAATTTCAAGCAATTCCGGTTAGCGATTTGAGCTGTGCGTTGATAGATCAGTCAGTCAGTCACTCTCTCCTTTTATATATTAAGATGATAGTTTGCTTTGTTGTTCGTCTTCGTCACATTTATCTTAGGCAGGCACCAGTTAATTTATCATAGAGATGTTTCCAAGTATCATCTTTGCAACGTGGTAAATAACATCTGCACTAAAAGGTCCTTATCTACACCAGCACGAGTGTATAGGTCATACAGAATACGTGCCCGGACTGGGTATATCGATGTATCGCAGGCAGGAAGCGAACTATACGTGCCAACCTATTATAACGTAGGTATATGCGGTGCATTCAAAGACATCGCCACGATACGTTCGCAGATACGGACAACTTCGGAAGATCCAATACCGACGACGAAAGTTTGGAAGTTTTGTGGTCTAAAAGGCTAGTCGTAGCGGGGTGAGCTTTGAGGGAAATAAATGAGAATTTTTGATTTTGGAAACTATCGTGAGTGTTATCTATTATTACAAATACGACACGGCAGTGCTCACGTAATAATTTTATTGAGATTTTTCTCAACTGCTTCATCAGGAGTTCACGCGTGCAGTACCCGACGTTGACAACGTCAACAACAAACGAAAATTTCAACAAAATTATTACGTGAGTACACAGCTGTACCGAACGAGGATTTTATTTAATAATTCTTCTCTATTGTTTTTCTGTTTGAGTCAGGATTTTGTTTAGCTTATTTTTAAACCTTCTTTTTAACTTATTACATCCAATGTTATATTTATTATTTATCATATCATTATTAAAATTATATTATTATATAATTATCCGCGATTTCTCATCCCTCACTCCCCCAATAGACACAACTAGCGAGTATCAAAGACGCGTTAGTAGTACTAATTAAACAGTTTACACCGCCTAATGTTGCACTAACGTCGCGCAACTCCTACAACCTCTATAATGTTGCATTGTCGCACCAAATGTACCGTACGTGCGATAACGCCGCCTCCAAGGCGCTTTTGCTTCTAATTTGCCTTTAATATCTATTGTTGCACATATGTCGTAGTAAAAGGCCGGATACCACGCTTTGAATACTTTTCCTGTAAGGTATAAAAAATAAAAATGCGCCCTAAATTGCAAGATTTGCCTTAAGTCATTTGGGATGCCTTGCACGATTGTCAATGACCTCAAACTGCAACCCATGTTTTTGATCCAGGAAAAATGCGATCATCACCCCATGCCGGAGATTGGCGCGGCGGGGATACCCACTAAAAACCTGGGGGTGTTTCTGCGGGACGCCATAATGCCAGGTACAGAGCGGGTACGCCGAAGCACTCATCCGCGGCCTCAAACTGCAACCCATAGGTTAACCACATAACCTTTAATTGTGATTTAGAACTTAAATTGCAATTTATATTTATTTATTTTTGTTCTTTTTGTTCCTTTTCATCAGTGTTCACTGGAAACCTTCCAACTCTTTAGTATAAAAACAGTTTTTCAATAGTATTATGAACTTGGCTTTACTTTGGATTTCAGTTTGCGATATCTGCTTTTATTACAATAATCTTGTAGTATTTGTTTCGAGTTTAAAGGTTTTTCGCGATATGTTTCGTATTAGCTTCGGTTAGGGACTCTTGAAACTTGAAAGTTAGCGCGATTTTTTATTGTTTCTTTAGAATATTCTTATGAAAATTTCTTTTTAAAGTAGTTTTTGTAATCTTTGCGTTATTTTTACAACAATGCCTAAGTATATTTAAGTGCGAATCTTGTTCTTTAAAACTATACCTACTTTAAAATAATGAGGTAAATTTAAATTCACAGATTAATATATTTTTTTAAGGAGCATAAGCACTTTTAAATATGTATTCTTCCCAGTAAGTCCCATTTATATTTTATGGAAATCAATCAAGGTGTTTAATTTATTAAGCCTGTTAATTAAATCTCTTAGTCTTCGCTTATGAAAAGTAAGCTTGCAGTCTTTATAAATTTAAAACAGCATCATAATGCGTTGAGTAGTTTTAAATATGTATCTAAGCATATAAAAGCGAGAAGCTACTTTGTTTTATTCTATGTAGTGATCATGTCAAAGAACATTTAATTTTTATCGCCTAGCGGTGGTAGCCATTGGCCTCATCTCGAAGCTCAAAGTCGCCCAGCGTGCTATGGAAAGGGCTATGCTCGGGGTTTCTCTACGAGATCGAATCAGAAATGAAGAAATCCGTAGACGAACTAAAGTCACCGACATAGCCCGGCGGATTAGCAAGCTGAAGTGGCAATGGGCAGGCCACATAGCGCGCAGAGCGGATGGCCGATGAGGTCGAAAAGTGCTCGAGTGGAGACCACGGACTAGCAAACGAAGCGTAGGACGTCCACCCACAAGGTGGACAGACGACCTTATAAAGGTCGCCGGAAGACGCTGGATGCAGGTCGCTTCCAAACGGTACATATGGAAGTCCAAAGGGGAGGCCTATGTTCAGCAGTGGACGTCCAATGGCTGAGATGATGATGATGATGGTGGTAGCCAAGGGGTTATGTGGTGCAGATGTTATTCTGGATCACCGAGTTCGAATCTCGGCCCCCGCACTAATGATTATTTTTATTTATGTGCGGTTTTTCCACTCGCTATACTGGTGGTTGGCAGTGGCTAGTTACTACCTATTACATGACAAAACCGTGTCGCCAAGTAGTACCTAATTACGTGTTCCGGCATGATGTTCAGTGAAGCCAGGGATTTATCCCGTCTTCTAGGTTTTATCTGCTACCATCTACGGCATCGTCGCTTAAAAAGAAATGTTTTTATAGCATAAATGATTTTTTTGAATACAAAACATAAATAGTCATGCATACTCCATACAATGTAACTAAAGGCATTATTCTTATCTATAAGTATTATTCATATGTCTGGAAAAGACAGGTTTCGGCAGAACAATGCATTACATTAAGGTCTGATATTATGTACCTGAAATCTATGTATAAACCAATTCTTATTCTTATTCTAAGATCAGGCGAAATCGTGGTCCTATATCGAATAAAAAAAAAATTGCGATCGTCACCAACCCAGTTCGCCAATAACCCTGTATAGGTAAACTAAATGTACAAGTTAATTACGAAGGTAACTGAAACCTTAATGGGCGGTTTTATCTGCGAGATAGTTTCGCTTGTACAGACATTAATCTAACACTTATCTAGAGATAGGCTAAAACATTCGGCGCAGATGAATAAATCACTAGTTATAAGAAGCTTCTTATAATGGCGTCTGCAATTTCAAGACCTAAGCCATTTAATCAAAATAAAAAGTCAACACAGCATACATGTAAATTCTACCAATGACAAGAATGAAAAAGGTGAAGAAAAAAGAGTTACAGATAGATTACACTTTATTGAAACACAAAAGAAAATTTACAAAAATAACTTAAAAACTAAAACAATATAAAAACTTAGTGTTACAATAGTTTGTGATCTTATCGCTTATAACGATCTCTTCCAGACAACCGTGCTGGGACAGAAGAAAAATTGATATTCGCATGGGTAGGCTTATGCTCGCGGCTCTGCCCGCATGGCGAAATCTTTCTAAGCGGTGGTCTACGTCATAAAATCTATGTGTTCCAAATTTCAACCAAATCCGTCCAGGCCGAATCCAGCCAAATTTCAACCATCCGGTTTAGGCTGTGCGTTGATAGATCAGTCAGTCATTCAGTCAATCAATCACTCTTTCCTTTTATATATAGATTAGTTGTCTTGAAAAGTACATATAAAAGCTTCGTACATCACAATCTCTGTGGTGTAGAGAGTGCCTTATCACAGACAAGTTGGTGCAGCGGCGTGCCTCTTGGCAGGATCTCCCCCCTGGGACCTGGAGGCGGAGCTGTATGCGGCGCGCTACGAATGGCGCGCCGCGCTCCGTCTCCGCGGGCTCACCGCGTCTCCCAGGGAGGTAGAGAGGTGGAAGGAGGAAGCCAAGGAGGCACTGCTCGAGAGGTGGAGTACGCGTCTGGCCCACCCTCGAGCAGGCAGCTGGACAGTGGTGGCAGTCCGTCCACTACTCCAGCAGTGGACGGACAGAGAGCACGGGTCCTTGACCTTCCGGCTCGTGCAGGTGCTTTCCGGGCACGGATGCTTCGGAAAGTACTTGCACCACGTAGCCGGCAGGGAACCGACCCCTGCTTGCCACCACTGTGGTAGCGACGTGGATACGGCGCAGCACACACTGGAGGAGTGCCCAGCTTGGGTCAGTGAGCGTCGTACCCTCGTCGCTGTTATGGGGGGCGAACTTTCGCTGGCAACCATGGTAAGAGCCATGGTTGCGAGCGAAGAGTCGTGGCAGGCCGCGGTTTTGTTCTGCGAGAGTGTCATCTCGCAGAAGGAGATCGCGGAACGCGAACGGGAGGTCACCACCGACCTCCCGATGCGTGCCCGGAGAAGGGGGCGTCGGAGGCGTATCTTCCACGCCCTTCTCCAGCCCCCATAACCTGGGTCTAGGCGACGAGTACGGGGGTACTCGTCGCCGCAAGAACAGACCCACGAGGTGGCGCGCGCGGTGTTTCCGCGCGCCCCTTGAGAGGGTGGGGTGAAACTCCTCTTCACCCCACCGCGGAGGGGTCCTCCTGTCAGTGAGGACCAAACGCCGTCGGGGCCGCGGATGAATGCTTCGGCGTACCCGTTGCCCCGGCATTATGGCGTCCCGCAGGAACACCCCCAGGTTTTTTAGTGGGTATCCCCGCCGCTACCATCTTTGGCGGGGGAGTCCCACATACCGCCCCGCGCCCCCCGGCGTGGGGTGATGATGCGTAACGCATTTTTCCTGGGTAAAAAAAAAAAAAAAAAAAAAAAGAGTATTGCAGGGTTAACACCGTCAATTGTTTTTATTAGCGTCCAATATTGCACTAATACGTGCTATCGCTTACTCATAGATTTAAGGTCGCGTTTCGCTTGTCAAACCAATAAACGATATGAACGTCTAAGCTAAAATGGACCTAATTATTTATAACATAAAGTGGAATTTTCCAGATTATCCCATCCTTAGGTACACATGAGATAGTGTCTCGAGAGATAAAGCAGAGTGCTTTTGGGAGATAACACCCTTGCGCAGACCAAAATCTGAGTATGATTTACATTGCATGGAACCTTATCTCGCTATAAAATGTCAAGCATCCATTCTGTAAGGTAAAAAAGATAGTGGATTTTGCTAAAATGTTTGTAATTTTAAATTAAGGTATTGTGGGCGACGCTGTATAAATTCCTAGGTATTTCCATCACACGCTCGGATGGTCGGGTGTTTTACTTTGAGATTACCTGTCGGCTTTGGATGTCCCGTTTTGAGTCAATAACTGACACTGCGTCGGCAATACCACTAGTGCAGACATTCTTTTAAAGACATTTGAGACATTTTATACTTACTGGTGGTTCAGTAAAGCCAGGAAGACATTTATCCCGCCTTCCAGGTTGTCTGTCATCATCGTCGCTTAGCATCACACGAGATTGTTGTCAAAGGCTAACCTATAATCAATTTTAAAAAAATACTCTACATGCGCGTATGCGAGCAAGCGCTCATCCTCAGGCGGGCCATCTGGTTGTCTGTCTGTCTCTAATATACATATAAAAGAGAGAGAGAGTATATACCTACAAATAAACTGTTAGAAAAATAAAATTTCATTTATTTCATTTCATTTATTTTGGAAAAAATAGGTTACATAGTGGTACTGAGTGGTACATATGAAAAGAAACGATGATGTCACCAACGCCCTTCTCTGGATAAATAGGTTTAGGTTTAATAGAAATCCTTGATTAGTTATAGATAAGAATCAAACCATGATTTCGCGTGATATTAATTTGCAGCAGCACCGTCGTGCTGCTGCAAATGGTAGCAGATTTAATCTAGCAGACGGGATAAATCCCTTCAATACTAAGTTTGTCATAGACTAAATGTTTCATAGTAAAATTCATTTGTTTAGCAGTACGTCGCAACAAGGCCCCATGTGCCAAGTTGACTCTTAAAACTGCAAGGAGCACGTTTTCTGTTTAAACTTTAAAGTTTAAAATCTCATACAGATGCCGGCACCTAAGATGAGCACACCAGTTTAAATACCTTTACTTATTTAAGTCTCAAAAGCTTGCCGTAAAGAAAATATTGTGTTGGATGTCAAGTATCCAACTTGAATCAACATGAATGTGAGTGTTATCTCTTCATGCCCTGACAGCTAAATCAACACATCCCAAATTTAATTTTACGATAGCTTTGACCCTGGATTAAACACATTTCAATGGATAAAATCGCTGGGCATAGTAGGGAAAGTTTAAAATAAATCAATTATTTAAAATTTTCAAATTCATGATATTGTTATTCTATTAATGAATATTATAGATTTTTGCATGTAAATGAAACTTCCCTAATTCGTTGAAATGAAAAGCATATTATGATACCTCTCAAATGTCTCTTTCGCATAGAAAACAACTGAATATTGCAATTTCCACCACCAATTTCATACATATTTTCAAGATTTAGCAATAATTATATATTTTTTCTTCATTCATTGTGTGTTCATATTCACTGCCGGCGCGTGTACGTCTAGATAGAGCCGCTATCAGATCCGATGCACTTCCCCAAACTTTTACTGCATCCGAGATACCTTTGATATATTCTGCTTCACTGATACCGACTTACAAACTAACACTTGCCTCAGTCTTGGACCGTTTTAAATTGTTCTATGATGAGAGGCTTTGCACACGAGGTTTAAAATAGGCATCATCAGTAATAGGCAAGAAGTAATAGGTATAAGAGTCAATATAACATTTAATAGATTAAGGTAGATTTAGGATATTGTTCCCTTTTTTGGCAATAAATGGCATTTTCTTTATTTATTTATTTATCAGCCTACGTTCGTCAAATGCTGGACACAAAAAAAATAGTTTATTTGCCAAAAAATAATATAAATTTTCAATTTACATTCAGCACACACACATAGGCATTTACATTTACATAGGCTTCCCCATGGCACGCCGCTCAACGTCTTCCTCCTCCACCCACACCCAGCAACCATGCTGATATAATTGCTTCATCTCGGGTTAAATGATTAGGACAAAGCCCACTATTTATTATTTATCCCAATTTTACCACTTGGTGTAGGAGAAACCGCGGCGCGCAACTAGTAAATAAATAAATCAATATCAAGTTTGCACTTCTAAAAATATGAACATTTACGGTACGGCACTCCTAGAGTCCTGAGTAAACTGAACTAGCTTGTTACATCGTGTAGTCCAATCGGTCAAATTTACGATCTTTACTGAGAGACCATTTTACAAAGTTGGCCGCACAATGTGGAGGAAGCGACCGCGTCTAACGGCGTCGTTACAGCCGTTAACGGCCGTTAAACGCACGTTATCGGAGATACAGGGCGGGCGGAAGGCCACCTGCGGTCTCCCTACCAACTTAATGCATCCGTGCTTATTTATTCAGCAGTTAAGCCTTTCCTGATCGTAATCTGGGGGTGTTTTTCTGACGCGTTTCGACCTCCGGTCCGGTTTCGGAGATGTTATTGTAAAAAGTTATTGGCTGAGGGTAATTGGTTATTTTAGGTAAATGAGGTATTTTTTATTAATGAGTAGGTAAACCATGTGCAGAACACAAGATTTTAATTTTTTTGTGAAATATCTAGTAGGCATGTATTAATTATGTAGTGTATCGAAATTATCACTTCATCACATTTGTAATTTTTAAACTCTAATAACAATTTTAATTTATCTTAATTTTTAGTCCATGGATACATCTTTTTTTAATTAATAAATTTAATTAAAAACGTGTAGTCTATAACGTGCTTGTATCGAATTCGAGTACATTTTGCAATGGTTAGTGACGTCCTAAAAATTCATCTAAAAACTTAAAAGCGTTATATATCTCAGCCCATATCAACCTATTTTTCAAAATGTTAGCCAAAATCCCTGTAAAATCAATAAATCCCCAGTAAACAGTGGTCCAGTTTATCAACACTATCCCCGTCAGTGGGCACCTGAGTCCATTATATACAATTAGCTAGAAAGGGCGGAGGGGGGGGGGGGATGTCATCAGGCAGGATACTTGAAAGGTTAAGTTGGTTACAGATAACTTTTAAATAGTAATGTCCTTAATTATTCAACTTGTATATGTCCTTAATTAAATATTTTTAACAACAGGTTTTTTACCATATCAACCTTGTATCAAAATGTTTGCCAAAATCCCTGTAAAGGCAATAAATCCCGAGTAAACAGAGGCACTATCCCATTAGTTGGCACCTGAGTCCATAATATTCAATTAGCTTAGGGCGGGCGCGCGTGATGTTATCGGGCGGATACTTGAACGTTTAAGGTTTTTGGTTACAGATAACTTTGAAATAGTTGTGTTATGTATATAATATTTCGTTATTCACTTAGTTATATTGTTACTTCATCATCAGCCTACGTTCGTCCACTGCTGGACATAAGCCTCCCCGCAGGCACGCCACTCAACTCGTTCCTTTGTCTTCCTCCTCCACCCACTCCCCGCGACCTTCCGGATATCGTCACCCCATCTCGCCCAAGGACGCCCTACACAACGTTTGCCGAGACGCGGTCTCCACTCTAGAACCCGTACCCATACCCATATTGTTACTTAATTATTTACAAACCAAACAATACGTAACTAATATTTTTTCATACATTTTTTGCAAAGAAGTAAGAAGACGAGCAAGTCGCTCTCCTCTTGGTAAGAGATAACGCTGGCTATATGATCAGTATACTGTAAATTATGGACTAATTAAATTTAAAAAAAAAACCTTTTCTACATATTATAATTTTTTCATCAATTTTCATTACCTCTGTAAAACCATAAATTATGGTTTTACTTATTAATTTATTTTTTACCTTTTCAACCTATTATATTTTTTTTCATAAATTTTTATTACCTCTGTAAAATGAATCCCTAGTAAACAATGGTATACCTATTAGTCCAGTATATCAGCACTATCCCCATTAGGCACCTGAGTCCATAATATTCAATTAGCTAGGAAGGGAGGGCGGGCGGCGATACTATCTGGGCGGATACTTGAAAGGTTTAACGCTGTGTTAACTAGATAGTTAAGGTTTTTGGTCAGAAATAACTTTGAAATAGTTGTGTCTATATTTAAGATCTAGAAAAGTCGATTCTAAAATATTAAATCTATTATTCCTCTTCAATAATTTACAGTAGAAAAATTTGTACCTTTTGAACCTAGGTAGAGATTATCCAGTTTTAAAGTGCACGCACTGAATGTCAGAACAAGTACATAAATGACAGTACAAGCGTTGTGACTGTCAACGTATCTGAACAACTAGTTCTAATTTGAACGCACTACACCTAAGCACAGATATAAATCTAAATCTATAAAAGATAAGAGTGACTGACTGACTGATCTATCAACGCACAGCCTGAACCGCTGAACAGATTGGGTTGAAATTTGGAATACAGGTAGGTTTTATGATGTAGACCTCCGCTAAGAAAGGATTTGGCCACGCGGGCAAAGCCGCGAGCATAGCTAGTTAGTATTAAGACGTAGGATATGTCCTAAGAATGAAGTTTTGGCGTGAACGAAGCCACGAACTTTAGTTAGCAAGTATCTAAGGCAAGTCTAGTCACGTAAATATAATTTAATTTAACTTAAATCTACAAACAAAATAAGTCTAGTTCACAAAACAACCCTAAAACCAGCCCTCACACCATTCAATAGTTGACCGCAAAATAAAGGTCTGTACACACGTGCGATAAAAAGCGTCGCAAGTGACATGTAGCGACGCGGACGGCTGAGCAAACCCAGTTACTGTTACACTTGCTAAATAAATCGTTAGCGCTCGCGGGAGGGACCGAGATAGGGCACGTACGCGTCTGTGGACGATCGCTGGATGTGGCTTGATGGCAAGGTCGCTTTTACAAATGTCATCGAGTTTTTTATTAAATGATTCCAGCGCTCGCGCTCGCGCCCGCGCCCGCGCGTTCACGTGAACAAGCCCTATGTCAAGAATACAATGTCATCCCATACATGCTCAATAGGTGCTATAGACAAAAATATGAGGACTTAATGTACTTTTTTTAAATTTGTGTCCTATCCAAATAGTTTTCAATTTACCTCGTTATTATAAACACTGTTTATATAGAAAAGTACTTGAAAAAGTTATAATTAAAGTTTGTACCATTTCCAGCCGATCTCTACATCCTTGTTCACCCAAACCGTCTCGGCTGGTCAAACAAACTAAAACACGGAATTATTAGTGTTTTTCGTATTGTACAGATTTCAGAGCTGAGTTATCAGCAGGGGTTTGTTTATTTTAATTAATTGTTTTTTACTTTTTATTTAATATAGAAAGAAAAAAAGTCAAGAATAAAATGCCTGTTTGTGTGTTTTGCGTACTTTTACATATACATGTTAAAGTACGTAAAATTTTAAAAAAATAGTGGAGAGTCTGTCCCGTTCTGCCCATTTTTACGTTACATGTTTCACGTTTCTTACAAAATGTTTGATTGTTATTATTTACCAAAACCAAAGTTATATCTACGATATGTACCTATATAATTTTAGAAGCAACTAGAACCAATTATAATAGATGTTTACAATAATAATATATAATATTTATAAAGTTAATTTCTAAATGAAAACATAATAAACATTTTAAAGCGAAAAAGTTTCCTTTATAAGCATCAAACATAAATCTTAGCGCACACGTTGTAAAACTGAGCGTCGTCTGCGGCGCGCCGATACTGCGATACCGGCTGGGCGGGCGCGATAACTGCAGCCTAGGGATGGGACTACTTTGCTACTAATACTTAAGGTACTAATATTTAGGTAGGTACTTTGTTACTACATGTACCTACATATTATGTAGGGTTGGTGCTAGATTAATTGTATCGAATCACGTGTACCAGGTTCTATGTTAGTGTATAGGAAAAGTATGAATTAGGTACCTGATGGCAATAATTATTATTATATTGCTTTGTAACTTGGTGGATACTAGATACTTTCTTTGAGTAATATTTTTTTATAGATAGACTCAGACAGACACCTATACTCGTATATACAGAGTCCTATAAGTGTCAATCTTAGCACACACATTGTAAAACTGAGCGTCGTCTGCGGCGCGCCGATACTGCGATACCGGCTGGGGAGGGGCGCGATAACTGCAGCCTAGGGATGGGACCGCTTTGGTACTAATATTTAGGTACTACTATGTTACTGGTACCTTTTTGTGGCTGAATGTAATTTTTCTATAAATATTTATATTCTGTTGTTTATCTTATGCTTTGTAGGTATGTTATTATCATCTTGTGTGTAAATAAATTTCTTACTTTCTTTCTTTACTACACAGTAACATAGTAGTGTTATTTTAAGTTAGTAATTAAAAGTTCTTTTTGTTATATAGTTATGGGTCACGATAAAGAATATTTACATTCTTTTCTATTCTACACGTATGTGGGGTACCAGATTAAATGTACCAGGTTATATGTTTGTGTACAACATACAGGGTCCTTTATTACCTATAGAAATTATCTTCATAGTATAAAGTCGAATTTTTTATTGTATTTAATGGTGGGTTTTAGTTATTCAATTTTTAAAGGCAAAACAATTAATTTCAATTGGCACTTATGGAAAATATTTGACGCAAGCTCAGCGCAAACAAAATTTCAGTCCTTGACGACCAAGGTGGAATTAAGCCCAAGAAAGACGCAAGGTTGGGTTTTTGCATAGTGCAGTGGTTGTAAGACATCTTTATTTGTCTAATATGTTGATGGTGTTATGTTATCATTCGAAGAACTTTACCTTCAACGCTTACGCTCGTAGTGAATGAAGGGTTGGCTTACCTGGAAATAACAAAACATTTATTAGGTTCATGTTACAAAAAACTTAAAATTCTAGAAAAACATTACGAATATAATTTCGCATTACATATCGTTTCTATCTACTATGTCTCAGGTTTTATGTGATGTTATGAGGTAAAGATAACTAGTACTAGTACGTGTCCCACCACTAGGCTCGCTCGGAAGCGTCCGGGGCGTTATCGCGCGCAAACACCCGCTGTATCTGCTACGCCACTATCTCCCGGGTTTTGTGTGATATTACAAGACATAGACAATGCATAGTCAACTAGTACTAGTACGTGTCCCACCACTAGCCTCGCTCGGAAGCGTCCGGGGCGTTACCGCGCGCAAACACCCGCGGTATCTGCTACGCCACTATCTCCCGGGTTTTGTGTGATATTACAAGACATAGGTAACTAGTACTAGTACGTGTCCCACCACTAGGCTCGCTCGGAAGCGTCCGGGGCGTTATCGCGCGCAAACACCCGCGGTATCTGCTACGCCACTATCTCCCGGGTTTTGTGTGATATTACAAGACATAGTCAACTAGTACTAGTACGTGTCCCACCACTAGGCTCGCTCGGAAGCGTCCGGGGCGTTATCGCGCGCAAACACCCGCGGTATCTAGTACGCCACTATCTCCCGGGTTTTGTGTCCGCGCGGGAATCGCCAGATATGCGAGCAGACGATTTGATTATCAAGCTCACTTCGGCACCGCACTACCGATACCCGATAGTTACTTTATTGAAATACCGAGTATTTTGACTGCTGAATTTAGTGCATGTGAACTTCCTACGTTTGCCAGTATATTTAATCCAAGTATAAAGAAACTGTTAGAAAATGTCACTACGGTATTAAGTTTTAGCAATAGTCATATATTTGAATATATAAAAGGAAAGAGTGACTGACTGATCTACCAACGCACAGTTTAAACCTCTGAACCGTATGGGTTGAAATTTGGCATACATGTAGGTTTTATGACGTAGACCTCCGCTAAGAAAGGATTTGGCCACGCGGGCAAAGCCGCGAGCATAAGCTAGTTAGATTATATATATTTTTCTACTCTGACTTCGTTGTTGTGTTATTTAGGTAAAATCTGTTTCAAAATCTGACCATAAAATACCTCTTTCCTTTTTCATGTCAGAAAAATAAACGTAGCTTGTTTATAAAACTGCAAATGTAGCTATTTTTTTTTTGTTTTACTTACTCGTATATTCTTAGGAAGATCAACAGCAATACTTATAAAGCCGTTAATAAATACTCGTATCTTAATAAATAATCGGTATTCTTTAATAGACCCTCTTTTATAGACCTCACGAATAAATCACAGATTTTAAAATTGTAAAATTTCCAATCGAATTTAATTTCTCTTGCTTATGTAGGTACAAATTACCGGAATTAAGAATTATTTTTTAAAAAATTATCTTAATAGCATTAAAATCAAGCTTATGATGTATGACATATAAAAATAAGCATAGCATTAACAGGTGCTGTCACTTGAATCTGGTACAGCTCCAATAATTAATTAGCATATTAATACGTGTAACAACCGCTTACCACTGCATAATTAATTACTAATTAGGAAATAATTCATGACACGATTTCTTACTTATGCACCTATCATCTTATCTCATTATTATGCTAAATAACTTTATGCTAAATGATAATACCCGGTTTTACTTGCGGCCTTTTTCATGTCAATATCAGTTGTAAATGTAGGTATGAGTCAATTAAGATAAGAAGATAATAATTTTAAATTATAATTAATGATAATTTGACATATTTTACATGACATACATACCTACGTAAAATATTTTAATGCAATCACACGAACGAGACGAGCCCGACGCTCGCCTGATGGTAAAGTGATAACGCCTGCGGTTAAATCAATCAATCAGAAAAAATCTCAATGCCTAGCAGAAAATTTTGACGATATTTTTCCGCAATGCTTATGATTTGTATAATTATTTTCTACTAGCTTACCCGGCAAACGTTGTTTTGCCATATAAATAAATTATAAATAAATAAATAATAAATTATAAATAAATAATAATAAATAAAAAATATAAATAAATAATAATTTAATAATAAATAACTAATTAAATGACGATTGATCAGTTTTCGACCGGAGAGGAAAAATGATTAAATTACTAAAATGGCTATTAAAAAATAAGTGTTGATCGTAGAAGGGTGAAAATTGAGGATTGTATGTATTTTTGTATGTTGTATCAAAAAAAAATAGAAATTAAAAATTTTGTTTAAAAAATAAAAATAAAAATTTAGGGGTGGACTACCCCAACATTTAAGTTGTTCTCATAGATTTTAATAATAAATAACTAATTAAATGACGATTGATCAGTTTTCGACCGGAGAGGAAAAATGATTAAATTACTAAAATGGCTATTAAAAAATAAGGGTTGATCGTAGAAGGGTGAAAATTGACGTTTGTATGTATTTTTGTATGTTGTATCAAAAAAAAATAGAAATTAAAAATTTTGTCTAAAAAATAAAAATAAAAATTTAGGGGTGGACTACCCCTAACATTTAAGGGGATGAAAAATAGATGTTGGCCGATTCTCATAGATTTTAATATTAAATAACTAATTAAATGACGATTGATCAGTTTTCGACCGGAGAGGAAAAATGATTAAATTACTAAAATGGCTATTAAAAAATAAGGGTTGATCGTAGAAGGGTGAAAATTGAGGATTGTATGTATTTTTGTATGTTGTATCATAAAAAAATAGAAATTAAAAAATTTGGCTAAAAAATAAAATATAAAAATTAGGGGTGGACTACCCCTAACATTTAGGGGGATGAAAAATAGATGTTGGTCGATTCTCATAGATACCGGATAAGCACAAAAAATTTCATCAAAATCGGTCAAGCCGTTTCGGAGGAGTATGGCAACGAAAACTGTGACACGAGAATTTTATATATTAGATGACATAATAATAATAATATACACGACATGACACTACTTCATTTTAAAATTCATATGCATCAAATTATTATTTTATTTTTATTATTTTGAATTTTGTTGACATTTTTAAATTCATTTAATTTGTTTATTATTATTGGCCTGTTTTAATATAATATTATGTAAGTTGAAGAATGTACAAAGATGGGTCATTAGTTGCTTAAATAAAGAAATTTAATTTAACTTTAAGCTGATGCCACAAAGGCACGGGAAGGCATGGAAAAGCGGTCGCGATCATTGCTTTGTTCCTCTGCAGGGCTATTCACTTATCCGTCAGCGACCCGGGGGTAAACTTCTTTTGCAAGAGGTCGACTAGGTGGGTACCCAAACAGTGCCAGTTATTTTATCGCCGGAGCGGTAGGACGGCACTGTAGCTAGTGAAATTACTGGGCTGAAGAGCCTTAACATCCTGAAATATTTATTTATTTAAGTATGTTAATCATCTCTCCTTAGACCAGTAATTTACCTGGCTACCAAACCTTCCTTCTCTTTTCGAACCGCGATGAAATATTGGGTAAGAACATGGCAACTAACCTAGACTGGATCGCATTATTAGATTTTAGATTGAATTTCGAATGCGATTTTTTTGTCTGACATAAGCCAAAAGTACGAAATAAAAATGAGTTTTTAATTAATGATAATATATTTAACATTTTTCATCTATAATACATGTACGTAACACCGTCATAAGATCTAAGGCGGGAATTACAGACGTCGGCTTTAAATCAGCCAAACTAAAATGGGATTGGACGGGTCATGTCCGTCGTATGCACCCTGACCGCTGGGCAAGGATCTACAGAGTGGGCACCACAAGACAGAAGGCGTCGTCGAGGCCGACCTAGAAAAAGGTGGCCAGGCGATCTAGACGCGCACGAGACTGACTGGCCAGAGGTGGCGCAGGATCGAGATGCGTGGAAGGATTTGGGGGAGGTCTTTGCCCAGCAGTGGGACAGTATAGACTAGAAAAAAAATACATCTTAAGATTGTGATAACAATAATTAAATTAACTTTAATCAATCTATAATATTGCACTGATGTTAATTTCTATTAAGGACATTGAGTTTATAATATCTATTTATAAAAATCTTATCAACCTAATTCAAAACTATATTTTAAATGCTTTTAACTTAATTGTTGGATAAATCTTTTATGATGATTTAATGTGATAGTCATTAACATTGAATTTCATTTGATGATGTAAAGAAACAGATATTTTTAGCATAATAGCATCTATTTTTAGTATTTTTAAGTATTTTGAGTGCTTTTAAATGCAGCTTTACTGATAAAATCAAAGGATCTCACTTTAATAACAATAAATTTACATATATCTATGTTCTGATCTGTTGTATTGGCTTAAAACTAAATTAAACCTGTTTTTAGAGTAGATACTCGACCTTTTTTGATCTATTTTTAGCTTTTTAATATTTATTGAAATACAATTTTTAACGGTTAATAATGCATAATGTTTTTAAATTCATTTTATTATTCAAACAAAAATGAATATTTTGATGTTAACAAGCAATTTGCGATAATAAAGAAGAAAAATTCAGTTTCGTTGAGTTGATTTAAATATATTTAATTTAATTTCAAATGCAAAAAAACATAGTTTATTACTGCATGTAAAGAACAATCAAAGATAACAAACCTAATAAGACAAAAGTTAATTTTATATTTATTATTATTTGCGAATAATAGTGGGCAGTGGGCCCCTTTGGTTCACATTTAAACCTTACTAAAGTAGCAATAATTATTATTAAGTTAGTAATATTTGATTTGTATTCCAGCACAAATATTTTTTTTTAACTTTGCAACCAACAGTAATTAAAAATGTTTGCCTAAATAATTCACATTATTGTCATTATAGATGGTCGGGTCGTTAGGTCGAATGATTCCCAGCTCGTCCTACAAGCCTACCGCCCAAATGGCACGAGTTGAAGAAAATCTAAATTAATTCTATTTACAAGCTTTATATTACTTTCACCTGTCTGTTGTCTGTCTGTCTGTCTGTCTGTAATCAAATCTTGCAAGTTTAATTTGACCCACTTCCCGGTTTCCAATTGAGCTGAAAATTTGCATGCGTGTGTAAATCGGATGACAATGCAATATTTTTATGACATCGAGCTGATCTGATGATGGAGCTGGAAGGTGGCCAAAGGAACTCTGTCATAAAACAACGCAACCCCATCGAGTTTGGGCTCATTTGATTCGTCTTGACGAGTACTTTATGATGCAAGATGATAACAATAATTAAAGCTTGTTTTTAAAAAGTATTTTTTAAATTTCACTTGTTTCATTGCACAACTCTTACTACAACTCACGTTGAAGGTCTTCTAGCATATTTTTTTATGGTAATGGCGAAACTGCAACTTATAGGTTAGCTACACAACCCAAATTGTGATTTGACTTACCAGTGTAATAATTACCTCTAGGATATCCTCTCGTGGATGTATTTAGATCCTTATTATAATGAGTGCTTTAGTATATAAGCGTCATTAGACTTATTAGTAACACACTACAATGATTCATATTATTCCCCCGCTTGCACAAAGCACGTGATGAATATATTATGTTGACTTTATAAGTATATAAAAAAAGGGAATTAATAATTTTCGCGCGACTTTTTATCAGATTGTCTTAATTTTAGTTTCTACTAATGGGTCTGTGATTCCGGTTGTTGGGTCATAAGAAATGGATATTTATTTTTAAGACATAATATTATGTCAGGATTAATTATTACTAGCTTACGCTCGCAGCTTTGCCCGCATGGCAAAATCCTTTCTTAGCGGAGGTTTACGTCATAAAACCTATCTGTGTTGCAAATTTCAACCCAATCCGTCCAGTGGTTTAGGCTGTGCGTTGATAGATCAGTCAGTCAGTCACTCTTTCCTTTTATATATTTAGACTAGCTGCGACCCGCGGTGTTAGCCGCGGCACAGTTATTACCGATAAAACTTGTTTATATAATAATTGCCCTAATTTTAACTAACTTTTAAAAACTAAATTCATTTATATATTTAAGCTGACAGTATTAGGTACCCTAACACCAGAAACATGTAGGAGATGTTCGGCTCATTTTGTGAAACGGTTTCTTATTCGGTTCGGTTTTCGGTGAAGTCAGTATTTGACAAATTTATTTCGATTTAAACATTTTTTTCGTAGTTAATTTGGTTGATATTTTTTAATTTGAATGCGGATTCGTTTCGGCTCGGTTTTCGGTAAAGTAAGGATTTGACAAATTTATTTTGATAAAAAAAAATTGTAAATAATTTGGTTGATATTTTTAACATGCATATAGTAGAGAAGGCGACCAATCGAAGAAATCATTTCAAATCATAGATTATCAAAATCAGTACAGCAGTTCTTGAGTTATGAGTATTGAAACTTTTACGAAGTACCAGGAGACCAGAAACATGTAGGAGATGTTCGGCTCATTTCGTGAGATTCCAGTTAAGTTCGGATTTGACAATTGCGTCATTAAACGAAATCGAATTAAAAAAAAATGTAAATTGAACACGTCAAATTTATCATTTGTCAAATCCGAACTTCACCGGAATTTCACGAAATGAGCCGAACATCTTCTACATGTTTCTGGTCGAATAAGTAATAAGTAAGTCTAATTTCTACCCATAATAAGCCCATTTGATAAAACACAAACGAAGCACTCATACTCATAGTAATCCCATTTAGTTTTCAAATGAAGCACCCATAGTAAGCCCATTTGATAAACCACAAATGAAGCACTCATAGTAAGCCCATTTGATAAACCACAAATGAAGCACTCATAGTAAGCCCATTTGATAAACCACAAATGAAGTACTCATAGTAAGCCCATTTAGTTTTCAAATGAAGCACCCATAGTAAGCCCATTTAGTTTTCAGATAAAGCACCCATATTAAGCCCATTTGATTAACCACAATTGAAGCACTCATAGTAAGCCCATTTGATAAACCACAAATGAAGTACTCATAGTAAGCCCATTTAGTTTTCAAATGAAGCACCCATAGTAAGCCCATTTGATAAACCACATATGAAGCACTCATAGTAAGCCCATTTAGTTTTCAGATAAAGCACCCATATTAAGCCCATTTGATGAACCACAATTGAAGCACTCATAGTAAGCCAATTTAGTTTTCAAATGAAGCACTCATAGTAAGCCCATTTGATAAACCCCAAATGAAGCACTCATAGTAAGCCCATTAAGTTTTTAAATGAAGCACCCTTATTAAGCCCATTTGATTAACCACAAATGAAGCACTCATAGTAAGCCCATTTGATAAACCACAAATGAAGCACTCATAGTAAGCCCATTTAGTTTTCAAATAAAGCACACAGAGTAAGCCCATTTGATAAACCACAAATGAAGCACTCATAGTAAGCCCATTTAGTTTTCAAATGAAGCACCCATAGCAAGCCCATTTGATAAACTACAAATGAAGCACCCATAGTAAGCCCATTTGATAAACCATTAATCAAGCACTCATAGTAAGCCCATTAAGTTTTTAAATGAAGCACCCATAGTAAGCCCATTTAGTTTTCAAATGAAGCACCCACAGTAAGCCCATTTGATGAACTACAAATGAAGCACTCATAGTAAGCCCATTTAGTTTTCAAATAAAGCACACAGAGTAAGCCCATTTAGTTTTCAAATGAAGCACCCACAGTAAGCCCATTTGATAAACCCCAAATGAAGCACCCATAGTAAGCCCATTTGATAAACCACAAATGAAGCACCAATAGTAAGCCCATTTGATAAACCACAAATGAAGCACCCATAGTAAGCCCATTTGATAAACCACAAATGAAGCACTCATAGTAAGCCCATTTAGTTTTCAAATGAAGCACCCATAGTAAGCCCATTCGATAAATCACAAATGAAGCACTCATAGTAAGCCCATTTGATAAACCACAAATGAAGCACTCATAGTAAGCCCATTTAGTTTTCAAATGAAGCATCCATAGTAAGCCCATCCGATAAATCACAAATGAAGCACTCATAGTTAGTCCATTAAGTTTTCAAATGAAGCTCCCATAGTAAGCCCATTTGATAAACTACAAATGAAGCACTCATAGTAAGCCCATTTAGTTTTCAAATAAAGCACACAGAGTAAGCCTATTTGATAAACCACAAATGAAGCACTCATAGTAAGCCCATTTAATTTTCAAATGAAGCACCCATAGCAAGCCCATTTGATAAACTACAAATGAAGCACCCATAGTAAGCCCATTTAATAAACCACAAATGAAGCACCAATAGTAAGCCCATTTGATAAACCACAAATGAAGCACCCATAGTAAGCCCATTTGATAAACCACAAATGAAGCACTCATAGTAAGCCCATTTAGTTTTCAAATGAAGCACCCACAGTAAGCCCATTTGATAAACCCCAAATGAAGCACCCATAGTAAGCCCATTTGATAAACCACAAATGAAGCACTCATAGTAAGCCCATTTAATTTTCAAATGAAGCACCCATAGCAAGCCCATTTGATAAACTACAAATGAAGCACCCATAGTAAGCCCATTTGATAAACCACAAATGAAGCACCAATAGTAAGCCCATTTGATAAACCACAAATGAAGCACCCATAGTAAGCCCATTTGATAAACCACAAATGAAGCACTCATAGTAAGCCCATTTAGTTTTGAAATGAAGCACCCATAGTAAGCCCATTCGATAAATCACAAATGAAGCACTCATAGTAAGCCCATTTGATAAACCACAAATGAAGCACCCATAGCAAGCCCATTTGATAAACTACAAATGAAGCACCCATAGTAAGCCCATTTGATAAACCACAAATGAAGCACCCATAGTAAGCCCATTTGATAAACCACAAATGAAGCACCAATAGTAAGCCCATTTGATAAACCACAAATGAAGCACCCATAGTAAGCCCATTTGATAAACCACAAATGAAGCACTCATAGTAAGCCCATTTAGTTTTCAAATGAAGCACCCATAGTAAGCCCATTCGATAAATCACAAATGAAGCACTCATAGTAAGCCCATTTGATAAACCACAAATGAAGCACTCATAGTAAGCCCATTTAGTTTTCAAATGAAGCACCCATAGTAAGCCCATTCAATAAATCACAAATTAAGCACTCATAGTTAGTCCATTTAGTTTTCAAATGAAGCACCCATAGTAAGCCCATTCGATAAATCACAAATGAAGCACTCATAGTTAGTCCATTAAGTTTTCAAATGAAGCTCCCATAGTAAGCCCATTTGATAAACCACAAATTAAGCACTCATAGTAAGCCCATTTAATTTTCAAATGAACCACCCACAGTAAGCCCATTTGATAAACCCCAAATGAAGCTCCCATAGTAAGCCCATTTGATAAAACAAAAATGAAGCACTCATAAAAAAAAATTGTACTAAAAACTATCATTAAAATTTCTAGCATTTTTCTAAAATTAAAAATCGAATATGTCAAATTTCTCGAAAAAACTTTAAAATATCATGTCGAATTTGTCAAAAAAATTGAAAATCGAATTTGTCAAATTTCTCAAAAAAAAAATTGAAAATTCTATATGTCAAATTTCTCGAAAAAAAATTAAAAATCTCATGTCAAATATGTCAAAAAAATTGAAAATAGAATATGTCAAATTTCTCAAAAAAAATGACAATCGAATACGTCAAAATGACAATTAATTGTCAAATTTTTCAAAAACAATTAAAAATCGAAAATGTCAAAATGAAAATTAATTGTCAAATTTCAGTGTCATTTTTTTTAATATATTAGATTTTTTACAGAAACTGTTTTATTTATCAGGATAAAAAGTAGCCTATGTGTTATTCCAGAGTCTCAGCTATCTTCATACCAAATTTTAAGTCAATCGGTTCATCCGTTTAAGCGTGAAGAAGTAACAAACATACACACACACACACTCACACACTCACACACTCACGCACTCACACACTCACACACATACACACAAACTTTCACATTTATAATATTAATAAGATAAGATTATGTAGAAGATTTGAACGAACGACCTTCACCCATTATCTATTGGTTTTTATAACAATGTACGTTAGAAAATACAATGAGATAGGTTTTATAATTATTGTTACTTAATTTATTTAATTTTATGTTTATTATATTTTTGTAGTATTTTTTATATATATTGGTGGTATTGTGGATAATTTTAATGGACTGGAATTTACCACTGTAAATTATAATCGAAATTGCAAGCTTTTTTAAGGCATGATAATTGATACCACTTTATAATATTACTAAAATTTTGTATGCATGTATTTTGACGAGCGTCAAGATGGCGGGACCAAGTCTTGGATTTGCATGAAATATAATATACCAATATAATATGTTTTTTATATGTGCAATAAATGAATTAAATTGGCAAAAAAAGTCCTCTGTGGCGCGGTGGGCTAACCCGCAGGGTAACGCAGAAGTTAACGAAACGAAGGTTCGATTCCCATCTGGGACAAATATTAAGATGATCTACAGATATTTATTTTTAGTATTTTTCTATGCTGATAAGTTAAAATATAGGTGATTTTCTGTATCTATGTACAAATCTGTTATCTTGCCACCATAAACAAGCATAGAGTTGCTTAGCTAGGGGCAAGATGGCGCTGTGTAAAATGATTTATTTTATATTTAATTATGTACCAAGTTAGGACCTTAATAACGTAGTTTTTCTTAGAAGATTATATCATAATAAAGATTTATTAAAATATTTGTATGCCTTCAAAAGGTAGAATTTAGTCGGAACAGAAAAGTTTCGTATTCACATTTTACACTAAACGATTCGTGAGTATTTAGATTAATCTTTGTAAATTAACGGCATAAACTCACTTATATTTACTTCGGCTTCGTGCCGACGCGACCGTGATTAAGATCACATTGTACCAAAATTCAAGACAAATAAATCCCATTTCGTTTAAAACTTTTCTTATAATCAAGACTATGACGTCACTCGTCACACTTTCTTTCAAGAGTAAATTAAAGCATATTTTTCACTCAGTATATTCAATTAGGGGGCGATAGGGCGCGTTCACACTCATTACTTGCGGTCAGAGGCAGGTAATGACCTGAGATAGCAATGTGTACGAGCCTTTACGTAGCATTGTGTTACGTGGCGTAGCGTAGAGCTACGGGCGTAGTACGCTACGAAGATGTTAAGAATCGTATTTTAAAATGGTAAACAATATCTTGGTTATGTTAAAAAATAATATAATACAACCTGGAAATATATTATATCTATTTTTATACTGATTTTATAAAGAGGAATTATTTGTATCTTTTTACATACTTCGTTTGTTTTTATTGGTTGTGTGGCCAAGGGCCTGCAACATGTCCGATGACTGTCTCCTACATATCTTATAGCAAACAGCCGGAACCCATAGTTTTACGCGCCTTCCAAAACACGGTAGCGTCCTGGCGAAAACTTTTTGCTACACTGAGATTTGAACCCAGGGCCTCGGGATCACAAGCCGGAAGAACTACTGGGTCACGGACGCAGCCGATGCACGATTTTTGAGATATAAAAAATTTGAAGACACGTGTGCACGTATGACCTCTAGGCAGATGCTAATATGTTATGTCTTGTATAGTTATAGATATTAGATAACCTGATGAAGCGCACTTCCCATAATTGAGTGAGGGGCGGTCAACCGGCGGGCCCAGTGGGTCGCATCTGCTGCGGGCCGCGGTTGGGTGCACGTGCTATCGGCCCTTTGTCTCGCGGCGCTCAGCCTCCAAGCCTTCATCTAGGTTTATACAGCTTCCGGAGATATTTGAGACTTAATTAGACTTGACTAGATTTTATGATGTTTAAAAAGTAGTATTCTTATTAAAAGTACCTCTGTAAGGGGGAAATCTCGTAAGGATTTGATTAATTAATAACTCTTTGTAACACCAAAATTTTATGCAAAAACTTCGATAAATACCATTTATAATATAGTAAGTGTGATTTGCTTTTGGCCGTCTCTTTCAGACAACTAAAACAACTTTTTGAAATTAAAATGATTAAAATGTCATAAATATCGGAATAGTAGGTATCTTTTAAGAATAGTTCTTTCTGGAATAAGTACCTTATCAACATTCAGTCTTACTAGAACGTAAACATATAATATTTTCTATTATTATTATATTCACGGTTGCTATACATAAGAACTCCCTGGTACATAAGAAATAACGAACTACATCGGGACCTTAATATAGAGTTCGTTGATCAAATCATCCAAAAATATGCCGAAGCCCACCAAAACGGCTTCATCATCACGTGAATGTCGAAGCAATCCGGCTGCTTACCACTGACTTAAAACGAAGACTCAAGCGAACTAAGCCGTTCGAGTTAGTGTAGTGTAATATTAGTGAATAGTATAAAGTGGTATAAAAAGTGCTACATGTGCATAATGCATAAAGACACAATAATGCATAAAGTGACTTCCCCTTAATAGAGACAATAAGAAAAATGTTAATGGACATATTCTTAGTTTTAGTCTACCTAGCAAAATAAGTTAAATGTAAATTACTTATTAGCCAAGGTCATAGGCTAGATTGTAATATAAATAGAGAACAACAAAATAATTTTTGTTGTGCCTTGCTGCTAGCCTTTCCTTTTAAGCGTGTATTGTCAGAAGTATCATTAACATTAAAATTTTAAATCCAATTCGCAATCAAAAGATCTGAGCAACCATTTATCAGCGCTATCAAAATCTGAAGCATATAAACATGAGCTAGTGATGTGCAAGTGCATAAGTATCGAGTCGATAGTGATGGGACGATATCGCATGACGGACGAGCGCGATACGCGTAAGGGTGGCCAAGTATTACTTATTATTTTGTTTTAGTTGTCCACAGCTGGGCAAAACAGCCTCTATTATACATAGGCTTAAGTTTTTTCAAGCGTTAAGACCAAAATATTAACCTAGAGCTTATACCAAAACCACAGATAAAAGAATACTAGTACAAAACTAAGCTCCTTTGTATAACCATAAAAATATAAATAACCTCTGCCATATTCCAGCTGCATATATTTTTTATAGCGATCCTTAAAAGAACTGGATTACTGGTTAATTGGTTCAGACATTTGTATTATTAATATGATGTATATAATTTGTATATTAATATGATGAACTAGTGATGTGCAAGTGCATAAGTATCGAGTCGACAGCGATGGGATGATATCGGATGACGGACGAGCGCGATACGCGTAAGGGTGGCCAACAAGCATTTTTTTTTATCGTTTGATAACGATACACAAACAGTCTGCTTGCTTGATGCTGAGCGGTTACTGTCACCAATTAATAGACATTAACAAAACCTGTGGTGATACCAGGTGAGATCCTCATCATAAACGCAAAGTAAAATAAAATAGAATGGAATATTCTTTATTCACCACAAATACAATAGAAAATGTTTAAAAATAAAATAAACATTATAAATAAGAGAAAAAGTGTTACAATTGGCGGTCTTATCACTAATAGCGAAAAATAATAATTGAAAATGTATATTTATTGTGTATAAAAGAAATTGTTACCCCTTCCAGCTAAAACGACTCTACCACAACATAACAATACTTATCCGTCAAGAAACCCAATTTACTCAAAGTTTTGGCTATAAAAATGTTATATTTATAAGCTGAGTCTTATTAAAAATGTATATTAAAACATGACTTAAAAATCAACACTCACTGGAGAACGCGAAGGGCGTCGAAATGTCACTCACAAACATCAAACATTTGAAACACGTCATCCGATTAAAGGAACGTTAATAAAAGCAATTAATGGCCATCCCTCGAAACGACGACGCATCACACGGCGATACATTATAAAATCGATGTTTTTATGAATCGATAATTTGTTCGGTGCGATTCGGAACGGAGTTTCGCGACGTCGCGCGACACAATCGATGGTTATCACTGTCACAACGCTTTGTTTCGATTCGGCCAACATCGGGCCGTGTTTCTCTTGAAATGTGTTTCTTGCTAACGTTCGAATTGATACAATCTCGTCCACATTTGCAAAATTATTTTTACAGTTTTGGAATGTGTTGCTGTGCGATTTTGAGTTTTATTATTGGGGACGAATGTTTCTGTGTTTTATGTCTGTTGTTAATATTATTTTTGTAATGTTGTATGTGTCGTTTTCATATGCATGCCTTGCGGTCTGCGTTCAGGTGTGTCCGAAAGATATTATTTGATGCTTTCTTGTCTCCTCGGAGCAAGGCCGAGGAATGTGGCCTGTCATAATGTTCGGTAATGCCTTTTGTCGACAGATCAAGTTTCTTTTTATAAGGTGTTGATTGATACGGGATATTCATGTGAAATGAACCAAAGTATTGAGTGTCAATGTCGTTTTGTTACTGAATTTATTGCAGTGCTGGTATCGAGCCTTCATTGAAAGTGATCTTCGAACTTTGTCACTTTAGGTTAATATTATTTTTATTTTCACACTAACTTCACGCATCTGTCGATAAAAGTCTTATTTCATTTGACTTTATCGTTCATCTATCGACCATATTCTTTTTTCACACGTGATAAGTATCATGTTGAAGCCTTACAACCAAGATTTTAGGGAACATTTGCTTTCTATTTAATGTTTTTTACTTATCGATATATCTAGCTGTAGATACCTACAGCTACAGTCACTAAATAAATTTAAAAATTGCAGCTTATTTACATTTTGTCAAAAAAATCATAAAATATATAAATAATGAAGCACTGTTGCAATTACATAATTTTAACAGAGTAAATTAGTTATTATTTAAGCGTAATTGTTTTTAAGGATCAACCGTCTTTCTTCATTTTCTCCATACACTTGTTAATTCCAACATCTACATATAAATAACGCAAGAATATCTGTAAATCCGCACCCGCACGCGAACAATACCGACTCATATAAATAAGCTCATATCGCCATATCTGGAGATACGCGAGATAATGCGTATAGATTCGGTTTATTTATACCTAAATTGATAGTGAATATTATACGGCCATAAATAAAAACCGAGACTGATCCTATCTCGTTTTGAATGCCGAAATTGGTCGAGTCGGACTCCCTAGTAGGCATTCTTCCTAATAAGATAACGCAGTGTTTGTGGGCTTAACGTCGTGCTTTGTTTTTACTGATTAAATATGCTTTGAACATGATTTTGTAAGGGCGTTATGTTTTGTAGATATTTGATCTATTCAACTGTGCCAAAAATCCTGCAGTTTCTAGAAGCTGTTATGGTCTGTGGTGAACTCTAGCGCCGCGCCTAGGGGTCAATCTCACCATAATAAGCGGCGATCACAATAGGCCAATCATGGCCGCAGTGATACCACAGCCGCACTATATAAATAAAAAGAAATATATATGTTCAACAGTGTTACCAAACGGTTATTACAACTGTTCCAGCACAATGATCTGTGAAGTCAGGGAGAGATATATACCGCCTTCTAGGCTAGTCTTCTAACATCTTTTGTTGGTTAAGATCATTTGAGATCGTGATCATAACGTTTAAAATAAAATATATATTTAGGCGATGTAGCGTAGGCCGATTTTCCGTGAGGAACCGATGATCAGGTCTAAATGGTTCACTCGCTCTTTCTTGCCGTACACCTACAAAATGTGGAATGAGCTTCCACCCGCGGTATTTCCGATGAGCTTTAACATGGGACCCTTTAAAAGGTTAGTGAATAGAGTCTTGAAAGGTAGGCAATGTACCAGCGGTACCCCTGGTATTGCAGGTCTCCATAGGCGACGGTAGCCACTCACCATCAGGTGGGCCGTCTGCTTGTTTGTCACCTATTACATTAAAAAAAAATCGCAGGCTTCGGATTCAAAGTGGGTAGTGCCTTTCTTCATCAGTGGACGTCTTCTTAGTTTGCTAGCTGATTTATTGTCATCTTCATCCGCCAAGTTTAGTCTACGATTATATTATACAATTAACATTTCCTGTTATTTTTTAAATACAGAAATATGAAATCAAATTTACAGAGCGTCGTAGAGTGAAAAACAGGGGGAATGTGGTTAAACGTAAATAGTATAATATTTGGCAAAGTCATAGGTGAAATCAATTGATGAAATTTCGTTAAAGAAACTGTACTTTGCTCAACATTTTAATAGATATTTTATTTCCTTAAATATAATAAATATTTATTTATGTTTATTGCCAAATTAATCTGATCTTTTGTTCTGGAAATTTAAATGCATCTAAAACATATTTTTGGAAACATTAGACTTATAAATTTCATATCTTGATATGCAAATCAATTTTTTTGAAGTCTGGCTTCATTAAAAACGATTTTTGCTTTTAAAAGTGAAAAAAAACTACGAAGTTTTTTATTCACAAATATAAAACAAAAATTACAATTCAAGATGAGCAAAATTATCATATCTCTCCATTATCTGATTTTATTATAAGTTTATCCTGATCTGGAAATGTTGAATTTAATTAAATTTTACTTTTTTTGTGATATTTTGTGACTATAACAATAAATTGAGTATTTAATTACTGTTGTAAAAATTAATAACAGTATTATTATTAATTTATTTTAATAATCTATACCATAAATATATTATTAATAGCTATGCACACATCACACCACAATAGCGTGGCTCTGGTATAGAGCGTAAACGCACTAGAGATTATTTGCCGCGAATTGCTTTGACAGCGAGATTATTACTACGCTGGGTAATAAGCTATGGGTATGGAATATACTTATTATCAGTACTTATTTTAATATAAAAAAACAATACTTTTTTTAAGTATGTTTTGTCCTTTTCCATTCCTAGGTTGTCTGTAAGAAATTGCCTAGTACGATAAGACCGCTGATTATTAACCTACTTATAACATAATATAGTGTATATTTTTGGTTTGCAATAAGGTATTACATATTCTAATCTATTCTTATTATGAACTTCCAGGAAATCAACGTAGAGATATAATAATAGAAAGGGTGTAAATTAAGATCTCGCCGTTGATATCAACGATTACACGAATATTTTTATCAACGATGAAACATCTGTCTGCATCAAAGATCACCCTCGATGATGGCGTGTAATTTGACTGGTCGATGCGATCATCAAAATAGTTTTGTTAAGAAATACGTCACTACATTTACAATGTCAGCCCGCACAAGATGTTTCGTATGCATTGCGTTTCGCAAAAACAAAAGTTGACGACGAAAAAACTTCAAGTAATTTTCTCGTCCATCACATATCCACTCTATTGTCTCAATTAATTTTATTTATTAAGACAAAAAAATCATAAGTTATTTCATGCTCGTGTGACTAAAACTCATAATAAAGAATTACACTGACTTAATTTTTAAAGATATTTCTAAATAGATGTTAAAACTCCCCAAAATGATGCTACAAGTTAAAACAGCAGTCAATCTACGATCAAGCTCCAAGAGGGCAATTACCGAACTTCAGCCGGCCCGTGACAAATATCTCCTAACAAATACTCGCCCGATTTTTTCTTTTTATCGCCCGCCCCAGGCCACGAGGCTGATACACAATTTTTCAGAGCGAACCAAGTTGAGTCTTTAAAAAGTTTATCGCTCAAAGTTCGCGCACCTCGCCGGGATGATATATCGGACGGCATTAATCTTTTTGATGTTTAACGTTAGTTAGCGTGGCGACCTTTTTGCCTTTGTTTTGTAGATTTACTTGTGAGGTCTTATTCAAGTTGTGGAGTTTTTATATCTGGTTAAGATAGATATCTGTTTATTGAACACTATAATTCTACTAGCAGACAAATGCGGTGTTCCGGCACTATGTTGAGTAAATAATTAATCTAAGTTTAATATACAATCTTCAACCGATCTCATGGTCAAATAAAAAATGCAATCCAAAAAATTTAAAAATAAAAACATGTTGTTTTTGAAAAAGTGTTACAAAAGACGAAACGATTACCTAAACTAGTTCTTAGAATAATTAAAAGTTGGTGAATGAAACACGAATGACCTTCACCTGGTCTTTAGCCATCTCATATCAATACAAATTCCACCACTTATTAATGTCGTCACATTTTCACCGCTGCGTTGCTCTTTTTTTGTTATTATTCTTTTTTTTTAAATAGGCGCCTATGTTTGATCACATCCCGTTTGAAAACTGCTGATGCAATCGAAGATGAATCCCGTGGGATGCCTAGAAGGGTACCTATACCTCTATGACGTTCCAAATGCGATAAGAGGGCCCATTGGCTTGGCTATCGCCAAACGACATTTTTTTTTATGTGTAGAAGTAGAAGACGAGCAAGACGCTCTCCTGATGTTAAGAGATAACGGCTGCCCATAATCAGTACAGTGTTACCTAGGATTTCACAATTACAACACATTACATTTGACATGTAAAACACTAGAATCCATAGACAAATTTGCGTACATTTTTTTGTTTAATGTTTATAGACCAAAACACGCACTGGAGACGCGGATTTATGGGCAACGTTATCTCTTACTCTCTTACCATTAGGATAAATAATTAGCAATAGTTTTTCTTCTCCAGGCGGCCTCTGCAATAAAGATCACTACCACTTCTATAACTGGACAAATAACAGGATTTAAATAATTTTAAAATAAATAGATCATTATATGATTAAAACTAATAACAGATTAAAAAGGCTTGGCGTCTGAGCTGATAAGATCTGTAAATCTTATCTTTAAATAGTGAATAAATTAACTCAATATGTAATATATTAAAATTATTAAATGAAAACAAAAAAAGATGCGTCACGTGTTTAATTATAAATACTTAATTGGATTTTGTTATTTATATGTAAAACATCGCACTGATTTTATAAATAAGAGGGTAGTGTGTATAATACATGTGTATTTTTTTCTTTTTTATACCTAAATGGTTGAACCGATTAAGCTGAAACGAGTGAAATTAAAAAAAAACAGAAGCCTTTAATTATTATTATCATCTATCTAATACCAAAGTACTCGTCAAGACGCATCAAATGAGCCCAAACTCGATGGGGTTGCGTCGTTTAATTACGGAGTTCCTTTGGCCACCTTCCAGCTCCATCATCAAATCAGGTCGATGTCATAATAACCAAATGGAGTCATAATAATAATATTGCATTGTCATTCGATTTATACATTCATGCAAAATTTCAGGTCAATCGGAAAATGGGAAGTGGATAAAATTAAATTTGCTAGATTTGATTGCAGACAGACAACGTACAGGTGAAAGTAAATGAAAGCTCGTAATTTAATTTCGCATTTCGTTGGATGCAGGTCGCTTCCGACCGGTACATATGAAAGGCCTATGTTCAGAAGTGGACGTCCTACGGCTGAGATGATGATGATGATGAATTTAGTTTAAGGAGAGCTTATAGACTCTGTTATGACTGTCATAGAAAAATACCCTAAATCAATGGGTATAACACGAAGGCTTAAGGATAAGTAAAACCGCGGGTGTACCTACCTATTACTTAACTTATTAATTTATGATTTAAAAACTTTATTAATATAAATAAAGTATTTTATTCATTTATAAATACACATTTAAAAACACATTTTAAAAGTCGTTAAATCTCAACCTTGGGCTATAAAACTTTGGAATTTATTGGAAAAATCTGCAGATTAAATTTGGCATAATTTTATTATAAGACACGTGTACGACTGATACACTACTGATTCACTTCAGTAAAAAAGTACCTTAGTACATTCTTAACAAGTGAATTAAATTAAAAATTTAAAAAACCCCCAACGCAACGCATTCAAAATGTGTGATTCGCCATTTAGTAGCGGCGGCCATCTTGAATCGATTTCCACCAAAAATGGCTAAGAACACTTTCGACTAACTCTACTTTCAAACAAAAAAAACTAGATCAAAATTCGTTCATCCGTTCGGGAGCTACGATGCCACATACAGACAGACACGTCAAACTTATAACACCCCGTCGTTTTTGCGTCGGTGGTTAAAAATAGGTTTAACATTAAAATAAAAAAGTGGCCAAGTGCGAGTCGGACTCGCCCATGAAGGGTTCCGTAGCAGCAAGTTACATAACTCTAAGTTCTTTATTTTTATATTTGAGTTGATTGAATGAAAGCTAATTTGCGATTTACGATTTATTACGTATTAAAAAAACTAATTATTAGATCGCGTTCAAACCAATTTTCGGTGGAAGTTTGCATGGTAATATATTATTTTTAAATTTATCATTCCCTTATTTTAGAAGTTACAGGGGGGGCACACACATTTTTCCGCTTTGGAAGCATCTCTCGCGCAAACTATTCAGCTTAGAAAAAAAAAATTACTAGAAACCTCAATATCATTTTTGAAGACCTACATATGTATATAGAATATTATCTACTCTTCAAGGAGGCCTCTAATCGCTAACCAAAGAAATTATTAAAAAAAACATAACATAGCCTGTTTTTCTGTAGTATCAACCCCTATCATCATTATTTTATCTATCACTAGCAGATGCTCGCGGCTTTGCACGCTTGGAGAAATTCTTTCTTAGCGGAGGTCTACGTCACAAAATCTATTTGTGTTCCAAATTTCAACCCAATCAATACAGCACTTTGGGCCGTGAGTTGATAGATCAGTCAGTGAGTCAATCAGTCGCTCTTTCCATTTATATCCTACTAGATAATATTATAAATGCTAAAGTTTGTAAGAATATGGATGTATGGCTGTGTGTTCGTTACTCTTTCACGCCTAAACGGGTGTACCGATTGAGCTAAAATTTTGTATAGAGATAGCTTAGACCGTGGAATAATATATAGGCTACTGTAAAGCGGGTAAAACCGCTTGGCACAGCTAATGTTTAGACAAAAGTACACAAAATTAAGCGCAGTATAAACTGCCAAAGAAACTTTAGAGCTTATCTCTAGCGTGTGTCCCGTGACAAACCGACTTTATTAAACTTTTTTGCATTACGTTTTTTGAGTCCTGCAGGATAAATGGTGGCGCGATAACTCTGGGAGTTTAACGAGGTTAATACATTAACTGGGGCTCAAGTGAGGATAACTTGTTGGCGCCCGCGGCTCGCCGTCTGACGGATGTCACGGTGGAAACGTATTGTAGTTATAGCTTTACTTTGTAAACTAGCTGAGCCCAGCGGTTTTACCTACTGTATGCAAACTTCCACCGAAAATTGGTTTGAATGAGATCTAATAATTAGTTTTTTTAATACATCATAAATCGTAAACCGCAATTTCAGTTACAACGAACTACAAAAACTATTATATTATGTTACTTGCTGTTACGGAACCCTTCATGGGTAAGTTCGACTCGCACTTGGCCGCTTTTTTTATTAAAGCCGTATCATAATGGCTATATCATTGAATTACAATATAGCCTTAAGGATAATGAGTACCTAATTTAAATCTAACATATAATAATTGTTATTACGTAATTTACGAAAACTTTCAAAGCGTATGTCTATTGGTATGTCTATGATCTATCCTTAAAGCCGGAATTATCAAAAAAAATTGTACCTATATATTTATAATCTTTAGAAAAAAGTGGATTAGGTGATTTATAATTATGCATGCTAAACCATTTTTAAAAGAAATTTCGAGAGACTTGCAACTTGCAATATACGAGTAATTTAATATAAAAAGCCCACGCACATCCGTAGATTGCACAACTTTTTATGAGTTCATTGAATTTGATTTTATTACATCTATTTATTAAGCCTGAGAAACAAAACCTGTATGACAAATACTTGGCGCTATCTTTATTATTATATTTCGTTCAATCCATTTCATTATCCATCGATTAATATGCATTTATAGACTGTTTTGTTTATTTAAAGTGTTTCTGATAGCCGAGGCAACGATAACTGTCTGGATTTAAAAAGAAATAAATTCGATATTAAGGAGTCGCGAATCCTTTCGCGGTATCTGTGAATATGAAAATGTATGTAAAGCCGGCCACAGATGGGCGACTATAAATCGTGCGCCATCGGCCGGTATCGGTGCGTCATTAGCGCAGAAAGTAATTGTGCAGATTTGTCTCCGGCCGCGTCGGCCCGTGAATGGGGGACTTTATCTCGAGCTTTTGACAAGATGTGGGTTGGATCCCGCTTGATTACGAAGTTAGTGGCTGTAGTAAAGTAAAAAAATTGGCTTCGGGAGGTTTTTAAAAGGAAATTTAAATGTTGCCAGGATTAGAGACGTGATTAGACGTGCTATACTTTGTGGTATAACTATAAAGTCTTCATATGAAAACATTAATATTTTCATATAGGAGTGTGGAGGCACGAATTACGAACTAATAAACGACCTTCCAGCTCAAACTTAGCTATTCGATGGGTGTGTTTAGTCGACAAATAAAATTGTTTTGATCAAATTTTGTAAGATAGAAAATAATGAAATTATTGTACGTCGCAAGTAGCAAGGATATTATTTAGCCAAACGAACACCTTTCGCTTTGTATTTTTTAAGATATTTTATTTCTTAGACCAATCTTACTAATATAATAAACGTGAAAGTTTGTAAGAATGTATGTCTGGATGTAGGTATGTTTGTTACTCATTCACGCCTAAACGGGTGGACGCTTAGACCCTGGATTGACACATAGGCTATAAAACAGCGGGTAAAACCGCTGCATGCAGCTAGGTAGTTATAAATTAGTATCTTCTTTACATAGAAAAAATAAGTCATTGTCCGCTGTCTATTTGCTTAGATCTTTTAAACAACTCAACGGATTTTATTGCAGTTTTCGTTGTGAATTTTTTTTTTTTTTTTCGTTTTTGTTGATTCAAGAGAATCAATTAGTTAGAATCACTACATGGTATAACACTCAGTCGCTTCCCTCTGTCTGTCCCTATCACGGAGGTCCCTATGTATGGTTAGATCTTTAGAACTACGCAACGGATTTTGATAGATAGATAATGCTTTATTGTACACCACACAAAAAGAAATACATTACAAGTAGAAAATAGTTAACAAAAATTTAAATGTACAAGCGGCGGTCTTATCGCTAAAAAGCGATTTCTTCCAAACAACCAATGAATGGAGAGGAATTTACAGAAAGATAAACACGGTGGCGTTGATTGATGTAGTTTTTTTAATAGATAGAGTGATTCAAGAGGAAGTTTTGCATATTATTAAATTTGGTTTGCATTATATTGCATGCATAATATATAATAGAGGAACACTAGACACACTCACACACACACATGGAGCTCAATCACATCACTACATGGAGGACCAATTATTAATACAATCAATTGTAACATCTTATATGTACCTAGTCAGGTCATAAATTCTGTCACATGTTTAATATAAAATTATTGGAACAAGTTTATTTATTATGTAACCATTTATATACCAAAATGAACTTAACAAAACATAGATTCTTATGACAATAAAGTTTATTCAAAATGACCTCCGTGATTTTGAATACAGGCCTTCAATCTGCGCGGCCAGTCGTCTATCGCAGCACGAACGAGGTCCATGTCAATATCGGCTGCTGCCTTAATCAAGGATGTCTTGAGTGACTCCAAATTGGGATGAGGCTTTGAGCACGCCTTTTCCTCCAAGTGTTGCCATATCTTGTAATCTAACGGACTCAAATCTGGACTGGAGGAGGGCCAGTCTTCGTGCCGGATGAAGTCGATTTCACGCGCCACCAGCCAGTCTTGTGTGCTCTTCGCTCTATGAGCTGGCGCCGAATCTTGTTGGAATACCCAGTGCCTGTTATTGAACATGGTATGAGAAACAGGTTCCACAAGGTTCGTCAGGACTGTATTTTGATACACAACTGCATTCGTTTTTACACCTTTCTCACAAAATGTACCTCTGTTAAGCCCCAATAAGAAACTCCCAACCATACCATGAGCGAGGATGGAAAATGACCTCGTTGGACACGCGGAATACGGTTGCTCGCTTCTTCACTACTGTGTGCGTACACCTTATCATTTTGTTTGTTGTAGCTCTCTTCTACGGTAAAAATTTTTTCATCCGAAAAAAGAATTTCTCGATATTTTTTTCTCGCGTACCGCTTCAACAAAGCGCGGCATCTCTTCAGTCTCAGGTCCATTAGACGAGCATTTAAACGATGTCCTGTTTTTCTTCGATATGCCCGAAGCCCTAAGTCTTCATTTAACACCCTTTTCACCGTGGTTCTGCTTAACCCCATCTGAAGGGCCAACAGTTTCTGCTTACGTTTGGGATTTCTTTGAATTCGCGCCTTCACAGCTTTTATCACTGCTGGAGTCCTAACAGACCGAGGACGACCACTTCTTGACCTGTCATCTACACTAGAGTCTTCATTGTATCGTTTGATGGTACGATAAACGAATCTTTTGGTTATATTCAAATTTTTCAGTATGTCAAAAATTTGAATTGGCGCGTAACCGCAACGATGCAACGCAATAACTGCAACACGGTCTTCTTTAAGCGTCCACTCCATATTTAACAAGTGAAATTTTAAAAAAACTTTTTAAAAACAAGCCTTAATTATTATTATCGTCTTGTATCATAAAGTACTCGTCAAGACGAATCAAATGAGCCCAAACTCGATAGGGTTGCGTTGTTTTATGACGGAGTTCCTATGGCCACCTTCTAGCTCCATCATCAGATCAGCTTGATGTCATAAAAATATTGCATTGTCATCCGATTTACACACGCATGCAAATTTTCAGCTCAATTGGAAACCGGGAAGTGGGTCAAATTAAACTTGCAAGATTTGATTACAGACAGACAGACAGACAGACAGACAACAGACAGGTGAAAGTAATATAAAGCTTGTAAAAATGAGTAAAATTCTAAAAAGTATACATTTTTATTTTCATGAACAATTCGAAATTCGAATTCAATAAACTTTTTTGTGGCCAGCATTCTAAAAGAAAAGTTTTTACTGTGTGACAATACTTATGACCTGACTAGGTATATTCATGTTTTTACAAGCTTTATATTACTTTCACCTGTCTGTTGTCTGTCTGTCTGTAATCAAATCTTGCAAGTTTAATTTGACCCACTTCCCGGTTTCCAATTGAGCTGAAAATTTGCATGCGTGTGTAAATCGGATGACAATGCAATATTTTTATGACATCGAGCTGATCTGATGATGGAGCTGGAAGGTGGCCATAGGAACTCTGTCATTAAACAACGCAACCCCATCGAGTTTGGGTTCATTTGATTCGTCTTGACGAGTACTTTATGATGCAAGATGGTAAGAATAATTAAAGCTTGTTTTTTAAAAGTATTTTTAAAATTTCACTTGTTTATGAATATACTTCATTTCATTTCAGTAATGTTACGTGAAACGAAGTTCGCCCGGGTTCACTAGTTTTAAATATAAATAAAACGAGTAGGTACAAAGAGTCTACTACAAAGAGATGTATCCATGTTAGGCTTACAAAATGAAGTAAATTTTCATTTGCCACAATGAACTACCCTTGGTTCGTGACATTTCAAGTAGCAATCAAACTTTATATTATCATCGACTCGTCTAATATGCAACAATGATGTATCCCACTACTTTTCCTTAGGTGATACACAATAATAGCATTTAAAATGAATCGAATATAGTATAAGATTTGGTGGATACTGAAAATGTCACGAAGTAAGGATAAATAATTTTTGCATACTAAAAGTTCCTTTATTTTGTAAGACTAACATGGATACATCTCTTTGTAGTTCACTGTACATTATAAACTTATTGGGAATTATATTTTTAATCTATAGTATGTTATTCCCTTATACAAAACATCGGTTAGTAACTAGTAACTTATTTTAAATCATGTAGTTATTATTAAACATTAATTAGAAATATATTAAAATTCGCATTTGCGAGGTACTGAACTTTGGCTGAATAATATGGTTATTTTATGTATCTCAGTTAGTGATCTATTAAAAATATTAAAAAATAATAAAAACATCTGTGCAACAAAATACTCATTTAAAATCCAATAATGATAATATTAAGCACTATTTTATAGCCTAGGTTTTATCTAAATTTAATTAGTCTGCATAAATAAAATATCTAGATCAAATTTTAGTATCCTGTCGTTTAAATTAATATGTGTGTAAATTAACCTATCGATTACATTTTTTTTTGTACACTTTTCCTTAAAACGATATTTTTATTATAAAAATATTATTATAGTCTTGATCATCAATTTATTAACATTTTTATTGCGGAAATATTTAAGTAAATTACATTAGAATGGACCTAGCTCTTTATTGAAATAATTTATAGTAGGTGTCTGATAGGTAATATTTTTTTGCGATAAGAGATTGCTTTTTAAAAATATTTTTTTTGCAATAATTTGTTTGACCTATTCACCCCTTTTAAATTTTATATGCTATTTAGGCAAATTGATATTAAAATATTAGCACATCATAATACGTCCATAAATAAACGATGTTTATAGGTGTATTTTTAAGTCTGTCTACTAAAAAAGCGAAACTATAAGGCTTTCTTGTTGACTACGGAAGCCTAAAATGGAACATTTTTTTGGTACAATTTGTTTTTTGACTAGTTGCGGTTTTACCCGCTGTACTTATAGCCTATGTGTTATTCCATGGTCTAAGCTATCTTTATACTAAATTTCAGCTCAATCGGTCCACCCGTTTAGGCGTGTAGAAGTAACAAACATACACACTCACTCACAGACCTTCTCATTTTAAAATATACTAGCTTATGCTCGCGGCTTTGCCCGCATGGCAAAATCCTTTCTTAGCGGAGTTCTACGTCATAAAACCTATCTTTGTTCCAAATTTCGACCCAATCCGTCCAGCGGTTTAGGTTGTACGTTGATCGATCAGTCAGTCACTCTTTCCTTTTATATACGTATTTAGATGTGTGATAATGTGATATTATGCCACAGAAATAATACAACTAGAAGTAACCATATTATGTGTGAGTGTGACGGCAATAGGGAAAATTCTATGTGAAGAAAAAGGAGAACCTATTTTTCTTCCGTCCCTTTCAGCGTGGCCGGTTTACGTTGTTTGTCACACGTTCAAACGGCTTCCTTGTGACAAATATACCATCAAGTCATTCGAATTATCTTTTATTTTTTAAGATTTTAAGTGCTTTCAGAGAATAATTAATGGTTTATGTGTACTCATAGTGGTAGTGAAATGGTAGGTGTGCGGTTTTGGTGAACCACCTGTATTATGCCAAACTTGTTTTTTTAAATAGTCCTCTTCACAGAACATTAATCTTTATACTAAATTATTATTTGAATCACGTCCATAATTTATATAACTGGCAACCCTCCTTCACTGAACGATTCACATATTAGCGCCACAGATTATAAACACACGTTTGAAATATGTTTCGGTTCCGGTAATGAATCAAGCTGGCAATACATTACCATTGAGCCCGTAATGTTGGTAGCACTTACCCTTTCTAGCCGCGTATCTTTGATGAATGTTTCAAATTAACTTACCTGCGGAAAAAAATGATTTATTAGATATTATGTATATTGTACATAGCAGTTAATCTAATATATAAAATTCTTCTGTCACGGGGTGCGTAATCGAACTCCTCCGAAACGGCTTGACCGATTTTGATGAAATTTTTTGTGCATATCCGGTATCTATGAGAATCGGTCAACATCTATTTTTCATCCCCCTAAATGTTAGGGGTAGTCCACCCCTAATTTTATATTTTTTTTATTTTTTAGACAAATTTTTAATTTCTATTTTTTTTTTGATACAACATACAAAAATACATACAATCCTCAATTTTCACCCTTCTACGATCAACCCTTATTTTTTATTAGCCATTTTAGTAATTTAATCATTTTTCCTCTCCGGTCGAAAACTGATCAATCGTCATTTAATTAGTTATTTAATATTAAAATCTATGAGAATCGGCCAACATCTATTTTTCATCTCCTTAAATGTTAGGGGTAGTCCACCCCTAAATTTTTATTTTTATTTTTTAGACAAAATTTTTAATTTCTATTTTTATTTTGATACAACATACAAAAAAAATACATACATACAATCCTCAATTTTCACCCTTCTACGATCAACCCTTATTTTTTAATAGCAATTTTAGTAATTTAATTATTTTTCCTCTCCGGTCGAAAACTGATCAATCGTCATTTAATTAGTTATTTAATATTAAAATCTATGAGAATCGGCCAACATCTATTTTTCATCTCCTTAAATGTTAGGGGTAGTCCACCCCTAAATTTTTTTTTTTATTTTTTAGACAAAATTTTTAATTTCTATTTTTATTTTGATACAACATACAAAAAAAATACATACATACAATCCTCAATTTTCACCCTTCTACGATCAACCCTTATTTTTTAATAGCAATTTTAGTAATTTAATTATTTTTCCTCTCCGGTCGAAAACTGATCAATCGTCATTTAATTAGTTATTTATTATTAAATTATTATTTATTTATATTTTTTATTTATCATTATTTATTTATAATTTATTTATTTATTATTTATTTATTATTTATTTATATGGCAAAACAACGTTTGCGGGGGTCAGCTAGTATTTAATATATTTTTCATCCCACATATTCGAAAAATAAGATTTGTTCGTTAAGAGCGTATATATCGAGTGACGCTCTCTCGCTCGCACTATTTGACAAATTTTGCAAATATAAATTCATAGAATTAATTTATTGAAAAATTCCTTAAAAACAGCTCTCCATAATATTACTGCACACATTTTAAAAGTGTTTCCAGTTTGATATATTTAAAAATGGCAAGAAAAAATTTTTTTAATGAAATTTTTTTTTTCAATTAATTAATTCTATGAATTTATATTTCGAGCGAGCGAGAGAGCGTCACTCGATATATACGCTCTTAATAAGTGCACTCAAAGCCGATTTACCGGCACAGTAGGAGGCTTAGCGAAGCACTCGCTTGTGTTGTATTTGTTTGGTTACCATTTTTGGTTGATAAGCTAAAATGTTGCTGCTATGTTCTAGAGGTGAGGTGGAGGTCAACGTTACAACACTGGCAATAAAAATATTTTTCATCCCCCTATCTCGGAAAGTGTATTTTTACTCTTCGATACCTGACTGGAAAAGTCCATTTTATCCTCTAGAGGGTAAAGTAAATTTGAATCCCACCAAAAACATTCTGTAAAAAACTAGCCAAGTCTCGATGGAGCTGCTTGTTTATCTCTAAAAAGTAATGAAATCTAGACAAAGTCGTGCCAAGTAATAAGGTTCCTTACTGCGATTTCTTTATTATTATAGTTAATGTTGTGTGACTTGGCCGTTGAAGGGTACACAAGGGTACAAAACCAGATGCTCCATGACACTTGGATCGCCTAAAATAAGTATTATTGAAATACGCAGCTTTATCAAGCCTACAATTGACTGGTTATTCAATCAACGTTTTCCAAGTGACAATTTTCTATCGTGAATGGGTAGCGGACATATTGGTGCAATAGTGTCATGTATAATACCCTTCAACGGCCAAGTCACTCAACATTAACTATAATAATAAAGAAATCGCAGTAAGGAACCTTATTACTTGGCACGACTTTGTCTAGATTTCATTACTTTTTAGAGATAAACAAGCAGCTCCATCGAGACTTGGCTAGTTTTTTACAGAATGTTTTTGGTGGGATTTCACTTATTTTTGTAGAAACGCTATATTATAAGGTTATCAGAAATACAAACCGTAAGCGCGTTTTAAAATACAGTCAGCGCCATCTAGATACGTGTGCGTTCACTCTTAGTCCAATGCATTATAATATTATACCGGGAAGTGGGCCTAATTAAACTTGCAAGATTTAATAACAGACAGACAGACCGACAGACAGATAGACAGACAGGTGAAAAAGCTTATAATAAAGGCGGTATGTCGATCTCTTCTAATAGTTTGGTTGGGCTCTTGTGATAGATTCGTTATAGGTTAGCCTTAGACCACGCTAGATATCGCCTGAACATAACTGACGATTTACGACACATATACTATAGCACATATTTTATCTTATACTATAGCTTTATAAATTTTTTTAATTAATAATTTGGATATTACACAATTTTAACCCATTGACTGCAAATGTAACTTTGTAATCCTATACATTTATATGAGATTACAAAGTTATTTATGCAGATAAATTATCTCGAAAACGAGACCGAAATTGCATGTTTTTTTAGTTTTCCTATGGCTTATACAATAAATTCTTAGTAAGTACCAAATTTCAGCTCTCTGAGTTTATGGGAAGTACTAGTTCTATTTTGATGATCATGAGTGAGTGAGTGTCGAAAATGCGAAACTTTGCTTTCGCTTAACTTCGGAACTTAATGACCTACAGACTTGAAATTTTGGATATTAAGTATGTAATTATAGCTTACTGGATGACGAAAATTTCGGTGTTCTGGTCTTATCCAGAGGTTCTCAAATAGGAGCCTGAAAATGCGGCGAAATGGTTCCTGTAAAGATGGTACGGCAGTGCTTGCTTCGCGCTCGACTTGGCGGGGGCACTACCGTGCCCCCAGATTTAGAACATCGTGTGCACCGAGTTTATGAGTCAGAAACATAATTAAACCTATTTACTTCGACCTCTATGGTGCCGATTTTATCATACAACTTTTTTAAATTTGTTAAAAACTTGGAATCAAAACCTCCTTGGTGAACTTTTTTTTTAATTTGCTTTGTGTCCACCCTCAGTATTGCCAGTAAGTTACTTTTGTTAAATTTTACGTTTCTTTTAAATTATTTACTTTACTTGTTTAGATATAAGTTACATTTCGAGGGTCTTAAGCTATCTCTATACCAAATTTCAGCTCAATCGGTCCACCCGTTTAGACGTGAAATAGTAACAAACATACATCCAGACGTCCATACATCCATACATTCTTCCGAACTTTCACGTTTATAATATTAGTAGAATTTGAGTGCTGATATGAATTTGCATGATATATTATAGCGCATTATTTTTAACATGTTTTGAACGAAATGTTATGCAACCAATAATTAAATCAGGTAACCAAATCTAGTGATCAAAATACTGGTATTTTTAATAGGCAGGATGCAAAATAAACAAAATATTCAAAGAACTCGTAAAGATTATGATCAATTGGCGAACTAAATATGAAATAGAATCCAACCACTACTGAATTGCAATTCCTTCCAATAGTGGTCAGAATCATTTTGTTTGGCTAATAGGTGCAATTTCTAAACGGCTCTAGTTTTTTTAATAATCAATAAATATCGATTTTTATACATTTTTATATTAATTTAGACATTATTACATTGGTGTTTTTAATATCGGATGTAAATTTTTGGTAATATAATATTTTATGAATATTATTGAGCTGTTAACATATTATTGCTTATTGCTTTGCGAAGCTGTCACATGGTCACAACAATTCTAAACAGGTATTAAAGTCCTTGCGCGCAACTTTCTCACTCGCTCGATATCAAATTAGAAATAGAATTCGTAGAATTTACTTTTTGAAAATGTAAAATAATAATAATAAATATTTCAACACATTTCACACAGCGCCACCTAACCCCAAGCCAAGCAACTTAACCCATTGCTTGTGTTATGGTGTGATGATAACGGATATAATACTTATATACTTTTTCTTTTGTAAATACATACTTATAATAGATACAGAGAGCCACCCAGATCAGAAACAAATATTTGTGGCTCACACAAACATTTGTCCCATGCGGGAATCGAACCCGCAACCTTCTGCGTTGCAGCCGTGCATTAGCCCACCGCGCCACAGAGATTGTCAAAAGGTGTCTCTCGGTGTCTTTCGGTAAAGCCGTAGAAATATGTTTAAAAAGTATATAAGTGGTTTCAGTTTAAAATAATTATTTTTAAAAGTAAAACCAGTATTTTTAAAAGTAGTCCATCATCGGTTGGCATCGTATGTATTGCATAGATTCAACACTTTAAGCTTTCGCGATTTGAACTCATATTAATCGGGTTTTTTCGCATAAATGTCTCGACGCCGGAGGACCGACGCCTCTGCAGTTT
Source organism: Hemithea aestivaria (assembly GCA_947507615.1). Classification (NCBI taxonomy): domain Eukaryota; kingdom Metazoa; phylum Arthropoda; class Insecta; order Lepidoptera; family Geometridae; genus Hemithea; species Hemithea aestivaria. The sequence continues at coordinate 16,986,663 of OX382327.1, read as the reverse complement.
GCTCGTGACCACGGTGCATGTAACTGTGCCGAAACGTCGAGGTTGGTTTTATAATGATTTTGTGAAAGTAACATAAAATTAATTACGCGAAAAGACCCGATTAATAAAATTATTGCATAGACGCCGAGACAATCTATGGATTGCCTATGAGAGGTGACACGTGCCTATTTCGATAAGTATCAATGTTTCCCGGAAGTACATCACTCAATACAAGTACTTATTATACAAGCAAGCGCACGCGTCTCCGCTCGTCACTTCCTATTTGGGGTCGTTATTGCCCTCTTTTGTTAATACTTTATGTCAGATGGATAGATAATACTCTATTGAACACCAATTTTTTTTTAATAGGCCTAAGTTTGACCACACACACAAATAAATACATTACAAACATAGAATTATTGTTTTATTAATGACAATTTATAAATTAACAAAGGCTGTCTTTACACTAAACGATTCGTGAGTGTTTTAGATTCATCTTTGTAAATAAACGACATAAAACGGCTCGAAGACGAAGTAAATAGGTACAAGTGAGTTTATACCGTTTATTTACAAAGATGAAAGGCTGTCTTATCGCTAAAAAGAAATTTCTTCTAGACAACCAATAAATGGAATGGATTTATAAAATGATATTACCTACTATTTACAAATCGCGTTACTTAGTCTAAAAAAATATTCCTTACGTAACCGGCATATTAAAATGGTCATCTCTACCTTAGACAGTAAATAATTTAAGGGTATTTCCATCGGCTAAAACCAAAAGGAGCATTTAATAAAATTATCTACAATCGACATAGTAGAAGAATTTGTTACAACAATCGATACGAATATTTTCAAAATATCAAGTTGTAAATCGAGTCGGTAACTTTAGAGCTGTCAAACAGGAGCCGATTGTATCGAATGATGTATATTCGAATTGTTTGAAAATCGATTCCATAGGACCACCCGAGGTTAAGGAATTTTATTGTACTTTTAATAGAAAAATGGGAAAAAGAAATGCTCCCTATTTATTTATTGGACACCTTAACAAGAGGTATACTTATAATGTTATAATAAGCAATAGTATAAAATAAATGTTTTGAATAAAAATGTTTTATTCTCAGTATATGGTCGTCTGGAAGATGTCGCTATTAGTGATAAGACTGCCGATTGTTACACTTAAATAATTACCTATTTCCTACCTATTTTTTATTAATTTATTAACATTTTAATAGATTTTTGCATATTTTGTTGTGTATACAATAAAGAGTTAACTCATTAGTTAATCCCACTAATATTAATGTTACTAATATTATGAACGTGAAAGTTTGTAAGAATGGATGTCTGGATGTTTGTTACTCTTTCACGCCTAAACAGGTGGACCGATTGAGCTGAATTTTTTTGTATAGAGATAGCTTAGACCCTGGAATAACACATAGGCTACACACAGCGGGCAAAACCGCTGGGCGCAGCTAGTTGAGTATAAACAAGTGTGTAGGTAAACATTACCTTTGTTATTTTTATTATGCAGTTAGGTATTATAAGCACAGATTTTTATAGGTTGCTAGCTGCGCCCAGCGGTTTTAACCGCTTTTCTATAGCCTATACAATACAATAAAAAAACTCTTTATTGTGACCAAGAAAAAAAAAGAAATTTACAATAAATGACTTAATATTAAAAACTAAGATAACAACTGCACAGAAACTATATAAATATAAAACAATTTGGTCTACAATGGGTGGCCTTATCGCTTTAAGCGATCTCTTCCAGGCAACCGGCTTTGAATGTATGTGTTATTTTAGGGTCTAAGCTATCTCTATACAAAATTTCAGAACAATCGGTCCACCCGTTTAGGCGTGAAAGAGTAACAAACATCCAGACATCCATTCTTACAAACTTTCACGTATATAATATTAAGTAAGATTGATTTTCATAATTATCTACTTTAAACATATCATGTATGGCCATTTGATATTTTTTGTCACGTACAGTCAACTACAAAGAGATGTATCCATGTTAGGCTTACAAAATGAAGTAAATTTTCATTTGCCACAATGAACTACCCTTGGTTCGTGACATTTCTAGTAGCAATCAAACTTTATATTATCATCGACTGGTGTTACTGAACTTTATTTACACAATTATACATAAAACTTTACAGACAATAAATAAAAAACATTAAAAACTAAACTTACAATCTAAAACTTATAAATACTTAATCTAAATTTTAATCTAATAAACCTATGGTGGAGGGATAGGTAGCTAGAATGCTGGCGGCATTGCCTCGCTGAATACATATACTTATTTTTTGTGCAAAATACACGCCAGCATTCCGGTCACCTGATACCTCCACCAAACGTTTGGCCAGTTCTTTATACAGCTCCCAAGCTGCCGGTCCCCATGGACCCATAGTTTCAACCCCAAACGGCAAAAACATATAAGCTCTGTCCAGATTAGCATATTTTTGCCGTTTGAGGTTTTCAGCCTTACTAGCCGCGGCACCAGCCAGCAACATTGTTCCTGAAAGATGGGAAGGTGCCAGAGTATCGACACACGTGGTGTCCCATACTAAAGGCCTACCCATCTTCCAGGGAATGAGAGTCATGCCGTCAGGCCTCGTTTAATATGCAACAATGATGTATCCCACTACTTTTCCTTAGGTGATACATAATAATAGCATTTAAAATGAATCGAATATAGTATAAGATTTGGTGGATACTGAAAATGTCACGAAGTAAGGGTAAATAATTTTTGCATACTAAAAGTTCCTTCATTTTGTAAGACTAACATAAGTATATCTCTTTGTAGTTGACTGTACAATATATTTATATCAGTGGAAATTTTACGTTGACTTAATATATGTAAATGTAACAATTTTAATTTATACCTAAAGATAAATTAAATTTGTAGTAAATTTATATCTAAATATAAATTAAAATTGTTATCTATTATGTATTTTTATAAGAGTTTTTTTTATTTATTACTAGCTTATGCTCGCGGCTTTGCCCGCATGGTCAAATCCTTTCTTAGCGGAGGTCTACGTCATAAAACCTACATGTGTTCCAAATTTCAAACCAATCCGTTCAGTGGTTTGGGTTGTGCGTCGATAGATCAGTCAGTCAATCAGTCACTCTTTCCTTTTATATATTTAGATAACAATTTTAATTTATACCCAAACATAAATTAAATTGTAGTTAATTTATACCCATATATTAATTAAATTGTGATCTATTATGTATTTTAGAACAGTTATTTTTTTTATTAAATATAGGTATAAAGCATTTGACCACGATCTTGCTTGATCTTAAGTGACGCAAAGATGCACCCCAAGTAGCAGACTAAACCTAGAAGGCGGGATAACTCCCTGGCTTCACTGAACGTCTTGCCGGAACACATTCGTGATGATCGTTTGCTGACACGGTTTTGTCCAGGGGTGGTAATATAGTTACGTTTAAGTTGTCAGTATAACCGTATAAGTCAGTATAAGTTGATTTTCCAAATAAAATAAAGTAAAAATGTAGTAATTATGTTCTAATAGATTTTAACATACATATTTGTGTATATTATAATATCGTATAAAAACATATCTAATCATATATTATCTTAGTAAGATTAGGAAGATATTATAAACGTGATGAAATTTGGTATAGAGATAGCTTAAACCCACCAAACCGCTGGACGCGTTGTAAAATTCTGGGTAGCACTGTAGGTACTAATTATGGACAGCGTTATCTCTTACCATCTGGATAGCGTCTTGCTCGTCTTCTTACTCGTACTTCTTGGCATGAAAAAACTCTTTACTGTCGATTAACATTCACAAAACTATACTTATTATTATCACATAAAACGAAACACAAATTAATATTATGTAACTTAAATTAATGTTATGTACCTAAATTAGGCATAGATATTAGTCGTTCTTTTCCAGTCAACATTGAGAACGTATACGAGTGGTTAGAGCACAACAAAAAACACGAGTGGCTTTCAAGTAAGTGTTGCACCCGCGTTAATTGAGACCAAGAAACGGGTTATTTTTTTTTAAATGCACTTAATTATTCAAAAAAAGTAGCGGCCTCTAATTTACGGAGTGTGGTACAAGAAGAATAATCGCGTTAGTTATAAAGGCTAGCTCGTTGATTCACAACCAAATTGGCAAATTGCCGCCATCGCCGTCGGTAACGCCGACTGTCAAATTTAAACAAAATCTTGTAAAAGCTTACGTTTCAGTCAACTCCCAGTAACTCCTTTACTTTTTCCGCAAAAACGTGGTCCCAAACTCACACCACTAAATTATAATACTCATGCGACACACGGACATACATAAAGCATAACCATGCTAAATTTATTTTTTGTACATGAACTCGCCCATTCATGCATTTGGGGTGTAATTTTACTTAGTCGGATAGTGTTAAGTGAAACAGAAATATTCAATCAACATGTGCAAACGCGATGGACAAAACGAAGGAGTACAAATTTATTAAGAAAAAACTAAAATAAAAATGGCAACATTCTACCTATTTCTTTCAAACTACTTCCGTCAAATTTGAGTAACAAAAAGTAAACTATAATAATATGTTGTACGCAGTTTTAATGATTAATAAGTTATTTCGAAGATTTTTCACATTAGTATTGATGAAAATGAGTAAAATAATCCGTGGCGGTGCTTGCCAAATGAATTACAAAATGTATATATACGGCGTATGCAGCAGTTGCAAATAGAAAAGTGGTTGCTGCTATGACTAAGTGTTTCTAAGAGAACAGTGTATATCTCAAGTATGTTTAAGTTAGATTAACAGTACATCATCAAGCTCATTGAATCTCATCATTGAAAACGTAAAATAATCGTTATTTTGTCCATAAATAACTATTTTGTGTTATCTATTTGTTTACAACTAAAGTCATAAAATACATTATAGTATGACTGAAAATTTTTGATACTTTTCATATTGTCCAAGTTTAATGATGAGTAGGAATGTTATTATGTGTATGAAAAATTGTGTTTTAGGGTTCCGTACCCATAGGAGAAAACTAGACCATATAACTAAGACTTCGCTGTCCGTTCGTCTGTCTGTCTGTCATCTCACGAACCATGATAGTTAGAAGGTTGAATTTTTCACGGATGTAATTTTGTTGCAATATTAAAAATAGAATAAAATAATAAATAGGCCAAGCGCGAGTCGGGCCACGCACAATGTAGGGTTCCGTAGTTCTAGTAGATTGAATACACTGCACAACAGCATTTTGGATGGTTTTTGACGACGATTTCAAATTTGTGACTGAAATTTCTGTATCAGCTCTAGTTAAAAAGATATGACACATATTATGTTGTTTTCGTAATAAAACGCTATAAATGTAGAGATCATCATCATCATCATCTCAGCCGTAAGACGTCCACTGCTGAACATAGGCCTCCCCTTTGGACTTCCATATGTACCGGTTGGAAGCGACCTGCATCCAGCGTCTTCCGGCGACCTTTATAAGGTCGTCTGTCCACCTTGTGGGTGGTCAATGTAGAGATGATCCTAATTAATTTAAGTTTAAGTTGAAAAACTCTTTATGTTATTTGATTTTCTTGCTGAAACTGAAGGCAGAGCTATTCTAAATGCTATTCTTATTCTAAGGGCTATTCTAAATGCTCTAACAATATTCAGCCATCATATGTGCGTTCCAGAAGCCTTGATAGCGTTACTTCGAACAAAAGTTCGGGTGGAATTGCTTGCCCAATTCTTCACTTAGTACCCCAAGATTGTCATGAATATAGTCTAGGTGGTCGTGGAGAGAGTGTAACTTGATGGTTATGTCACATTCGAGCCTTTGAAAGTGACGCATTAGTTTTTGGACGTGTTGAGAAAAGTCCAAATAATTCTTACTTTACAAAAAAAAAAAATATAACCACCATTGGCCTAAAACAAAGTTAACCATTTTTAAATGAACACATTATGAGCCAGTTATGTTCCGCATACTTAATTTTTAATAAAATCAAAACAATAGTTTTATGTTTACACTAAGCAAAAATAACAGTCATCGTGATGGTTCTCGAGTCCTTTCCACATTATAGCGGTTTCGTACCAAAATCTATTTATTTTCTAATTTGTCCACAAACGTAGATACTCAACACACGTTTTGCATAACTTTTGGGGAATCCAAGCCTTGTCGTTAATTTCCAGGGAGTATCCAAAGTAATTTTTGTAAGCCTAAATTATGAACGTTGTCACATTCAAACGGAATTCTTTGAGCATAATATTCTCCGCAAATTAAAAAAAATATATCCGGATCATTCACACAAGTAGCCTTGACCATGCTATATCAAATTATAATAAAAAAACTTAAGTTAGAAATTATGACCTAAGTAACACTGTAATATGGTGATTTATTTGTGATAGCTATAACTCGTAAACAATACAACCATGAACAATTCGCTTGCGCGATCTAATTTTACTACTAGCGCCATCTAGTTATGCATTAATAAACTATAGGCTAGGTTAGCTTTAGGTATTCTTATTTTGCTGATTTTACCGAAACTAATAATTTTATCTTAACCGCTATAGTTTTCCTGGAAAGTTCATGGTTGAAAGCATACCTCTGATTTTTTTCAGAATTTTAAAGCTAGTAGTTCAGATTTTAGAGGGGGGGGGACGCTCAATTTTTTTTTATAACTTGAATATCTTTCAAACAGAACATGAAATCGAAAAAGTTTCTTAGCAAACCGTCCTTCATTTTAAAATACCTATTCAACGATACCCCACACGAAGGTATCAGCCAGAAAAAAAAATCATCCCCATCTAACGTGTACGGGAGGTAGCCTAAATTAATTAATTAAAAATTATTTTTTGTCACCGTTCTCTTACCCTTATTATTACTTACCTGTATACAAAATTACACTTTTCTAGGACTTATAGTTTCTCCGCAATGCCGCGGACAGACAGACGGACGGACGGACGGACGGACGGACAAAGCGAAACTATAAGGGTTCCTTGTTGACTACGGAACCCTAATAAAAAAGGGGCTCCCAAACAACAAAGTGCTTTTTTCCGTTTGTTTTTGTATATATGTATGAGATGTTTCAAGAAAGAGTTCAATTCAAAAGAGTCCGACTTGCATTTGGCATTTTTATTTTGTTTTAATGTATTAGATGTCCCTACGTACAAGTACAAATACAATTGCTTTATTTGGGATTTTTTTTTATTATTATATTCATGTCACCTTTTTTACTGTTACCATACTGGTACGCTTTTTTTACTTTTAAAATATGATATTAATCTTATTTATTTTGTATTTTCTAGGTGAATTGAAATCATCAGTCAGAAAATTTATTTTGGAAAGTATTAAAAATAAAGGAAAATGCCCGCCTACGAGACATCGAAAATACCACCCCACCGCAAAAAATAAAGAATTGGATTACCTTAAATTAACAATTTATCATTTTATTTTATGTATTTTTAATATTATATTTGTGTCATATAACACATCGTCTTTTATTATCCTTTTTATAAAAGTATCATTATTAGACGCATGTCTGTTTTATGTGAAGCATGTGTGTAACTTTTTCGCGCCAGAGCTACTTATCTGATTAAACAGAGGTCAGTGACCAAGTACAGTAGCGATTTTTTTTTAAAATAATTAAAGTATCAAAATTGTTTATAGTTAAATTCGGTATTGCCATACGGGTAACTCAAATATATTATTTTATGTCAGACTAGGGTAACCTTGGTATGCTTGAAACAAAACGAATATCTCATCAACCATGCGTGATGTCCTGAGGAGTACATCAATAGAACGAAGCATTCGACAAGGTAATGGCAAATTTGCCAAATTTGGTACAGAGGTAGTAAGAATCCCCAAAAAGGATATGGAATAAGTTTTATCGGTTTGTACGACAAATGTCCAAAATCCAAAATGTCCAACTAGTATTAAGTCCAATACTAATTTGGTCAAACACTAATTTGGTCCAACATGGCTAACGTCCAACTAGGAAAAATGTCCAACACGAATAATTTCCAACATGAATTTGGTCCAAATGAAATATGTCCAATTAAGAATAATGTCCAACACGAATTGGTTTATTTCTAACGCTGTCATAGAAGAAATGAAAGGTCTTGGGGAGATCTACCTTTCAGATGACAGCTGTCAAACTTGAAATGTTAAAATCTGGAAGATCTTCAAAGTTTTTTAATTTCTTCTATGAAAGCATCAGCCTAAGACGAGTATTTTCCGAGATATTGACGTTTCAAGTTTGACAGCTGTCATCTGAAATGACAATCTCTCCAAGACCTTTAATTTCTTCTATGACAGCATCAGCCTAAGACGAGTATTTTCCGAGATATTGACGTTTCAAGTTTGACAGCTGTAATCTGAAATGACAATCTCTCCAAGACCTTTAATTTCTTCTATGACAGCATCAGCCTAAGACGAATATTTTCCGAGATATTGACGTTCAAGTTTGACAGCTGTCATCTGAAATGACAATCTCTCCAAGACCTTTAATTTCTTCTATGACAGCATCAGCCTAAGACGAGTATTTTCCGAGATATTGACATTTCAAGTTTGACAGCTGTCCTTGCATTGGAAATAAAGATTGTTCACTAGGTACGTGACACTTTTATTAGGACTACGGGATTAGCCATTGATAGAACCACGGATAAAATAAAACTTTACTGGACATTTTTACGAATGGACGTTTTAGAATGGACAATTTTCAAATTGGACCTTTTTACGATTTGACATTTTTATGAGTGAACTATTTTCCGAATAGGCATTTTTATAATACGTCTATAATATTAAAATTTGTCATTTTTCATAATTGGACATTAGTCGTATAAACCTGGGCTTTCGATCGGTGTCGGCTCGTGCGGTGATAAAAGCGCGATGCCAGAATCAGGTCGAATCAAGCCGAGCTGGGGGGGCCGGGTCAGGTGAATTCTTCACTTTAGAGGTTTTTTCTTTCTTTCTGCAGACTTTTATTAAAAGTCAATATTGATTTAATTCAAAAACAAATGCTTTTATTTATTGTACAAAAATAACATCTTTGTAGCGGGGGTGAAGCCGTGGGTTTAGCTAGTATACAAAATAAATATAACGTTTCCTAATCGAATGCGAATGCAATAAACGACCAAAATAACATTGTTTCAGACATGCCTAGTTTACCCTATATTTTTATGTATTTAATGTTAACTAAAATCGAAATTATATAATTTGGTTTAAAATAATATTTGTTAGCTGTGATAAGTTTTTCCTGCTTTTTACTGCCTTCTTTCCATTTTTACACCAATTTACCACACAAAAGGTCATTTTGTCCGTTAACTATATTATTTTGGATATTTTTAAAAATCAAACGATGCGTGCATCTGTCGCTGAGCGCGTTGTGTGACTGAGCGGCGGGTGAGTTGTACTTTTTACGCCCCGCCCATATAGTTGTACTTTGCATTGAATCACTTTTTGAGCTGTGTTCGACTTCTATTATTTTCCTAATTCGTTGGTTTCAGTACAAAAATCAAATGTAACTTCAATTTTTTTTTCATTATCTTTGGGTAAACCTAAATAAGTGAAATTATAAAAAACTTTTTAAAAACAAGCTTTTATTATTATTACTATCAAGACTATAAAGTACTCGTCAAGACGAATCAAATGAGCCCAAACTCGATGTGGTTGCGTCATTTAATTACGGAGTTCCTATGACCACCTTCCAGCCTCTATCATGAGATCAGCTCCATATTATAATAATATTGCATTGTCATCCGATTTATATATGTAGTATGCAAAATTTCAGCTCCATCGGGAATCGGGAAGTGGATCAAATTAAACTTGCAAGATTTGATTACAGACAGACAGACAGACAACAGACAGGCGAACGTAAATTAAAGCTTATAAAAATGGCGTTTTTTTATTCTTATAGGTTACAAAGGACATTAGCCGCGAGCTATCAATTCGATACCGGAATAACCCCCCTTTTCAAACCTGAGCAACATTCTCTTCTACTTGTGGTAGCGAAAAAAAGCGAAAAATATTCAGCGCGTTATTTGAGTGGTAGCGAATATCACCCAGGTTTGAAAAGCCCTTTAAATTCATTTTTGAAAAAAGTGTTGATTTGCCCTTTTTTCGTTCCTATCACGTTTGAACTTCGGAGAGCCTATTGGAGAGAGACCCTATTGACCTACTTCATTCACAATTTTTTTATTAAAATAAATATTAAAAAAAAAACATTTTAGTCGTATATCCAGTAACTAGTATTATATTATACTTATTTATTATTTGCAAACGGATATGAGAAGATTCGATAAAATCTTTACGACATTAATTGAGATTTACTGATATAGGAAGGCAATATTTTTAGGCATTCGCCGGTGTTTTAAAAATGGTAAATATAATGGTAATTTTAATCTTACTTATTTATTACTTTTATGTTAATGTGGATGTGTGGGTAAGCGAAAAGAATAAACACAGCTGCGTATTGAACATCCTTTCTTCATCATCATCGTCATCATCATCATCATCATCAGCCAATGTTCGTCCACTGCTGGACATATGCCTCCCCCAGGGCACGCCACCCAACTCGGTCCTCCGTCTTTCTCCTCCAACCGCTCCCAGCGACCCTCCGAATATCATCCTTTTAGTGGATGTTAAAGTCACAATAGCTATCGCAAAGCTAAATTTCAACACAACGCAGTTCAGCAGTTTATTATTTTATTATACGAGTTTACCAAAAAAGTAACCTATGTGTTATTCTATAGTCAAAACCTATGTATGTATACGTGAAAATTTTCAGCTCAATTAGTTTAGCTGTGAATGAGTGACAAATATCCATAAAATTCCGCCTTTAAAATATTACGATAATTAATATATTTATTACGTAGCTCCTGTATTTTTTGCCATTAAAATTTACTTTTATAGGTAATAAAATCACTTTTTGCTTTTAAAATAGGTATTAGGTAGCCTACATATAAATGTTCCAACGGTTATACAATTTGAATATACATATAGATAAGCAATCGATAAGTTGAACAGTAAAGATCGTGTTATCTCGCTCGTATCGTTGAAATCTTTTAGTAACTTTACATCTCTTAAGATAACATGGATTTGCCACAGTGTATTTGTAGTAGAGCAACTGATTCAATAAATAACCAATCTCAATAAAAAATATGGTTAATTGCAAAAACATTTTATTCTATAAAAGAATTTTTCGAAGATTAATATAAGTAATATTATAAACTTTAAAGTTACTAGATGCAATGTAAATGGCTTTATTAACAATTATATATGCTTATATTAGTTTCTTTCTGTCTCTGTGTATTTAAGCTGTATTTTGAGTTTAAGCCTCTATTTGTATTATTATTATTGTACGTCCGTAAAGGGCAAGCTGCCATTCCTTGAAATGTACCCTTACACCTGTACCTAACTTTAAGCAGTTATTGACAAGAAAAATATATTCTATTCTAATATAGCTAGCTGTGAGGTGAGCTGAAAGGTAACCTATGTGTTAAGTAAACTTTGTGTTAGTAACCTACGCGTTGTAAACCAAAGTTCAAGCTATCCATATGTCCATATACAACATTTCAGCTCAATCGGTTCAGTCGTTTAAACTTTTTTAACATTGGATTTTTTTATCAAACTTATTTTCAGAAGAAAATAAGTCCAACTTGGTTTGAAAATTTAATAATTATAAAATTAGTATAGAAATACTAATTTTATAATTATTAAATTTTCAAACCAAGTTGGAAATTTGGAGAACATATATAATTTAAAAAACCTTCTCTTTAATACCAATAACAAAGTTAAGAGAAAAAAAAACCCTAAATCATTTTCATAGAAAAGAAAGACTATGTAGCAACTAACATGGTGGGATTGCCTACTCCTTTCTCTATACTATGTCAAGACATAATTTAAAGCACGCACGTAAACTTCTAAATAAATGAAATAAAAAGAGCCCGAGACAAATCGTTACGTTGTTAGTTTATTTTATAGATTAACATATGAATGGTTATCTATAAAACAAGAATACATTCTGTACAATGAATAATTTGGTGCTTCTGTAATACTTAGATACTTTTATTCTATGACTTTTATAGTGTTTGCATAGTAATTTTATATACATCATGGAAATTTTGGAGCCGGCGCCCAACTAAAAAAATACGGACTAATCACACTAATTCCTATTATAAACGTGAAAGTTTGTAAGAATGGATGTCAGGATGTTTATTACTCTTTCACGGCTTTCACGTGTTGGCTTTATAACCAAGTAGTTTATATATTTCCTTTGTATTTTTGGTCTACGTGATGTTCATTTGATCTATGCTTTATGGTTTTAATTGCATTGGGAACTCTTCGCGAAAATATCACTTTTAGACATCGTCAAATGAACATCACTCACTTCTAAGATAGAAAAACGGAATGCAACAAAGAAGAATAAATATCTAAGTTTACTGATCATCTTGTCTCATTTATTGAATGGAGATTGGATCCTACACACGGGTGGACCGATTGAGCTAAAATTTTGTACAGAGATAGCTTAGACCTTGAAATAACACATAGGCTGCATAAGTACTCCGGGTAAAACCGCTGGGCGCAGCTAGTATTATTATAAATGCGAAAGTTTGTGAGTGAGTGCGTATGTTTGTTACGTCTTCACGCCTAAAACGGGTGAACCGATTGAGCTGAAATTTGGTTTAGAGATAGCTTAGACCCTGGAATAACACATGGGCTACAGTACAGCGGGTAAAACCGCTGGGCACAGCTAGTAATACATAATTAGATTTTTACTTATTTTGACCTTGTCTACATCATTGTTAAAATTCTCGTTCAAAAGATCTTTTAACATTATATTGTTTTTTTTTGTGAATTTTACAGTTCCCTCTAACAAAAAGCATTTTAGTATTTTTCGTTATTATTTAGATGTTTGCGTGGTTATTATTTAAAAACTAAAAACTTTAAAAATACCCAAATAATCGATATAAAATAAAGAAAAATTATCGAAGAAAAACAACAGGTGTTTCATAAAATAGTTTTACAGTTAACGATACGCAATTATTTATGTACATAATGTAAAAATGAATAAATTATCAGTATTATCGTGAGATTACAAGATATTTAACGCAATTAATTAGGTAAATCGATTACAAAATAATGATTTCTTAAATTGGCATACAGGGAAAATATAAGAATTATTCAACAAAATTATTCAGTTGTATCTTTATTTATTTTTTACCACCTTTATTATTATTTTTTTTACCTTAAATTTCATTGCAGGCTTCGGTTGATAATTTCTAATTATTTTTCAGTTTTCCTGTTACAATCACAAGTACCGCAATCTATTACCAATTACCAACTGTTGCCAAGTGGCCAAGAGTAGTAAAAGGTTAACCCAAAAAAGTTGGGACAGAACCATTTATTTATAATAACACCTATCATCTAAACAAAACCTTCCTGACTTATCAAAATACATGTGCAATTTTAATACCATTCAAGTACAAAATCAAATGCAAAAATAGGCGTTTTAGTTTGTTGCGCCGTAGTCTCGTCTTGTTCCAGCTGGTCCAAAACCTGTCTGTAGCGAAGATATTATTTGACCGTGTTCCGGCATGATGTTCAGTGAAGCCAGGAAGAGATTTATCCCGCCTTCTAGGTTAGTCAGCTACCATCTACGGCCGCATCGTCGTTTTACATCACACAAGATCGCATCGTAATAAGGCTAACCTATCCTACTTATATATTTATAATAGTGGGGGACTTTAGTGCAAAACCTGTTTTTTTCTTGCAGAAGCATGAAACTTGGCACATTGATTCCTTATGTCAAAATAAGCTGATTTCGATCGGTAGCCTAATGGAAGGGGCCCTCAGAGTAAATTATGATGTGCCATAGGATTTTTCTGAATTTTATGTTTGACAATTTCAAGTTCTTATATCAATAACATGTTAATTGAGTGTACATAGTCGTATTTTACAGTTGATGGGGGTTTACAACGCAGCGCAGCGGTGAGAAGAAAATATCGACTCTAGAGTCTTAAAAAAAATTGTACGAGTAAATGTTTATAAAAATAATATAAAAATTCTATTTTATTTAATCTACTTGAAATAAACTTTTAAAAAATATTTATGTTTATCACAAAATATTACTATAATTTAGAATTAAAGTGCCTCTAAATAAAAAAAAAACTAAGTATTATTTTTGTGTAATAATTTGGTTAAAACCCAATAAAATGCGTTTTTTTAATATCAGCAATGAAATCTATGTCCTTGATTTATTCGAAATCGATACCAAACTTGACGTATTAGCTATACGTGGTCTTCCAGATTTTTTAAAGTGAAGCTGGGTGGTGCGCCCCTTTCACCCCCCCTCCCCGCTGTCAGAAGGCTGGTTACCGACGGCTTCTGATTCTAAACGGCTTATTTTAACGTAAGGAATTGTAATTGTGGCAAGTTTTAAACTTCTGCATGAAATAGTAAGTTTTTTACTAACAACCCTTTTCATGGCGGTTAAAAGAAAATTGCGGCCCGGGACAGCAAAAGATTTTTTATGCGGTTTGTTATAAAGAAAAGTAATATAAAGTTATATATTTTTTAATCTACATAAACTAGACTTTATTAACTTATTTTTTGTTTATTAAAAAAACTAGTATTTTTGAATTTACAGTAATTTGAACAATAAAAACGAAGTTACGTAATTCTAATTTTTAGTTTTTTTGTTAAACAAATCATCACTAATGTCATTTTTTTATACTAGAAATGAAAGCTACGTCCTCGATTTATCCGAAATTGATACCAAACTTGACCTATTAGCTATGTGTGGTCTCCCAGAATTTTTAAAATGAAGCCGGGTAGAGCGCCCCTTTCAACCCCCCTCTGTCGCTGCCAGAGGGGGTGCTACCGAGGGCTACCGATCGAAATCAGCATATTTTTATATTAGAAATCAATGTGCCAAGTTTCATGCGTCTGCATGAAAAAAACAGGTTTGACCCATTTTTGTCGCTCAGTGACTCCACTATAAAGGTGAAAGTTTGTAAGAATGTATAGTTTTTTGTGTTTGGTACTGTATGTATGTTTGTTACTCTTTCACGCCTAAACGGGTGGACCGATTAGAATAGAATAGAAATAAATTTATTTGCACACAAGATGATAATAATATACAAAGCATAAGAGAAACATAGTATAAATATTTATAGAATAAATAGGCCAAGCGCGAGTCGGGCCACGCACAATGTAGGGTTCCGTAGTTCTAGTAGATTGAATACACTGCACAACAGCATTTTGGATGATTTTTGACGACGATTTCAAATTTGTGACTGAAATTTCTGTACCAGCTCTAGTTAAAAAGATATGACACATATTATGTTGTTTTCGTAATAAAACGCTATAAATGTAGAGATCATCATCATCATCATCTCAGCCGTAAGACGTCCACTGCTGAACATAGGCCTCCCCTTTGGACTTCCATATGTACCGGTTGGAAGCGACCTGCATCCAGCGTCTTCCGGCGACCTTTATAAGGTCGTCTGTCCACCTTGTGGGTGGTCAATGTAGAGATGATCCTAATTAATTTAAGTTTAAGTTGAAAAACTCTTTATGTTATTTGATTTTCTTGCTGAAACTGAAGGCAGAGCTATTCTAAATGCTATTCTTATTCTAAGGGCTATTCTAAATGCTCTAACAATATTCAGCCATCATATTATGTGCGTTCCAGAAGCCTTGATAGCGTTACTTCATCGAACAAAAGTTCGGGTGGAATTGCTTGCCCAATTCTTCACTTAGTACCCCAAGATTGTCATGAATATAGTCTAGGTGATCGTGGAGAGAGTGTAACTTGATGGTTATGTCACATTCGAGCCTTTGAAAGTGACGCATTAGTTTTTGGACGTGTTGAGAAAAGTCCAAATAATTCTTACTTTACAAAAAAAAAATATAACCACCATTGGCCTAAAACAAAGTAAACCATTTTTAAATGAACACATTATGAGCCAGTTATGTTCCGCATACTTAATTTTTAATAAAATCAAAACAATAGTTTTATGTTTACACTAAGCAAAAATAAGTCATCGTGATGGTTCTCGAGTCCTTTCCACATTATAGCGGTTTCGTACCAAAATCTATTTATTTTCTAATTTGTCCACAAACGTAGATACTCAACACACGTTTTGCATAACTTTTGGGGAATCCAAGGCTTGTCGTTAATTTCCAGGGAGTATCCAAAGTAATTTTTGTAAGCCTAAATTATGAACGTTGTCACATTCAAACGGAATTCTTTGAGCATAATATTCTCCGCAAATTAAAAAAAATATATCCGGATCATTCACACAAGTAGCCTTGACCATGCTATATCAAATTATAATAAAAAAACTTAAGTTAGAAATTATGAGCTAAGTAACACTGTAATATGGTGATTTATTTGTGATAGCTATAACTCGTAAACAATACAACCATGAAAAATTCGCTTGCGCGATCTAATTTTACTACTAGCGCCATCTAGTTATGCATTAATAAACTATAGGCTAGGTTAGCTTTAGGTATTCTTATTTTGCTGATTTTACCGAAACTAATAATTTTATCTTAACCGCTATAGTTTTCCTGGAAAGTTCATGGTTGAAAGCATACCTCTGATTTTTTTCAGAATTTTAAAGCTAGTAGTTCAGATTTTAGAGGGGGGGGGGGACGCTCAATTTTTTTTTTTAAACTTGAATATCTTTCAAACAGAACATGAAATCGAAAAAGTTTCTTAGCAAACCGTCCTTCATTTTAAAATACCTATTCAACGATACCCCACACGATGGTATCAGCCAGAAAAAAAAAATCATCCCCATCTTACGTGTACGGGAGGTAGCTAAATTAATTAATTAAAAATTATTTTTTGTCACCGTTCTCTTACCCTTATTATTACTTACCTGTATACAAAATTACACTTTTCTAGGACTTATAGTTTCTCCGCAATGCCGCGGACAGACAGACGGACGGACGGACGGACGGACGGACGGACGGACGGACGGACGGACAAAGCGAAACTATAAGGGTTCCTTGTTGACTACGGAACCCTAAAAATCACATCCTGCCGTAAAAAGGTACCAGCTCAGCATGTGTAGATCTTTGATCTGTAGATTAGGCTAAAATTTGATATTATAGAGATCCTATCTCTACCCAGGGTTGTTATTCCAGGGCCGACCCTGGAAAGAGAGGGTTCCAGGGTCGGCCCTGGAATAACAAATAGGCTTCTGTGCAGGGGGTAAAATTGCTGGGCGTAGCTAGTAATTCAACGTGGCAATGCTGCCAGCATTCTGGGCACTCTGCCATCTGACAGTGGTTTGGAGCACTTGGATTTTCTGTAGATTGGCTTGTGGCCGATCTGTGGCTAATAAAAGTGTTCGTAACTGCTGTATTTAGTATTGTATGTTTGTTTTTCTTAAATAAAGGCATTTGCCACAAAAAAAAGTAATTAATGAAAACCACATTTGTATGCGTTTTGTTTCCCTAGCAGGCGGTAGAGCGGTAGCTAATATTGCTCGGGTAAACAGCAATAATTTCACAGCTCAGTAGTCTATTGATTGGAAACAAACGCAATGTAACTGCGACCGATAACGCGAGGGTTAGACGCGGGAGGGGGGAGATAAGAAAGAAATCGGCTTATCGCTACGTAACACGCTAAATCGAATGCATACTTGGCACTTGGCTGTTGGCGCCAATGTTGGAGCATTGGACCTATGATTGGTCGAATGGAAAATGTATCGCATATTTTCAGAAAGCATTTATTGTTAAATTAATACTACAACTTTTCTTTTTCGACGTTTGGAGAAGAAGAACTTATTATAGCATAATATTTGTATTATGTTATGGTACCCTTAACATAATGGTATGGTTGAGTCAACACCCTGGTATAACTTGTTGATTCTCCCTTTTAAAGTTTATATTCATAATTTCAATTGTAAAAGTGCCTTTTAAAACAAATTTTATTGTCATACATGATCAAGTATTGTTTGTGTATCTGGGGGCACGGTAGTGCCCCCGCCAAGTCGAGCGCGAAGCAAGCACTGCCGTACCATCTTTACAGGAACCATTTCGTCGCATTTTCAGGCCCCTATTTGAGAACCTCTGGATAAGACCAGAACACAGAAATTTTCGTCATCCAGTAAGCTATACTTACATACTTAAAATCCAAAATTTCAAGTCTGTAGGTCATTAAGTTCCGAAGTTAAGCGAAAGCAAAGTTTCGCATTTTCGACACTCACTCACTCATGATCATCAAAATAGAACTAGTACTTCCCATAAACTCAGAGAGCTGAAATTTGGTACATACTTAGAATTTATTCTATAAACCATAGAAAAACTAAAAAACATGCAATTTCGGTCTCGTTTTCGAGATAATTAATCTGCATTAATAACTTTGTAATCTCATATAAATGTATGGGATTACAAAGTTACATTTGCAGTCATGGTTAAAATTGTGTAATATTCAAATTATTAATTAAAAATATAAAAAAGCCATAGTATATGTGTCGTAAATCGTCAGTTATGATCAGGCGATATCGTGGTCTAAGGCTAACCTATAACGAATCTATCACAAGAGCCCAACCAAACTATTAGAAGAGATCGACATACCGCCTTTATTACAAGCTTTTATTTACTTTCACCTGTCTGTCTATCTGTCGGTCTGTCTGTCTGTCTGTAATTAAATCTTGCAAGTTTAATTAGGTATAATATTATAATGCATTGGACTAAGAGTGAACGCACACGTATCTAGATGGCGCTGACTGTATTTTAAAAGGCGCTTACGGTTAGTATTTCTGATAACCTTATAATATAGCGTTTCTACAAAAATAAGTGAAATCCCACCAAAAACATTCTGTAAAAAACTAGCCAAGTCTCGATGGAGCTGCTTGTTTATCTCTAAAAAGTAATGAAATCTAGACAAAGTCGTGCCAAGTATAAGGTTCCTTACTGCGATATCTTTATTATTATAGTTAATATTGTGTGACTTGGCCGTTGAAGGGTAAGGGCCGTACAAGGGTATTATACCAGGTGCTCCATGACACCATTGCACCAATCTGTCCGCTACCCATTCACGATAGAAAATTGCCACTTGGAAAACGTTGATTGAATAACCAGTCAATTGTAGGCTTGATAAAGCTGCGTATTTCAATAATACTTCTGTTTAGGCGATCCAAGTGTCATGGAGCATCTGGTTTTGTACCCTTGTGTACCCTTCAACGGCCAAGTCACACAATATTAACTATAATAATAAAGATATCGCAGTAAGGAACCTTATACTTGGCACGACTTTGTCTAGATTTCATTACTTTTTAGAGATAAACAAGCAGCTCCATCGAGACTTGGCTAGTTTTTTACAGAATGTTTTTGGTGGGATAAGTATTTACAGAAAATGAAGTTGCAGGTCTGCACTTAACTTGATCTTAGCTTATTCAGATGGAGAAGGCTTTATCACGCATTCTAGGTTAAGTTTGCTACCATTTACGGCCGCTTCGTCGTTTACATCACGTGAGATCGTGGTCAAAGACTAACCAACAATGCATAAAATAAAAATTTTGCCTTTTTCATTAAGAAAATGTTTCTTTATTAATCAATTAGTAAATAGTTTTAATATAAATGTGAACGAGATTAACAGAAATTTCATAATACATAATAACAAATATTTGACGAAACATTGGGGCAAACATGTGCCAAACCCACCGATAGTGTGTTATCAGCGACTACTGAAATTATTTAAAGTTGTAGCGATAAGCAGACAACAGCATTACCACAGTATTGTTGTAAATGATGATAATATTTCCAGTTTATCGTGAGATTTGCTCAAGAAACATGATAATAATAATATTTTTAATATGTGTAGTGATAGCGCAATATGTCAAACTAGTTTATACTTGCAGCTTCGATCGCATTAAGAAATTCTGTAGTAGCAGGTGTCTGAGTAATCATTTTGTCTCTTCATATGTTTTTATATTAGAAGACTAGCTGGGCCCAGTGGTTTTACCCGCTGTACTGTAGCCTATGTATTATTCAAAGGTCTAAGCTATCTCTATATCAAATTTCAGCTCAATCGCTCCACCCGTTTAGGCGTGTAGAAGTAACAAACAAACAAACATACACGCTCACAAACTTTCGCATATATAATATTAGTTTGATGAAGACATCTCTGTTTAAGAATAGGTTTTTATTACAACAATCGTACTGAAAGAGGTTCAAATAGCCATGATGGTCTCTAACCTTCGAGACGATGACACCAAATGCTGAAGTCCTATATATGTATATTTTTTTTATTCTTAATAGGTAAGTAAGCCTTTGACCACAATTTAAATGAATCCGTCCAACATTTAAGCTATAAATAGATATAACCTAATAGGTATAAAAGTTTAAGTACCTAAGGTTTCAGCTACAGAACTGAACTGATCCATTTTCAAGTTCGGCCCCACTTAACGTACATGTTCACGTGAAGTATCTAATTCTCAATCACTTTATGCATGAGAATTTAACTCGATTCGGGAGCTATGACTTAAATATGACTATATAGGTTCATCACACAACCTATAAATTGTGATTTGACTCTGACAGTGTAAGTAGAGTAACCTGTTCTGTTGGAGTATAAACCCCAATTTTTTTTTATAACTACATTACAAAATACTAAATAAAATGGCCTCTTATTCATATTGTAGAAAAAATATATTAAAATATGTCCCAAACAAAAAATTATATGTGCCTATATCTTTAATATATTTTTTTAGATTTTTAGGGCTTTGATATTGATTATTAAATCAGTTATAAATGAGCTTGTCCTCGGGAATTTTGTATTATTAAAATAATAAATAGTTTAAGTATATATTCCCCAACCTTGAGAAAAGTCCAGTGTCCACAGAGCACCGCCAACAGTAGACCAAGTCTCACAAACACGCGACTGTTACAGAGTGCAAACCAAACCAACTGCGAGCGTATCACTAAACCGATAAACATAATACTAATGTTATTAGAAGTATATTCGTTGATAGAGAAGTGAAGCACCCATAGTAAGCACATATTATGCATGCACGCATGCACAAATCACCTGTACACAAACATATTATACCCTGTAGTTATAGGGCAGAGTATTGTGCATTGATTTTGAAAACTAAAGCGTTAGCTAGCGCTTATGTGTGTATGTGAGCAAGTCTACCTAGTTGCATCTAGTGAGCTTAAATTTGGCATTTAGTTAGCTTAAAGGTATATAATACTTTCGAGCTGTCTATTATGTCATTCATCAGACTTTCCACTAAATAATACGTGAGTACAGGTGTACTCCTATTTAAAAACAGGATGTTTTTGTGTACCTTTTTAATTATCTGCACAATAACAAGGCTTATCTACTATGGGTGCTTCATTTTTTCAGCAAGCTCAATCTAATAGTTCATTCGTGGAGACCGATAAAGTATTAATCAAGCGCGATTTTTACGATTCCCTTATCGCTTGACACGGCGGATTACACACCTTGATAACGATCAAAATTATTGTTGGTACATTATTTGACGATAAGATTGTGCCTGCTGTGGAATTACATTAATATTACCTAGAACTTTATTATGCATAGAAGTAAGGTGACGAACAAGATAACGCTGCACATAATCGGTACAGTGCCACCCAGGACTTTATAATTTAATTGTTTTAAGCGGCGATGCTGCCGTATATCGTAGAAGGTGGTATAAATCCCTCCCTGGCTTCACTGAAAATTATGCCGAAAAATGGTCATAAATGATCGCTTGACGATACGGTTTTAACTAGTAGGGGGTTACTAGCCACGGCCGAAACCAGTATAAAATATAGCGAGTGGAAAAACTACAACATTAACTACATCATTAATTATAGTCATTGGTCACTCGGGATTATAACTCGGTGATCCAAATTAAATCTAGTATCCAAAAAAGTAGTAGTAGTAGTAGTTATCCAAAAAAACACCTAGGTCACACCAGTCATCACCGCTTTATAAAAAAAAATCGCGAATGCGTTTTAAACTACGTTCGATTTAGAAATAAAAATACCATTGATTTAAACATAACTAAAATTATAGTTATATTCTGGTAAAAATGCAGTCATGATGATGATGATGATTAGAATTTCATTATAAATTATAGGTAATTCTTTAAATTTTTCAGTAAAATATCTCTTATTAGTGGATTCCGCATCGGCGCCGCACAAGTTATGCATTTGCCAGATTCCTGATGTCCATAGACGGCTGTTAAATAAGATTTTTAGGTGATGTCTTCTCTATTAAATAGTAGGTATATTGAACCTCCATGGCATTTAGTTAACTATAAAAAAACAAGGAATTTTGAATCTTGTTCGATCGCAACAAAGTCTATTTTGTATTGAAAAAGTTTCTTGGATTTCCATAAATTACTATTCACGTATTTGTACCCGTTTGTAAACATTATATTACACATCGACATTTTGTAAAACAATGTTAGAAATGTATAGTTAATCTGTTTATCTCGATAGATCGTTTAAACCTGTTATCGATACTGGACTCGCATTCGGGCCGGTATTCTTATCTCTAAATGTATTTTAGAGATGTTCTTTACAGCTTTCACCTTGTTCAACATTTGTTTAAATAGTGTTTGAATATCGAATTATCGTTATATTATGTATCTTACTTCCTGATTACTGACGAACACTTTTTTTGTTGTTTTTCTACCCGGTTCAATGGGTTATCTTAAAATTGGCTAATTCAAAAACGTTCGGCGCCAAATTCCAATTAGGAGTAAAATAAGGAAAAAATAATTAATAATTATATTTTCAAATTTTTTATTGTTTTTGTAAAAAAAAATATTGTCAAAAAATCGAGTTTTCTTTTTAGATTATCTATGAAACCTAAAATAAACGTTGAATAGTTAGTTCTTTATCAGCTCATTATTATAAAATAATGATTTAAATGCGAACACATTACATTTAATTATATCTACTCTGTCGCTATCATTTCCACTTTCTTTTTAGTTTATCACAAACATAATAATTTATGTCAGATAAAATTCAAATAGTGCAATGGATATAATTTGTTTAAACTAGAAAGACAAGTATTTGATATCTAATTGAGTACACGCGTGTAAGTTTAGTTACTAACCTACGGCAGTTCTATTTTTGAATTTTATTATGGAAAAATAAACAATGCTATTTAAAATTAGCACATACACAAACCCTGTAAAGCACAAAAGTGTGGTCGTGATTAAAAAAAAGTGTTGATGAAAATGACAGTTGTTTTTTTTTTCTTAATTTTCCTGTTCTATCCAGCCAGTTGGTCGCATTTGCCGATAAGTTAGTGAATATCGCGTAACGCGATGACTAGTGACTCGCACGTAGGTCGCGCTTATCTAAGAACACAAAAGAATTTTTGACGACTGAGCACACATAATGCGGATCGAGATCCGATCGCTGGACAGGTGACGTGACGAAACACCGTCGAAAACATTTTTTGAGGTGAATGAAGGATGTATTCGATCTTTTTTGTCTAGTTTAGGTGAGTTCCTTGGTAATGTTGCCATTTGCCAAATCTAAAATGATTCCAAGATGGCGTAAAATTCGATATTTTTTTTGATTAAAACAAAATTAGATGATTAGAAATTTCACAAGTCACCCTATACAAAAGAAAATTTTATATGTTTTAATCAAATAATCATTTATATCTTTCCTATAATATACTTAATTTGTTTCTCATAGAAGAGATGAAAGAAAGAAAGATTACAACTTTGATTCAATTCGCTATGATTGAAACCGTGTGGTAGCGTCATTGTTACATAAACCAATCTTCAAAAGTCAAACGAAACTTCGTCTCTTTGACAGCTTGAACGAAAAAAAAAAAAAAGAAATCTCTTGTGACAGCTTCACATTCACCGAGTGGAGTGCAAATGGCTTTGTTATCACACATACACCAGTCAAAAAGTTCAGGCAGAGCTGGCTTAGCATGAGACGACGATGAGCGAAGTGAACCGACGATCTGCCACCGCCTGCCGCATTTTGATATGTCACTCATATATAAGTTTTTACTTCCAACGAATTATCGAGAGAAACTTCAAAATGAAATTTCTCGAGTACGGGAAACTAATTTTCGGGATACTTTTATTTATTTAAGATGTATTATGTAAGAGTATAGTGAAGGTGTGACATAACAATTAAAAATGTATATTACTATATCAATACATCAATTATATAAAATGTGTGATTGTATAAAATCTCTACCTAATTCCACGCGGGCAAAGCCGCGAGCATAAGACAGTTAATAATATAATGGCAATTATTAACAATGTGAAAATATTTAAAGTATTTTTAACTAACAAAAACAAGTGAATTTTCACAATAAACCCGCGTATTATAATATGCAATGCGATAATGGAGTCGTCTACTCGATGGACTTTCATTTCCGCGCGTACGACATACGATAACAAAGAAGTGTTGACATATTTAGAACAAGCCTGAAACCGAACGGGCAACACCGACGTGTGGCGCGACGGCGCCCGTCAGCCGGTGTTGCCAACTAACGCGGGATTTTAATTTTCGAATCATCTCGTGGATGACGTTTTTTTTTCATTGGCGTTGCGAGATCATTCCGTTTGCTGAGTGACATTTTAAATAATTATAAAGGTAACAATATGTACGCTCCTAATAATAGAATCATTATAATATTAACTAGCCTATTCTTGTACAAGAATGCTTGGTTTTTAACCACTATCACAGTTCTGTTAGCATTTATTTAATTTGTAATTTATTTTGGAAATTTATGTTTAAGGACAACAAAATACAGCCATTTACTATATCAGCTATGCAATACTGATGAAAGTTTTTTTTAACACTTAAAACTCATATTAGATAATGAACCTTAAAACGTAACATTTCTCAATATTAACTTCTCAAAGAAGAGATAGCAATTTATTACTATTTAAGCAAAGAATAGATTGCAAGAAACGTCTTAATTTAGTATTTCGTTGCTCTCACACTTTCGCGAGTGCTTTTAAAAAGCAGTCAAAGTTTGTAGATCCTGTGTCAATCACGGCCACAGGCTTAACGCCTCAGTGCGTTTCACGTGGAATTGATACCACTTTTATATTGTACTTTCGACAGCGGAGTCTGCTCTAAACTCTTTATTTAGACTTCGACTTAAAAAAGGGTTGTAAAATTACTACACGACATGCATATTATATTATAATCACGCCTGGTTTCCGTTGGGGTAGGCAGAGACTATTTTCCTCCACTTGGTACGAACCTGACACGCCTCTTTCGCTTTCTTAACTTTCGAGACATTCTTCAGGCGTTTGCCCTGCAGTGGGGTCCTACAGGCTCATAATACTTAATAATAAAGAAGCGTTAAACCCAATCGCTATACAATTCAAGGTGTAAAACCATCTCTATGCAAATATTATGTTACAAATCTTGAGCGAGTTATTGTTGCTGTCAAAGATTTCCAAGACAAAGTCGGATCTAAAGACGTGATAAATATTAAAAGCAAGAAAATTAAGGAATCATTCAATGATTAGGAGACATAAGACATTAATCCATAAGAAAAATGTCGACATAAATACATTAATTCACACCTATATCGACTGATTCGAGAAACATAAACATATATTATGTCCACTTTAATTAGGCAATTTTTATAGTTTGATTTAAGATAAAGCTAATGAGGTATAGGCTTTATGGTTGATAAATAACCTGCCAAGGATTATGGGGTTTTATAAATTACTATTTAAATTACAAGGTTGATAAAGAATCAATCATGGAAAAAATAAACTTTGGTGTTTGGATTTAATCTTGGATTATTATTAAAATTGAGATTTTGCTTTAGAACTAATAAATATTATTGTTTTTAAAATGAATATTATTTTATGTATGTTAAAGTACCTATGTATACTTTTATATTGATATGGGCCTCTGGTACATTGCATTTTTTAGCAGTATTATACACAATTGCCTGAAATAAACGAATAATATAATTTATCATGTGGATTAACTCTAAACATTTTACAAGTATTTAATACATTACACAAAATACAAACAAACACAAAATAACACAAAATTAAAAACAATGAACTTTTAATACGAGTATACATTACATACACAAAATTAACAACTAAATTACCTACAAGTAAAACTTATTCTACCTCTAAATTATAATTAACTAGGGATCAAATCAATATAGGATTTAATTGTAGTAATTAAATCATATTATATTGGTTTGATTCCTGGCGTGAACCCCGCCCAAATGTGCCCATAATGCTGGCAGCATTTCCCCTCTGGATCGCTATGGATATTTGCTGCCTAAGGACATGGCCAGAGCGGGGATCGCCTCCACGCTTCCTCGAGCGGTCGCCGATGTCTTGGATCATCAGTTTTGATCCTAATGAATACATTTTTTATTATAAGAGCCTCTTAGATCACGATCTCTCGTGATGTTAAGCGGCTTTGCGGCCGTAGATGGTAGCAAACAAAACCTAGAAGATGCAATAAATCCCTTCCTAGCATCTCTGAACATCACACCAAAACACGGTCACAATTATGACAGGCGGTCATTTATTACCGCCTGGCGACACGGTTTTGTACAGTGCGTGGTAACTAGCCACAGTCGAAGTCTAATAAGCCGAAAAGAATTGAATGATTGTGACAAAACTATCAATTAAAACATTTTTTTTCTTTTTTTTTATCCGAGGTCGACTTCCTGCTGACTCTGCGCGCAACACGTCGCCGGTGCTACGTGTTACCAAGATTTTATGTTTATTATTTTTATGTATGTTAGTCTTTAAGGTATTTATTGATATGGGCCTCTGGTACACTGTACGTGTTGTCAGTGTACTATTGCCTGAAATTAATGAATTATTAATATTAACAAAATCCACTAGTTAAAGTCGTCTTATCCCGCAGTAAAGCTTAAAGGAATAGTTTCGTAGAGCGTCCACAGTCCATCACTATCTACGTTCCACACGAACGAGCGATATTCGCCGACTCGATTAAAATAAGAATATTTAAGACCCAACACATGGACAAAAGGAACTTCTGGAATGAGCTTGCTGAAAAAAATATATGAGTCATCATAGATTGATGAACGCATTATTGTATGAGTTAAATAGTGTGTTTATTGTTCAAACTATACAAACAATAAGTAACCAAAAAAAGAAACAAAAAAAAACCTGTCAAGTACATTTATTAAAGTCTAAAGACTTAGATACCAAATACATAGAAACAGCGACGACGGGAAAATGCTGCTCGTGAGTTAGTGGCCTTTCTGTACACTGTGATAATTCAAACTCTTCAGTTTTACGGAGGACAAAGTACAAATTAAACCACTATGTTATATAATATCATTCATTGTATCTGTACATTACGAGTGAAATATGATTATGCAGTATGCAGATTAAAAATCTGAGCGCGTTTATAATGTGAATAAGGAAGTGGGCTTACTATGTGTGCTTCATTTCTTTTTTCAACAAGCTCAATATAGCAGTTGCCTTTTAAGAAGACGCTCCACTATTGTGCTCGGACCCTCAGGTGAACTGAAAGCTGATACGATGTTACAACATACCCATATCTTTTAAAGTTTGCTGCTTTAGTAGGTGGTCTCACGTGAATTTGTACACCATTTAGTGTTAGTTATTTGTATCTATGGTACTTAGATTTATAGATTATGGACATGGTAGTGAATGGTAGAGAGTGACGGTAATAAACATTTAAAGTAAACTTTGTGATAAAAAAATATTCTTTTTACAAGCTTTATATTACTTTCACCTGTCTGTTGTCTGTCTGTCTGTCTGTCTGTCTGTCTGTCTGTCTGTAATCAAATCTTGCAAGTTTAATTTGACCCACTTCCCGGTTTCCAATTGAGCTGAAAATTTGCATGCGTGTGTAAATCGGATGACAATGCAATATTTTTATAACATCGAGCTGATCTGATGATGGAGCTGGAAGGTGGCCATAGGAACTCCGTCATAAAACAACGCAACCCCATCGAGTTGGGGCTCATTTGATTCGTCTTGACGAGTACTTTATGATACAAGACGATAATAATAATTAAAGCTTGTTTTTAAAAAGTATTTTTAAAATTTCACTTGTTTTAGGTACCTACTACGTTGACTGGTAAATTAAAATTAGAATTTTTGGTTGTCTGGAAGGGATCGTTATTAATAGGATAAAACTCATTCTTACGCAAATTTGTAATTGAAGCTTATTCTATTGTAATAATTATGGTGTTCAATTTAGAGTAACTAATCTAATCCGGACGAACATAGGCTGATGATGAATCTAATCCAATAATAAAGTATCTAGGAAATATAGGATAGAAGCAGGAAGATAAATATAAAACTGCTCTATATAACATACGGGTATTGTGATAAATAGTCTATTTAATCTATTTAGCAATAGTCTATTTAAAATTTAAGTGAATGTGAAGAAAAAAACATTTTCAAAAGCTACGTAGTTCCACGCTCCGGTCGGCGGGACCTGTTCGGAGCAGATAGACGCATGCTCTCCTATGATAAGTTTCTAAAAAAGCAAAATAATCAAACGAGGCAATATTCCCGCCGATGCAATTGTCACGGGCCGGCGGTCGCGGCCGCTCCTTCTGTTTACTCGATTGCTCGATCACTCGATTCTCGTTTTTCGTCGTGCCCCACCGAGAAGGTTAGATCAATGGAGTTTGTAACTTGAACACCAAACTACGGCCCACTTCGACATTGACATAATACTAGCAACTCCGTCCTACACAAGAGTAATCTGGAGAGTTTTGGCGGCAAGCCTTGATCATATCATTAGCTCCACGTCTTTTGCTTAATAATCGTGTAGAATTTGATTGTTAGCTTGTAATAATGGTGGAATATTGCGTGTTAAATGTTTTTGAATGTGCACAGATGTAGGCAAGTGATATGGTGCTGAAATATGAATTTTGGTGCCCCCTCCAAAACTCCTCCGAACTTTCAGTAAAATTCCACCCATTTTACTGGAAGACTCACGTGACTAGACGAGCTATTAAGCTCACTCTGACTCTGACCTGACTAACTAACTTATTACTTTAAAAAAAAAATCTAACTTGACACTGGCAAAACACGAAAGTGGAGACCATAATTTAATATCCCGTGAACATTCACGAATTTTACTCGACACTGGCAAAATGCATATGTTGCCATATTATTAAAAAGGAAAAAAAAAGAGTAATCTGACATAATATTATCAAGACGCTACTCTTACTACTTGCGCTGTCATTGCATACAATTTGTAGCTACTCCCAATGTCACTGTGCTCTTACAAACTTCAATTACTCCTGACAGTGAGACGGGAGTTGCTAGTCTTATGTCAATGTTTTTATGTGCTCGGGCTGCTAAAGTAAGAAAAACACCGATTTCAAAAACGGTATTTTTATCGAAGAAGAAAAATGACACGGTTGTTTGCCATCTCACTTACTCATACTGAATACGTAGGTTGACGATAGATATTTCGTTTTTAATTTGTAAGAGGTATGTAGAGCAGACTAGCTTGACGTCATTTTTCTTGCTTCAGTTTGGTGTTCGTTGCAAAATCCATTTGAGTGTAAAATCCTTGCGCCCCACCGATACCGGCGGCAACATTGAGACCTGTCATATCGACTTTTTGTTTCACGTACAACGAAAAAAACCGCAAAAATGAGAGATAAAAAGTCTCCCGAGCAAATTGGCCGTCTCTGTTATAAACAACGGAGGTGGAACGCCACGATATCGAACAATAAATGTCCGATGTGAATTTGTTGATTGTTTCGACTCACCGGTGCTTTGTGAGCGGTAGTTTTGGCGCGATTTCGGAATGTCACATTGACGTTTGGCACTTTTTAAAAAAACGGTTCATTGTGATTGAACAATAAGTCTGTTTATCGATGCGGGATACTTTTAAGCAATATTTACAAAGTATAAAATTAAGTTGCTTCCGCTCTCGCTTAGATCTTTTAAAGTACTTAACCGATTTTCAGGCCATAGTTAATAAAAGTAATTTAAGAAGAAGGTTCATATGGATAGCGGTTGCAATAGTTTTCAAAATAGTATAATTGTGTTTTAATAAAGTGTTTTCTTCTACACTTATATACGCAAATTCCCAACCCCTAAACGGATTGGGTTGAAATTTGGAACACAACTTTTATGACGTATAACTCCACTAAGAAATGATTTGCCAAGGCAAAGCCGCGAGCATAAGCTAGTCTATCTATATATCTATATGACAGTTATCTGAGAAAGCTGGGTGTAGGGAGGGGGTAGGGAGGCGATATGAATCACGGGGAGTAATGGCTGCAATATCACGTAGTGCACTTTGTCAACTGGTTGTAGCTGGTCGCTGCGGCATAGATAATGCCGAGATTGCGCCCCATACTGATACCGCACTGCTTACCTATTGATGCACTGCACTAACTACTCTGTAACTGGTGCTTCTTCATTTCATATACTTACGTTTCGGTAAAACCGTTATGCATATTTGTATTTTAAGAACGTATTTTCTTGTTCTAGTTTTATTAGGTACGTCAATAACGCTAGAGGAGCTAGTTGTCACAAGTTTTTCTACTTTAGTGTAACTGTCACGTGCCAGAACCATTTCGGTTTATACGCGCTACAATGCACTGTAAAAAGGATAATTATTGTTATGGTTATACCATATACTAATAATTATAATAATGTAAGAAGCCGATAATATAATTTTGGTGCACTTCTGACGCAACACTACACGCCACACCACAGTAGCTTTGCTCTTCCTTAATGAAAATCAAATGAATCATCAACCACCACGAAAGGAATACCGACTCTTTTAAATATCGCCCGTTACAAATTCCAAATTCAAACAAAAACAGTTGCCACGCAAAAGTAGAATAAAAAAGTGACAAAAGTGGCAAAGCGAAGTCGATATCCACTTGAGGCCGTATCAATAACCACTCGTAAAGGGCCAGTCGTGGAAAGAGCAGCGAGCGATAGGATCGGAGCGTCATCACGTCTGGTGGAGGGCCAGGTCGCGGCTAATCTCGCTTGCCAGCTCGATCGCCGACCGTTGAGAGCCGTTCGAATTATTAGGATTTGCTGGATTAAGGTTCATGAGAGGCCGTTTTTTGCACCTGTTGCAGTTTTCGAGGCTTTAAATGCGTGACGGATGTTAGATAACTGTCTCTTTGAATATTAATGGAGAAATTCTGAATATTTCAAAAGAGCATCATGGTAAAATGAGAAATAAACTCAATATAATTATAATGTTTATGATATGGTAGATATTATATTGTTATTATATTATTTAATATAAGGTATATACCTATGTATATATTGTTATGATAGTATTTAAATTTTCATTTTACCTATTTAAATTATTACAATAGTAATGACTATTCGAAGTCATTGTTGCACGCCGCCGCTATATATTTTACCATAAATTTTCTTCCAACCAGGTTGTCTGTAAGAGATTGCTTTATGCGATAAGACCACCGATTGTTTACCTTTAGTTTTATGTTAGTCATATTATGTTCATAACTGTTTCTTGTATTTTGGTATGCAATAAAGTATCATTCTATTCTATTCTATAATTTTATAGATAAACTGCTTATGAAAAACTCAAGCTCTATAAGTTTTACTATTAGGAATTAGAGTAGTTTTTGAGCTCAAATTTATTTTTTATTCTTGTTTCTTTTTTATAAGTTGCTACGTTATTGATATTCAATCTTCATACATGGCTAGAGCAGCTCTACTGAAATGTTTTTGCAGATGTGTTTTGGATTCAGTTTTGCGAGATGCACCTTTGCCAGCGTCCAGATGATTCATTTAATTCTTTGAAAAAATAACAGTAAAATCTTTAATTCATATACTGTTGACTAAAAATCATGTCATCATCATCATCAGCCTATGTTCGTCCACTGCTGGACATAGGCCTCCCCTATGGCACGCCACATGTACCACAGGGGAGGCCTTTGGTAAATGCTATGTATTGTAAATTAATAATCGATTTTTAACCTCCTTAAATATCGTGTTTGAAGTAAACACATCAAGTACCTATAAAATAAGCTTTCAAGCTAAACGATTTCGTAAGGATCGATGAGATGGAGCGATTAGATGAGAACCTTGCGCAAGATTCACTTGATATTGCGAACGGTTCAGGTCTTAGACTAAATGTTAGATTCCCACGCGTTCGAACAATGACTTCGAAATTGGGACATAAAATACTTGGAAGTATTGATAAAAAGAGGGCATAAGTGAAAAATGAACT
This sequence comes from Hemithea aestivaria, assembly GCA_947507615.1. Taxonomy (NCBI): domain Eukaryota; kingdom Metazoa; phylum Arthropoda; class Insecta; order Lepidoptera; family Geometridae; genus Hemithea; species Hemithea aestivaria. The sequence continues at coordinate 16,954,502 of OX382327.1, read as the reverse complement.
GACGGATCAAAACTCAAAATTAGCTAAATTAGAACCACAACTACTGTGGTGTATGTGAAGATACTTCGAAATAGATTAGGTATATATAATAATTAAAAATACTACTTGCCTCTACAGTTAACTAATTAACTGTCAGAGTCAAATCACTATTATAGGTTGTGTGGCCAACTTTTATTGTTGCAGTTTAAAGTCGCCAAGATTGCTACAAGGCCTGCAACATGACCTAACGACTGCTTCTTACCTATTATGAGAAGCAGCCCAGGTTCATAGTTTTACGTGCGTTTTCCCACATACTACCTAATTAAACCTGATGATTTACCTAAATTTTTAGCATTTTTATACATCTATTAATTACAGCCTACACGCAATCGAAAATTCATGAGATTTCAAGTCAAAGATCATTTTAAAAAAAGAAATTTCGTTGATGCAAATCAATGGAGTCGTGATCATTAACTGTTGGGTTTATTAAAAAAACAGGTGTAATATCAAGATCAGCATTAAAACCTTCGGAACCATCTAGAACATATCTGGTGGACGGATCTATGCAGATCGACTTCTCACTTCAAACTTCAATGTGTGAATAGATTCAAAGATTACCCTTATTAAATGCCCTTCTTGAGGCCATTTCTCTATCAAGATGGGGAAATCAGATTAAAACGTAATAAAAACCATGTCTCTTGGAATTACAAATTATTTCATTGCTTTAGAGTTTTATGTAAAACTGTAACCTGTTTCTTATAAATGTGGTAAGATAAACGACGTCAGTTTGGTTTTGAATTGGATGTGTGAACATTTCTGTTGAATAGGTAACACTTGCTATGACCAAAATTTTCCTGAAAATTGTTTATACCGAATTTCAGCTAAATGGTTTCAGACATTAAGAGGGGATAGTCAAAAAGACAATCCTAAATTTGTCTTTGAAAAGCCACAATTAGGCGTACAGCGTAGCCTTGAAAGAAAGCCATTTTCTGTTAGTCCAAAAACCAAATTCACACTCTCTATTAGTTCATGATAAATAAAAATTGTAAATTATGTGATATTTCTAGCAATTTTTATCCTTCTAAATCTTGCTATCATTAACGTAAGTAAGAATATGCTGCTAGGGTAAAAATCGATGGTTTTGTTGAACTAGGCATTTTTTTACAAAAAAAAAGGGAAATGGACTAATAATATTTAAACAGTTGATTCTGTGCAATATCTTCGTTAATAAATTCCCACTTTGAGGAGATTTTCCCACCTGGTATCACCGATCACCATAAAAAGGTCGTATACCAAACATATTGCAGGGCAATAGGCGTTGACGGGTAATCTACCGCCCATCGGCTATCGGCTTACAATTTACATCTATTGCTATACTAATAACTATTCTGTGGCACTGAGTTCTATCTTCTACTAGAGATGGTATCCTGAATGAAGTGTTTCGCGTTGTGATGGGTAAACGACGGTTTGGGCCCATAATGTCAAAAATTCAAAATGACAGATTCCCAAATCGTCAGAAGTTAGAATTTTGTGGCAAATGGTCAGAAATGCGTCGCGTAGAAAAGCCTCTATGAACGTAATGCTCCTTCGACTAAATGCGTTTTTGACGTATTGCTATTTTTATCAAATGCTCTATCAACGATTTGCGTCTCGATAGTCCAACTGCGATTTTAACGAATAGCGCCTAATCACTAAAAAAATCCAAAAAAAGGCAAGATGCAAAAAGGTCTAAGGTTCCATGGTATCGCGTTGCGTTTTTTTCTGTCGCCCAATTAGAATAATTAATTATATTTAATTTTAAAAAATATTGCACGTTGTGGAGCTTTCCTTTGGCACTTTGCCGTTGTGCGTAAAATTAAAAAATGTGTCTACTATAATGCAGACGACGGTATATAATATAAAACTTACGCGATTGAGACCAAACGTTCAATTGAGTCAACTGTGGCGGGTTGGCCACAGTAGAACGGAACACTGCGGTAAAGTGTAGCGTCATCTCTAGCGCTACATAGATCTCAATGGTCCATGACCACAAAATGTCATCACCATGAACAAGCTAAACGTATGGCTCGTAAAACCAAGAGTGATTTAGAATAATAGTGCTCGGCTAATGTGGGTGTTTTATTTTACAGTTTTAGGAGCTATTTAAATAAATGGTTATTGTCTGATTTCGATATGCGATTTTTTTACGATGCGACTCATTCTAAATTTGAAATTTCCCATTCCGGCGAATGCCGCTGACTAAACTTTATAAAGTGATAAATGTTTTGTATGCAAATAGAATTCACGTATTAAAGCATTTGCTAATGTCAATCATTATTAAATTACACTCCACAAATTCTGGACAAATTTTCAAGTGCAACGTTAAATATAATAATTATAATCAAAGTGCTTTCGAAATTTTGTTTGTGGTGTAAGTGCCTTTAAAATAAATTGAACTTGGATACGCATATTAAACCTCAACTTTAGTTTACGAACGGAAAAATCAAAACTCTTTTGACATCCAAAAAAAGTTATATAAAAAAAAGTTTCTAATAAAATGAAAGAAAAAATCAAAACTCTTTCGATATTTAAAAAAGTTATCACAAAAAAGTTTCTAATAAAAAAAAAACATAGATATAAAGCAAGTGGAAAGCGTACAATGAATGATAAATGTGTGAGCGAACATCCGATCGGCAAGAAGTAGGTACAATAAACACCAAGTTCCAAGCACCAAGTGCAATGAATCAAAACAAAACAATGTGATTATCCTCTCGCGTTATATGTGCGACACGAGCTATGAGCGCAAGCGATTTATTATTTTACGAGAATTAATTTTGGAGAAAGACGAAAGACTGTTTTAGTAGCGTGCCCACGTGGGAGGCTTTTGCTGATAGTGGAACGTAGGCTGAATGCTGAATTTCTTTATTACAATATTGAGTTTTAAATACAACATAATAAAACCTCAAAAAAAGCCTATGTTTATTTATCTACATAATAAAAATTTTGATATTTTCTACTTCCGTCATCTATAGTTAAAAAAAGTATATTGTGTTGTTTTAAATTCACCTATATCAAAGCAAGATATTACTTACATAATGAAAAAACTTTTTTTAAAAACGATCAATGTTGTTGTCTCTATTTTCATTCCTTATAATAAAAATAATATACATTTATAAAATATTTATTAGGTAGTATGGTGTTTAATTTTAAAATATTTTTACAGTACAATTTTTTCAACATATGTGTAACAAAAACGCCTATAATTTTTAATAGTACCTACGTAACTCGTGTTACCCAAGAAAGCTTACAATTTACAATACACAGAAGTTCCACAAACCGCTAGCTCAAGTAACTTACACCAGTGTCGAAGTTCGATAAGAGTCGAGCTCAGGAAATGAAGCCGGCGGAGGAGGCGCGATAAATCCAACCGCGCTCGAGACAAAGAACTTGCCACTTCTTGCAGCTTTATTAACTTGGTGCATGTGACAAATTGGCGCGAACGCCAATATGGCCGACACAAAATGGCGGATGTGTATAAAAATAAGTTGGTTTTAAATTAATGTTACGTGATAGTTTTTCTGATAAAATAAGGCTTCTTAAATAGTCGTTTTCTTCTGTGCGTTACTGATTGAATTAACAGCCCCTTAGCCCTTAAGACAAATTTTAAGCCTTTGTAAGTTCAAAGGCTTAAAATTTGTATTCGATTAAAAATGTATTGAGATTATACCTGTCTCTACGAAGATTACAGTGAATGGCGACAATCTTTTTTAATTTGCCAATCTCAACCATAAACTTTAGGACTATTGTTCGGTTAACAGATGCAATTTAAAAATGTACGGTCTAACTATCGTCGGTAAAACAAAGTGAAAACAAATCTCAAACACAACATTAATAGATAACACTAATCGAAAACACACGAACCGTAATTCAATCGTTTAAATTCTCGCTCCAAATAATTCGAATATCGAAACAAGAAACAAAGGCGCATCATTCAAACGATTCGTTCATTTCGTTCACAAACAGATTGAGAATTGAGTGAACAATATCTTAGTCGCTGATTATGGGAATAAAATAGGATACCGCGTTAAAATCAAAAGTGAAGCTAACATATTGAGCATTGTGTCTGATAGTCTGATCTAGAATAGAATAAAATTACTCTTTATTGTGGCCATATAACAAAATGTACTTAAAATTACTATGACAATATTATAACATATTGCCCCACAATAGGCGGCCTTATCGCTCAAAGCGATCTCTTCCAAGCAACCAACTTTTGGACGGACAATCATGATGCCCTGTTTGGCAATCATTGTGAAGTGGAGATGGTTCTTATCTCTCATAGCATAAAAAGGTCAATTAATAGAATTAATACATAGAAACAATAGACTAATATCTTAGTTCGAGAAAAACCTTGTCATGTTTAATAACTATTTATAGACGTCCGCAATTTAATTACTTTTCCTACTAAGTATATATATTTTTTATTGTCGTATGTGTATCAAATAAATAACATACCCAATGTAACCGATCGCAATCTATAGGTATAGGTATTAGGTATTATACACATTTTATGATACCTACATGTCATGTAAAAATACTTAAAAAATATTTTTTAGTAGTCAAATCCAATCTCCAATTAATGGTATTACTGGCATGGTGGCTACTTGGTTTTTAAGTTATTTGCGTATTAATAATTTGTTTTTCTCGAAGAGATATCTATCTAAATACCTCTCTCATGGTATTGTTTCTCGCGGTGTCTCCGTTCCTTGTTATAGTGATCTTATTTTGCAATAATCCAGCAAAGCAATGCTAATTTCCTGTAGCAGATGGGACGCGACGCTCACCGGTTGTTTTAAATAGGGTTTAAACTTCTCCATAAACGATTGTTTTCACAATATAAAATAGGAAGTCGAGCCCTTTACGTTAAATCGAAGATTACCTCTATCTTTTGTTTAGGTGTCTGTTGGGATGGTTGGGTTATTGAAAGGTTTGGTATATTATTTTGTTTTTAATTGTGTAAACAGGCATTTTATTTTGTTTAGAGAATAGGATAATAATATTAAAATATACAAATGTTACACTAGGCACAGAAAAAAAAATTAAAAAGTTAAGTTTATATACTTTGTTTTTTTTATCGGGGGTAGACTTCCTATGCAGGGGTCATCTAGGTGGGTACCCCAACAGTGCCAGTTATTCTACCGCCTGAGCAGTAATGTGAAAACATTACTGGGCTACGGTAGGAGGGCACTGTAGCTAGTGAAATTACTGGGCTAAAGAGTCTTATTAACATCTTATGACTCTTGAGTAAGAAGCGTTGGTGCAGTGCACCTAGAATTTCACATTATTGTAAAATCTTAGGTAGCACAGTACTGATTATGGGCAGCGTTACATCTTAACATCAGGAGTGCGTCTTGCTCGTCTTCTACTTCATAATATAAAAAAACGTATACGCAGATTTTTTTATTAAAACTACTATAAATATGTCTCCATGCGAGAAATTAATGAACTTCATTAAACAACCTAGTTCAAAGTTAGACCAAAAAGCTCAAAGTTACCCAAGATGACTGTACAATAAAAAAAATAATTAAAAGGTTAACTTTATATTTTTACCACATAGATTATAATATATAATACATACTAGCTGTGCCCAGGGGTTTAACCCGCTGTACTATAGTATATGTGTTATTCCAGGGTCTAAGCTATCTCTTTACCAAATTTCAGCTCAATTGGTCCACCCGTTTATACGTGAAAGAGTAACAAACATACATCCAGACATCCATTCTTACAAACTTTCACGTTTATAATACGAGTATTAGTAAGATTATGTAATATTGTACATATCATGTAATCTTGTCTTTTAATATGATTAGGAATCAAATAGGTACGTACGTAAGTACTCCTTTTTTTCATTAAACTCTATTATAATATAATATTAAATTTCCGATCGAGGTCAGATGCTGCAGATATGAAAATGCGAAATGTTAGAATAAACGCGCGACACACTGACAGACAGACAGTAGGAAATTGCGGCCGGGATCGGCACATCTTGTCATGTCACGTAGATTTTAATAATATGCCGATGTTTCGCATGAATTTTGTGATAATATTGAAATTCATAGGGTCGGTGGCATTTTATTGTAGGTGTAGATTTTTTTCCTATTTTCAGAGAGTAATAACTAAGTTTAAGTAAGTTTAAGAGCTGGCAAAAAATTCAAACGGTACCAATATCATAAAAATTTTACCACCCGCCCTATCATAATTCGGTTTTTTTTTTTTTTTTTTTTAATTCAGAATAGGCCTACGTTTGACCGCATCCCACCTGATGGAAAGTGAAGATGCGGTCGACTATGAATCACGTAAGATGCCTAGAAAGGTACCTATTCACTCATGCCTTAAAGATACTCAAGTTGTACCGTTCAGGAAACACGGATGACGGCAATATGTTCCAAATGCGACCAGTTCTAATTAAAACAAATGAAGCAAAACGCCTGGTGCGGGCAGTTGGTAGCGCATTCGAGAGAGCGAACGGGCTTGGAGGATTTTATCTAATATATAAAATTCTCGTGTCACAGTTTTCGTTGCCATACTCCTCCGAAACGGCTTGACCGATTTTGATAAAAAATTTTGTGCTTATCCGGTATCTATGAGAATCGACCAACATCTATTTTTCATCCCCCTAAATGTTAGGGGTAGTCCACCCCTAAATTTTTTATTTTATTTTTTAGACAAAATTTTTAACTTCTATTTTTTTATGATACAACATACAAAAATACATACAATCCTCAATTTTCACCTTTCTACGATCAACCCTTATTTTTTAATAGCCATTTTAGTAATTTAATCATTTTTCCTCTCCGGTCGAAAACTGATCAATCGTCATTTAATTAGTTATCCCCGCCAGATGTCTACAGGTGTCACTTCTGACCCAGTAAACAGCACGGAGTAGGGATGAGAACGAAGCCGGTCTCCTTTCTTTCTCACTCCCTACACAGTTGTCGGCCATCATTATTGTTTATGCATCAAGTGTAGTAGTAACGTTGACAATTATTATTTTGCTATCTCAGTGTAACTCTCATATTAACTTTTAATCATTCCTATTTTATCAATAATAATTAAATTATCAATTTTGAGTGTATTTTGCACGATTAGTTAATCAAGTGATTTTATAACCTCAAAAGTACTCAACACGTGACACGAGCTTTCAATAACAACGGATTTTGTGTTGTAAGTATACTTTTTTTTATTTATATCGAAAATGTTGTTGATCTTATAAAAATGTTATTTAAATTTAATTTTATAAAAAAATGTAATTGAACAATTAAGATTTTCTTAGTTTCCAAAATATCAATCATTATGAATCTTTATTTTGAAATGTCAATGGAAATATTGGTTGTATGAAAAAATTATAAGAGACAATGTTTTCATAAAATTTAATTTTTTACTTTTGTTTGAAATTTTTTTCTATAAAACTTATTAGCTTATTTCACGCATATACCACATTCTTACATACATACAATATACACATTCTAACATACATACATACTTCCAATAAGTAAGCTATTTTTTGTCTACACTAGAAATTACTAGGAAATTATTTATATGGCAAAACAACGTTTGCCGGGTAAGCTAGTCTAATATATAAAATTCTCGTGTCACAGTTTTCGTTGCCATACTCCTCCGAAACGGCTTGACCGATTTTGATGAAATTTTTTGTGCTTATCCGGTATCTATGAGAATCGACCAACATCTATTTTTCATCCCCCTAAATGTTAGGGGTAGTCCACCCCTAAATTTTTTTTTTTATTTTTTAGACAAAATTTTTAATTTCTATTTTTTTATGATACAACATACAAAAATACATACAATCCTCAATTTTCACCCTTAAACGATCAATCCTTATTTTTTAATAGCCATTTTAGTAATTTAATCGTTTTTCCTCTCCGGTCGAAAACTGATCAATCGTCATTTAATTAGTTATTTATTATGAAATCTATGAGAATCGGCCAACATCTATTTTTCATCAACTTAAATGTTAGGGGTAGTCCACCCCTAAATTTTTTTTTAAATTTTTTAAACAAAATTTTTAATTTCTATTTTTTTTTGATACAACATACAAAAGTACATACAATCCTCAATTTTCACCCTTATACGATCAACCCTTATTTTTTAATAGCCATTTTAGTAATTTAATCATTTTTCCTCTCCGGTCGAAAACTGATCAATCGTCATTTAATTAGTTATTTATTATTAAAATCTATGAGAATCGGCCAACATCTATTTTTCATCAACTTAAATGTTAGGGGTAGTCCACCCCTAAATTTTTTTTTTTTTTGATTTTTTAAACAAAATTTTTAATTTCTATTTTTTTTTTTGATACAACATACAAAAATACATACAATCCTCAATTTTCACCCTTCTACGATCAACACTTAGTTTTTAATAGCCATTTTAGTAATTTAATTATTTTTCCTCTCCGGTCGAAAACTGATCAATCGTCATTTAATTAGTTATTTATTATTAAATTATTATTTATTATTATTTATTTATATTTTTTATTTATTATTATTTATTTATTTATAATTTATTTATATGGCAAAACAACGTTTGCCGGGTAAGCTAGTTATTTATAAGAAGGCACAATCAATAGCGTGCCACGTAGGATGATAATCATCTGAAAACTTCCTTCACTCACAAACGTATTGAAACCCGAAAGCTATCTAAATCCACAATAAATGAAGTTTTGGTTTTATTTACGTATCGGGTCCCTTCCCGCCGCCGCCCGGCTCTCGATCAGATGCGGTGACATTTACACATTCCTATCATATCCCACCCATCCTTGCGAAACGTGACCTGCAGGGGCGGACACAGGACTATACAGGGGTTTTAGCCCCCTTTTACTCCCATGTATATTATAATATGTGTCTGGAGATAGAACTAGGTGTTTATTATTATTGGAAAATTTGACTACTAAAATATATGAGAAAACTTGGGATAATCAACTAGAAATAAGAACATTGACATAAAATTAAGACTGTAGTTAAACCAAAGTCATCCAAAAGTTCAAAATATTAAAACTACAAACCTAAAAGCTAACTGAATCCACAAAAAATGAAGTTTTGGTTTTATTTACGAATCGGGTCCCTTCCCGCCGCCGCCCGGCTCTCGATCAGATGCGGTGACATTTACACATTCCTATCATATCCCACCCATCCTTGCGAACGTGACCTACAGGGGTAGACTCAGGACTATACAGGGGTTTTAGCTCCCTTTTAATCTCACGTCTCTATGTATGTAGAGGTAGAACTCGGAATTTTTAGTTATTGGAAGATCTTTACAACTGAAATAAATGTAAAAACATGCAGTATGCTACTAGAAATAATCAGTAGCGAAATTAAGACTCGTTAAATCATAGTGTTCCTAAAGTTTAAAATGTAGAAAAAATTACTTCAAATGAATTTTAGTAAAAATTTTAGACTTCAGGTTTTACTCAAGACTCAATAAAGTTTTACTCAATACAAATAAAGCCCAGAAATAAGAAGTTCAACTGAACATTCAACTGAATATTAGAAAAGAGTTCACACATTTCGCCAAACAACAACTTGACATGCAATTGTTGTTAACTAACTAACTAAGACGGCGCAGCGACCCAAACTGAGTCTTGGCCTCCGACACAAGAATACGCCATTCCTGCCTGTCCTGCGCTATCGCTTCCCAAGACTCAGCTTGGAGCGCTCTCAGGTCCTTCAGTACTTCGTCCTTCCAGCGGTACTTTGGACGCCCCACCGGCCGCTTGCCGGTAGCTCGTCCCAAGTACTACCGTTGTTAAAATGTAATTAAAATAGTACCCCTACGTAGTCCTCACTCCAGCCCTGTTTAGCTACGTCCTACGGGGTATAGGTCAGATATTTCAATTCTCCGTCGGATATTGGCGGGGCCGTGACGACGCATACATCTCAGATCGGCACCGTCCACAGCTATCGAAATATTGAAATCTTGTGTGCATTGAGTTATGCCGGTCGCCTATGTTTGTGATGCAGAGATCGCAAATATACCTACTTATGTTAGGGTTGCCAGATTATATCTCGCAATATATTGGATCGGGTTTTTTATTGTACTTTCATTTAAGCTAGGTTTAACTCGGTTTTTGAGAATAGTGACGGTTCTTGGATAAAAAAAAATCAAAATCATTTATTTCGGACTCTCGGCCCATATGTCCACAAAACAGTACAAATTGAAATACATTATAAAATAAATTACATAAAAAAAATCAAATTACATATAAAAAAATGAAAATAAAACTATCCAGATAAAATTAAATTAAACGTTAAAAAATATTATTCAAAAATTAAATACAATTAATTTATGTTATTCAAAAATTAAATTAAATTATTTCTTAATTGTTTATGGTTTTTTGAAACGTTATTTTTAATATTTACTATTTTATGTGTTGTTATATAGAAATTTCTAATATTTCTACACAATACATACAAGTGGATATGTTAGGATTGCTCACATGTCGGGTTGTTTATTGTTACTCGATATTTACCACCATCATTCCTGATTTTAACAGATTTGTAGTTCTAAGACAGTTTTGGCATAGCATGAACTCCGTCACGTTGTTCAAACCTACGCTCCCTTTAAGAAATTATTTCATAGCGGATGTTACGTCATCTATCACTGAGTCAAATATTATCAACTAATTTTTTATGCGCTTTGTTGTTCGTCGATAGATTAACCCTATTTTTAGTGTCCCTTAACTTATCCTTTTTTCGAGTAAAAGAGTATTCTAAATTCAAAAGAATGGCCGAGAAGAGGCTAATTTCGTCGACTGATATTATGCAGGGCTGATCTTAGGAATTTTCAACAAATTATATCTATGAATTTATATTTCCAAATTTGTGCGAGCGAGAAAGCGTCAACCGCTATATTCGATCTTATGAGAAGTTACTTGTGCCGCCGATTTTTTTGTTATAATATTGAAAAGGTATATTAAAGTTTATAAGTTCTACCAGGGTAGAACTTCTAAAAACTGTTTTTAGACTCATTTGAGTGTTCCCCTCCACGGAAATCTTTAGTAAAAGGCGAAAGATTTATGCGTTATGAAGGGAAACCAGAGTGACGATAACTGCACTACACGAATAATGCCATAGCGTGCGCGAGAATCTCGTCACCGCGATCTAGGATTAGAGCTGCTCATGTCGATACGCCATCTAGTGAAAATTATTGGAACTAAGATAGTGTGAAGTGTGGACTAGTATCGTCTCATAGTTTCAACGGCTTAAAAGTACCAAATATGTACCTACCTAATAAGTTTAATAAAAAAACAAGTTTTTATACAAAGTTCAAAAATATTTTAATTTTTCATTTACTTAGACATTAATTTTTAGTAGTAATGAGATAAATACATAATGACTACTTATATAAAATTCTGCGTAATGTATAAAAATAAGAGAATTTCTTTAATATATTATGTATTTTTTATAAAAATTAACTGCAATTGCAAGTTCCAAAATATATTGCATACATGTACATCGATGTCTGTGAAACGTCTAGTCCCTTATCTGCGCGTACGCAGTCTGCTTACCACAAAGGTCCTCCAGACGTGACCTATGACATCATCATCAATCGAATATCAACATTAAAGTTAAAGCCATAAGGATCAAATTTCCTGACATTTCCTACTTAATAAACTGCTGTATATTCTGTGGTTGTATAAATTGCAATTCGAATTTTAAATCAAAAGCGCTAACGTTCGATTTAGATTGATTTATTTATGAAAGGGTGACAATTTAGGAGACAACGCGTTGATGTCTTTTACTCGTACTTCTTAGGACTATTTTGATCTTTATTTGTTTTAGCTACAAGGTTGATTTTTGTGTACATCTTTGGTAGTTATTACCTTTTGTTCGTGTCACTGGAATCCAATACTGGAGTTCAGGACAGTATCGATTCAAGATCGAATTTGTAACGGAATGATGCGTGCGCGGACTTTTTAGTTGCGAATTTAGTGAATCATGGTTTCCTTGAAAGAGTGCTACAGTGGTTAGTCATTGTAGAAGTTGCTACTATAAGTAGCATGACTTCGCACGTCGCGTCGTTAATACCTTGTACTCCGGTACTTAGGTTTTATACAGATATTATTTTTATAATTAAAGCGTTAAGGCTTGAGGTTTTTCAAGTAAAATAAATATTTATGTCCTAACTTTTTAACTTTAAAACATGCATTTTGTACGTATTCTAGAGTTAAAAAAGTGGGGGCAATTATAATTATTGGTGTTAAATCAAACTTTTTCACATGTGACTTTGTCTGTAGAACAACGACCTATCTGTAGATAGGTTGAATTGCGAGGTCGAACGCCGGCTTCAATCATAACACCTCCAGCTTTTAAGTACACTAATTATATAAAAGTTGTCTGTTTAAATAATAAGCTAAATAATGTATAATGTGTGTGGGTCTTTAGTTACCTTAATAAAGAAATTTTATTTTAATTTAATTTTCAGAACCTATAGGTAATCCAGCTTTTCAGAAACTATATTTTTAAACCAAGATATTTGTCATATTATGTTCATAACTATTTCTTGTATTTTGGTATGCAATAAAGTATCATTCTATTCTATTCTATTTGTCCAAACCACCTCCCCATACTCGTACAATACATCGCTCTGGTACAAGAATCGCATGCGATCTCAGTAACAAGCGCGGACGCAGACAAGATCGCATCGGGACAATTTGTTCACGCGATTTATGGTCCCGCGGGATAGGCACCGTGACCAGGTGGCCCTGTCACCTATAGGGACCTATAGGGACTTATTTATTGAAGAAAATAGCAGTAGAGAATCTATGATTTTTGTTTTGGTAGAATAAGTTTATGAGGAGGGCAAAGTTGAGAAAAAATCTCGCTAACGGAGACCTAGGTACCTACAGTGTATATTTTTAGTAAACAAGGGTTAGGATTTTTGGACTAGAATTCACTGATAAATACGATAAACTAACAGTTTAGATTGTGAAGAGCTCAAGAAATCAATAATATTTTTTTTGTTACCTATTTAATTGTTTATTGGGTTTATATCAGATAAACCTAATATACTTTGGGACTTAACTTCGCTTTTTGTTTTGGAGGAAGAAGCTTAACCTCGCTAAGAGACGTACTGTACGTCTGTAGTAATTAAGGATTAAGATATTTATTATTAAATTAATAACCATTTAATTAAGTAACTTCTATTCTTATTAGCGATTTATGGTCCCGCGGGATAGGCACCGTGACCAGGTGGCCCTGTCACACCCTGCGGACCTATAGGGACTTATTTATTGTAGGCAATAGTGGGTCCAGGATTTTTGTTTTGCAGGGAAGATGTGGGACTAAATCTCGCTGACTTACAGTAGTGTACGGTACGATACGGTGGTGCAGTAACTAAGGTTAAGATTTTGGGATTGAATCTGATAAATATCCGTTGTAACAAAAAGCTAAAATTTTGGGGCTGAATTTTTCTAATAGATACGCACACATGTTACCACTTACCGCCACCACTAAAAGGATTAAAATCCATCCCAAAGTCTAGCTCTTTCCTAGTTATCAATATTCTACCATTCAAATAAAGTTTTGTTTCGTGACTAGGCGCGAACCGTGCGCAAGGCACTTGTAAACCAATACATTTAATTGGCGAGGGGCGTCGTGCCTCAGAAATTGTAGCCTTAACTCGATAGAGATGTTGCATTGTCTTTGCTTTTGTTTGTCTTTGGTTCGAGGCATAAATCCTTCGTGGATAATTCCTCATAGTGAATAAACTTCCATTTGAAGATGTTGAGATTTTGAATTGTTTATGGAATAGAAATAGACACAGTTTTTTTTTTGCATCATACTTTTTTGAATAAACTATATTCACAGAATTAACAATCAATAATTAAATAATTCTATGAAGTCATAGAATTATTTAATCATCAAATAATTCATTAAAATTTCTTTGTCTACATTATATTACTTTCTCATTATTTAATTTTAAAAAATATTTATTAAAATAAAAATAAAAACTGTTCCTTCTTTTAAAATGCAACCTAATCCGCCGGTTCACATCTAGTTAATATAAAAAAAAACTAATCAAATTCCATGTTATGATCCACTTTCAATTTAATCAGCATGTAATCAATTAAGACTACAGTTATTGATGATAATAATTAAAATTATTGACAGTAAACTAATTACTACTCCAACATTCTGTACTATCTAAATACTTATAAGTGAGGGCGCCACCAACTATGCATAAGTATATTTACTGTATGACAGAAAATAGTTCCATTTTAGGCCACAATCTAATGAATTTAGACAGAAAATATTTTCCATTTTCAAATTACACGTCAATAAACTTGAAGTCAGGAACATTTTAACTGGCGGATGGGTGCATATTAAAACTGGACGCTTATAATAAGAAGTAAATTGGTCTCTTTCAATTACGTGGTAGCATTAAGTAGCGTAATCATTAATTAAGTTATTAAGCTACCGATTGCCACTTAAGTTACTTTTAGGGTTCCGTACCTCAAAAGGAAAAAACGGAACCCTTATAGGATCACTTTGTTGTCCGTCCGTCTGTCTGTCTGTCTGTCTGTCTGTCAAGACCCTTTTTCTCAGGAACGAGTGGAGGTAACAAGCTGAAATTTATAGGAAATACTAAGGTCTATTGCCTCTTAGAGCTGTGAAAATTTCAAACTACTAGGTCAACGCAATCAAAAGATATAGTCGAATATGTCGCAAATTGCAGCAAATTTTCGACATTACCAAATAAATCAAAACCTACGGGGCACTTCCCGTAAACTCAGAATCTTGAAATTTGGCACGAAGTAACTCCTTAGAGCACAGATAAAGGAAAAATTGCGAAAACCATAAATTTTTATTTGTATCATATGAAAAAAATATTTTGAATAATTTTATACCTACTACCCCTTTTCTCATGAACGCGTGGACGTATTAAATTGAAATTCATATCAAATACTCAAGTCTATAATACCTTTAAACTGTAATAAAATCAAACCTCTATGTCAACGCATTCAAAAGAAACAGCAATTTTAGTCGTAATTTTAAACTCGCAACTACTCTCAAAAAATCAAAACCTACAGGGTACTTCCCGTGAACTTAGAATCTTGAAAATTGGCACAAAGCAACTTCTTAGAGCACAGATAAAGGAAAAATTGCGAAAACTGTACATTTTTAGTTACATCATATAAAAAAATATTTTTAATAATTTCATACTTACTACCTTATTTCTCATGAACGCGTGCAGGTATTAAACTGAAATTCATATCAAATACTAAGGTCTATAATACCTTTAAACTGTAATAAAATCAAATCTCTATCTCAACGCATTCAAAAGAAACAGCAATTATAGCCGTATATTTTAACTCGCGACTACTCTCAAGGGAATCAAAACCTACAGGGTACTTGCCGTTAACTCAGAATCTTGAAATTTGGTACGCAGCAACGTCTTAAATCATAGGCACAGGAAAAATTGCGAAAACTGTAAATTTTTAGTTACATCATATAAAAAATATTTTTAATAATTTTGTATTTATTATCCCTTTCCTCAAGAACGCGTACAGGTATTAAATTGAAATTCATACCAAATACTCAGCTTTATAATAACTTTAAGCTGTAAAAAAATCAAACATCTATGTCAACGCAATCAAAAGAAACAGCAATTTTAGCCGCATATTTTCAAACTCGCAAGTACTCGCAAGGGAATCAAAACCTACAGTATATAATATTATACCCACTTTTCCTTAGGGTTCCGTAGAAACCCGTAGGTTTGTACGGAACCCTCGGTGCTCGAGTCCTACTCGTACTTGACCGGTTTTTTTTATCTTACTTTTTCAATTAAAGTTGGTACAATTATTCGAAAATGTACCGCTTACAACATAATTAATATTATTGGTAGAAAACTAATTGAAAATGTAGATATTTAATTGCATGTCAGTTTAAGTATAGACAAAATGATTAATTATTTTTCATATAAAAAATTCAGGTTTTACTCTTTAACAGATTAAGATTTAAGAAAGCTTTTAAGTCTGAATAAAAAAGGGTTAATACAATAGCTACTAACAAGGTTAAACAGAACGACAAACTTAATAAAACTCGAATTTCGAATTGTAAAAAAATGTTTACACACTAAAAAACCGCTACTACCTATAAAACCACCTATAAAATAGTAGCTTAACCAAACATTTTTATTTAAAATTAAAATACTACATGTTAAAATGTAACATAAAATCAACAAACCTAACCATAATAAATCTATCACAGAGCAACATCTCGAAACTTCGAATAACCAATAAAATAAAATCAAGACCACAGATAAAACTTAAAATGCAAATGTGGCGGGAAAAATGAGATAATCTGACTATTAGGTATAAATTAAGTGCGAAGTGAGGTATGCAGCACAATTATATTGTCACGAGAGGAGTGCGATCCTGGTCGCACCTGTACCACTTATCCGGGTGGAAATCTGCGCGAGCGCATGCCATTTTCGTGCTACAGATTTAAAAAACATTCTATTATTTTAATGTGTTTTTAGTAACGTTTATTCAAAAAAAATTAAAATATTATGATCGATATATTTAAATATTATATTGTACGTTTTAATTTGGAAGAAGAAATATACTGATGGGATAACGAAAATCGAGAAAAACAATAAATGTACGAATGTCACATATAATGACAGTCTCACTTTTGTGCCACAGAGTCCAAAATCAATGTTGCCACTGTAAGAAATTTTAATTTCATATCATCTTCCTGTCCTTCCACAGAGTTAAAATGCAAATGTGGCGGGAAAAATGAGATAATCTGACTATTAGGTATAAATTAAGTGCGAAGTGAGGTATGCAGCACAATTATATTGTCACGAGAGTAGTGCGATCCTGGTCGCACCTGTACCACTTATCCGTGTGGAAATCTGCGCGAGCGCATGCCATTTTCGTGCTACAGATTTAAAAAACATTCTGTATTTAAAAATGTGTTTTTAGTGTCAAATCATTTTACTGTTTTCTATCTTTATAGTTATGTTTATTCGAACAAAATTATTTAAAATATTATGATCGATATATTTAAATACTACATTCGACGTTTTAAATATGGAAGAAGAAATATACTGGAGGGATCACGAAAATTGAGTGTTTTTTAACCCCCGACGCAAAAACGACGGGGTGTTATAAGTTTGACGTGACTGTCTGTCTGTCTGTGTGTGTGTGTGTGTGTGTGTGTGTGTGTGTGTGTGTGTGTGTGTGTGTGTGTGTGTGTGTGTCTGTCTGTGGCATCGTAGCTCCCAAACGGATGAACGGATTTTGATTTAGTTTTTTTTTTGTTTGAAAGTAGAGTTAGTCGAGAGTATTCTTAGCCATGTTTGGTGGAAATCGATCCAAGATGGCCGCCGCTACAAAATGGCGGATTACTTTTTTCTTCCACGACCCCCTCAATATGGGTATCAAATGAAAGGACATGACGAGTAAAATACAGCCCACTATATAAAATTTAAAATCCATGATGGCCGCCACCACAAAATGGTGAATTACGTATTGCGTTGGGGGTTTTTTAACCCCCGACGCAAAAACGACGGGGTGTTATAAGTTTGTGTGTGTGTGTGTGTGTGTGTGTGTGTGTGTGTTTTGTGTGTGTGTGTGTGTGTGTGTGTGTGTGTGTCTGTCTGTGGCATCGTAGCTCCCAAACGGATGAACGGATTTTGATTTAATTTTTTTTGTTTGAAAGTAGAGTTAGTCGAGAGTGTTTTTAGCCATGTTTGGTGGAAATCGATCCAAGATGGCCGCCGCTACAAAATGACGGATTACTTTTTTCTTCGACGACCTCATCGATATGGGTATCAAATGAAAGGGCTGAACGAGTAAAATACAGCCCACTATATAAAATTTAAAATCCAAGATGGCCGCCAAAAAAAATTTTAATTGCGTATTGCGTTGGGGGTTTTTTAAATTTTTAATTTAATTCACTTGTTAAATTTTTAATTTAATTCAATTGTTTGGTGACAAATCATTTGTACTGTTTTCTATATTACTACGTTTATTTAAACAAAATAATTTCATACTTATATTATCATCTATCTGTCTCTACAAATGTATCATGACACAATTATATTGCTACGTTCTACAGTTTATAAAAAATATTCTACGTTTTAAAATATGTTTTTTGTTAATTATACGGCTATAATTTAGAACTTTTCTGTATGAATTATTTTCACGTTTATTAAATAAAATGATATTATTAAAATATGATTATCTATAGGTATATATTATGGTACAATTATGAATATTGTCACGACAGGAGTGCGATTATGGTCACACCTGTACCACTTATCCGTGTGGAAATCTGCGCGAGTGCATGCCATTTTCGTGCTACAATTTAAAAATATTCTACGTCTTAAAAAATATAATATTTATTATTTTATTAATTCATTATGGGTTAGCTTTCGACTACGATGTTAAGCGACGATGTGACCAAAGATGGTAGCAGACTAAACGTAGAAGGCGGGATAAATCCCTCCCTGTCCCTATATTATTTTTGTTTGGAGATATTGACTTCCCATTAGGTGTTAGAATGAGGTATTCGGTACAATTATATTATCCTGAGAGGAGTGCGAACGTGGTCGCACCTGTAACCTATCTCGGCAAAGATCTGCGCGTGCGCACGCCACGCTCGCACTTTGCATTGGTGTGACTTTGGTGCTTTTAAATATTAGATTGGAATTTTATTGCCTGCTTAATTTTAAAATTCAAATACATAGAACAAAAAAAAGCATAACAAAAATATATAGGTATATAGCAAACATTAAAATTAAATAATCATAATAATAAGAATATTTGTTTTTTTATATATTTATATAGAGCAATTTTGTAATTTTATCGGATTTTTTTTACGAAAAAAAAAACTGGAAAAATTCATAGTTATAATTCATGGATTATTAAAATGCATTTATTAAAAAAAGCTTTAATAGATAATATAGAGCACTTCTGCAAGCCCTAAGCCCAGTCAGTCAGTTCTTTTAGAAATGTAAAAGCCGTTTATGAAAGTACATTTTATATTGTGGTTTTTAATGGCAGCACATTTTTTCAATTTATTTAATAATTTATATTTATATTTTTCAAACGTATCTTTATTTCCATCCTAATTTTCTTTTGTATATATCCCAGATTTTATATTATGAAGCAGTGTTTTTTATACCATATTATAATTAATTAAATAATTATGTAACTAAAATAGATAAATCTGTCTCACTAAATAAATGCAAAAATTTGGATGTTTGTATTTATGGCGGAGTGCGTATAATATATTTAATTAAAGAGCGCCAGGATGTGCATAAATCACTATATTAATACCAAAATTTGGCTCCCACGCGTCAGTGATTTATTCTTGTGCTATTTTAAAACAAGACTATCTATAGAAATAATTTGAATAGAAAGACTTAAGGCCACAGCTCACTCGAGCCACCGCCTCGCCTCGTGCGGTTAGTATTCTTTATATGGACTTGTATAGGTATGCGCTCACTACATCAACTCCGTAGCGTCGCCGGATCGCCTCGGTCGCAAGGCGAGGCGGTGCGGAGTGGGAGCCGGGTGGCTCTAATGAGCTATGACCCTTAAAATAACAAATCCTAACTATAACCCTACTCGAACAATCTATATAAAAAGTTGTTGTGTAATAAATAGATATTCCTCCCTAGCTCTCGATTCACTTGTACTCTGTAATCAATATAACCAAAACGCTGTTAGTGGAAAACTAAACTACTTACAAAACTAAAGGGATATCTAGAGGTATAAATGTTACCTCCATTTTGAAGGCATTTTAGATATTTGTACAGTAATTATTATAATATTATTATCTTAGCCCAGTCAATGAGTGCCCAAAAAGGGTATGTGGATCGAAAAGTCGAAAGCAGAAAAACTAACTTAGTAACTTTGTTTGGACTAGTTAGGAGATAAACATACTAAAAGTCCCCACCCCTCCGAGGTGAGCCCGAGGGGGGGGAGGCCGAAGAAGGTCCCATTTTTAGGTTTTTTGCTTATATGTCAAAAACTGTGCTTTGTACGATATTTTATTGTACTACATTATTAAACCTCATAAAATTTTCTACAACTTCGGCCTTAACACTTTTCATCTATCTCCAATCGTCGTCCAGCTATAAGCTTCCAAACATGGTCTATTTTGAAGACGCTTAAATTAGTTTTCCATACAAAGTTGGTAAAAAAATCTTACAAATAAAATTTGACCAACTTCTGGTTGTCGTATCATAATGAAACTTTGCAAATGTCTAGAAATCTGACGACAGTTTAATAATCTGGTACCATTGAGCTGATCTGATGATGGAGCCAGGAGGTGTCTAATGAAACTCTTCAATGGCTATTAGTAAACCCGTCGAGTTTGGGCACATAACAATCGAATCGATGAGACTTTTTCATAACACTTGCTGTCGAGGGTCTGATAATGGACCAGGGGGTGCCTACGTCTCATCAATCCGAATGTAATGAGCCTAAACTCGCCGGTTTTACTAATAGCCATTGAAGAGTTTCATTAGACACCTCCTGGCTCCATCATCAGATCAGCTCAGTGGTACCAGATTATTAAACTGTCGTCAGATTTCTAGATATTTGCAAAGTTTCATTATGATACGATAACCAGAAGTTGGTCAAATTTTATTTGTAAGATTTTTTTACCAACTTTGTATGGAAAACTAATTTAAGCGTCTTCAAAATAGACAATGTTTGGAAGCTCATAGCTGGACAACGATTGGAGATAGATGAAAAATGTTAAGGCCGAAGTTGTAGAAAATTTTATGAGGTTTAATAATGTAGTACAAGAAAATATCGTACAATGCACAGTTTTTGACATATAAGCAAAAAACCTAAAAATTGGACCTTCTTCGGCCTCCCCCTCCTCGGGCTCACCTCGGAGGGGTGGGGACTTTTAGTATGTTTATCTCCTAACTAGTCCGAACAAAGTTATTAAGTTAGTTTTTCTGCTTTCGACTTTTCGATCCACATTTCTTCTTTTACTGGACTATCTATGAAGTTCTACCAATTGTTTTTCAAAAATACTAGACCGTATAAATTTACACACAGCTCTTATTAATTCAAATTACAACTTGGGTGTCTTCAAGTCGAGGGTTAATAGGTATTTGCTAGGCCTTTGTGTACGTCTACGTCTTCACTTACCAACAGGTGAGACTGTGGTCAAACGCAGTCCTATTTTATACAAAAAAAAAAGAATAACAATCAATATATCGACACGAGAATTGAAATGCCATCTCTACTTCACAATTCACCCGTACCTACTGCAATCGAAGCTAGGAACCTAGGAGCTACGACTTACAGAATATAATTAAATCGTAGCCTCATTGATCGTAACCAAATATTCATGCATGCATTTCAAAATTTTAATTACGTTCTTATTTTATAGTGGTATTATGCGTTTAATTTAATTTTAATTTCAAATATGAATACACAACATAAAATTTAATACAGCTCTAATTAATTCAAAGAATAATCGATATCCCGTCTCTATTTCTCGATTCACCAGCACTGTAATCGATACGCGGCTCACGACTAACACAATATTTTATTGTAGCCAATAATATTATTACCTAAGCACGCAATTTTATAACAAAAGCATGCACTTTACATATTATTTGCATTTTTAATTACGGACTTCTTATATTAGGTAGGTATTATTTATATAGTACCTCCTTAGTACACAACATAAACTTTATAATACAGCTCTAATTAATTCAAAGAATAATCGATATCCCGTGTCTATTTCTCGATTCACCAGTCCTGTAATCGATACGGGGCTCACGACTAACACAATATTTTATTGTAGCCAATTAAAACTGCCCTTCTTATTGAGTGCGAGTCCGTCCGTTAGTTTTGACTTATTCGTGTAGATAGCGCCACCGGCTAACAATGTGCCAACTATCCTCTCGACGATTTACATTTATTTATTTTAGCTTTAGAAATGAGAAATTAGTTAGAAATTGTTTGACATACTGTTCTTATTGTTTGATTTTGAATTTTAGTCGAGTTCGCGCCCTCTCTTTTTCAATAAGTAGATAAATAAATTTAATTTTGTTCCAATTAGCTCGTGTATTTTTTTATTTACTTTGTCATCTTCTTAACTGTGTTGAATATAATGCATAAGTACAGATTTATAACTCTTGAGCTTGTTAAAATATTCTCACAATATTAAATCAGTGTTAGGACTAGAGCTATACTAAAAAAATCACATTTTTAGAAATGTTAAATTTCCCTGGCTATTTTATATCTGGCAAAACCAAATCGGATGACGACACATTTTCTGCTACTAAAAAAAAAAACAAATTAATTTTGAAAGGTTCCTAAAATAATGTCAAATCAAGTTTTAAAAATATAATGTAAATATATATCTCTTAAATATCGTATAAATATCGTTTTTAAAATAACTAACATTTTCCACATAACCCCTACTCTTCATAAGATAATGGATTCGTCTAAAAGTTAGCCTAGAAGAGATCGCTTTGAGCGATAAGGCCGCCCATTGTGGGTCAATGTGTTATAATACTGTCATAGTAATTTTAAGTAGGTACCTTTTGTTACATTGAACACAATAAAGAGTATTTCTATTATATTCTATTCTAGTAGAGTAGCTAGTATTCCCAAACCTATTCAAGAAGGCAAAAAAAAAAACCTCGTATTAGGCAGCACAGTGGTAGTTTCGCATTCGTTATCGCATCGCACACGGAAACAGCTATCGTATCGTCAGCGGGCGCTTATCACTTCCTAACTGAATTAGATGCCTTTGTTAAACATGTCGCTAATGTCACCTATAATATGTTGTAAAAAGTTATCTAAATATATTATCTATGTATATACAAGGAAATAGTGACCAATAAGTTGCAGTAAGCTGACTAGTATTGTAAGCTATAATGTAATGTTTCTCTGTTTTCCTATATATAGAAGGTATCTTTACAGCCACCGTCATTCTAAAAAACTTGTATTTTTCCTTTCCTGCTTGGTAGTCTGGATGAGATCGCTATTAGCGATAAGACCGCCAATTGTAACATTGCTTAACTGAAATGTACTTTTATAAAGCTTACGTCACACTGAGCGATTGTTCGCTCAGCGAACGCGAACCGGGACGGAATTTTTGTAATGTTCTAGTTTGTACGTGACCCGTCACACATAAAGCGGACGCGAACCGGCGCGGACCGGCCTGCCGCGCCGGGCAGATCGCGTTGATGACAAATGACAACTTGTTCGCGTTCGCTTTGTTCGCTCAGTGTGACGTAAGCTTTAGTGTTAATTGTTTTCTTTGTTGCAATAAAGAGTTATCTATCTATCTATCTAATATCAGCATAGCTTAAACCGCGGGTTGTAATTTGAAACACACATATTTTTTTATAAACAAACTAGCTGCGCCCATCGGTTTTACCCGCTTTACTAAATTTCAGCTCAATCGGTCCACCAGCTTAGGCGTGAAAGAGTAACAATCGTACATCCAGACATCCATACAGTCTTACAAACTTTCACTTTTATAATATTAGTAAAAAGTAAGATTTGAAATATGTACATGTTATTATGTTCCAAGAGCTTATTATATTTTAATGTGCAGAAAGGTTACAATAAATATATACACATACTCTCGCATTGACCCAAACTTTCGTATTTATATAATTTAGCAAATTTGATATTACTCTTATTTTAAAATATACCTGCTTATATGTATACTATTTTTGTTTATATTATTAGAGACATTTAAATCAAATTTCAGCACCAATTTTTAAATACGTATTACAACTATGAATCGTAATTATCTGAACCAAAAACTATAATTCACTTTCACCCACATATTAGCAGTTAAGTACCTATAACAAAGTTAAACCAATTTCGAGTGTAAATTCGCATTGAGCCTGATAACAGCGATAAGGCGGAGTTTTTCAGAACATGCTGTATAATTGTGGAGCAAACGCTATCTAAGCGGTAGATGCGGGCGTTATCGTCACTCCTGCGTATCGCGATTACTTTTTTGCCCCTATTATAGACGCCAGTTTTGCAATGATTGTTATGTTATTTTATAGAGAAAAAAATACAATTTATGTACTCCAGGAAAATTATAAGTTTATAGGTAGGTATACTACAGCGGGTGAATCATAGATTAGTTCAATCAAAAACAGGCAAATCATCCGTTAGTTTAATCAACCATAGCTCAATCGACCGTAGTTGAGTTAACCGTAGGCGAGTCGTCCATTAGTGATTTCGACCATTAGTTATTATGAACGTTGGCGAAACGTCCGTAAGTTATTTTAAACAGTAGGCCATTCGACCGTAATTATATCGACTTTAGTTGAAACGACCGTAGGTATTATGATACGTTACCGAAAATATATATGAGCTACTTTTCAGAAGGCGCAGTATCTACGCCTTATAATGACACCAGTACATTATAGCCACGCTCATCTTTTTCAAAAGATCAAAAACAAAATTATCAACTCACAAATAGATATCTAGAAGTCTACGTGAATTTTCATCCAAATAAAATAAAACCAGAATAAAATCGCGAAATTAGCAATACAACAACAAAAACTTATCTCTTATCTACATTATTACCAACCACAAATATTCAAGTCGCGTAAACTATAAAAGTCATTAAAACTAGATCCGTCCCTGATTGCAAACAAAAAACCTTTTGAAAAGATACAGGCATGTATTGAGGCGAGGACATTTATCGGGTCTCGGGATCGCGCGATATCGCGGGGCGAATCTCACGGTGTGAGAGGCGGCCGTATCGCCGGGCGAATCTTGCTGCGAGATTCGCCCCAATCTTGGCTCGCGATCGGAACATTTTGGTGATAAACCCCCCTTCTCCCCCACAGCCCACAAGAGAAGTCTTTGAACGGACTTAGGACGTTACGGTATTGAATGCTGCTTTTTAGGAGTGTGAAACGTGTTTAAATTTCTTGCCCGCTCTTCTCATAGAGGTACTTTCCTAATGGGCGGTAGAGTCTTAAAAGAAACTGTAGGCACGGGGCTCATGATTTTGTGTAGCAATTATACACATTTAGGTTTATTATAAAAATAATAAGCTTTTATTTCATCTCTTACACAATATAAATACTAAAATAAACTGCTAATCTTTACATAATACATAGAGGTTATGTACAAAAGCCGCCTGTAGCGGTGAAAGCCTCCTCCAGTACGTTATATCCACGTAAAGGTATATCATCATCAGCCTGCAATTGCCCACTGCTGGGCATAGGCCTCCTATTAATTATGCCATTCTCCCCTGTCCCTTGCAGCTCTCATACATTCATTTCGCACCACTCTTCTATTGTCATCGGTCCATCTAGCTATCAATCGACCCGAATTTCCACGTTATACCTACGTCTGTATGGGTAAATACTCGTAAATATTTTTTTAACAGCCGCAAACTAAGCCGAGTGAATAGGTACCTTTCTAGGTATCTTACGTGATCCATCGTCGACCATATTTTCACTTTCCATCAGGTGGGATGTGGTCAAACGTAGGCCTATCTCGTATAAAAAAAAAAAAAACTATGCGTCAGATAGGTAGTAAACCAATAAAATTCAATAATAATCTTACTAATTAGAGCCCCACAGCTGCATTTTAGCATAAGTTTTATTCAGTTTTTCACAGCAATTAGATAAGCGATTACTTGTGATAACGCCCGCTCGTTAATTATACCCCCTCTCCCCCTTCTCCCGTTCATATCTCTAGTCAGACCGGAGCGTACCGCGTTCGCTCCTATGTCAGCTTTCTGACATATTATATTTTAATTGCAGTATGGACACTTCATTTTAAACTTGGTAGGTATACGGTAAGATTTTTTTTTATAAAGTTGCAGCAAAGAAGCAAATGGGCCAACATATTACGGTACAAACCTAATGGTTAGGTAAAGGGATGGTAACCTATCGTATGCGCCTGAAATATCAGTTCTTTGCCAACTATTTGTAACTATATTATTATTTTTAATTCTTGATTTTGTTTCTATAACGCGCGAGGAAATAAAAAAAATCATTTTACAGATGTTGATTTTAAAAGGTTTGAACATCATTAGTAGATTTTTAAAAACCTTGGCAATTTATTGCCTAATAATAATAATTATTTCATCAATACGAAGTCCTGCACAATACCGTACTGCGTTTGTCATTCTGTCTGTTAAGTCTTATAATCTCAGTAATTTCCTTGTCATATTACTCTTCTAATCGGTGCTAATTGCTGAAAAATATTTGTCTAGGTTGTTGCAACAGACTCTGTCAAATTCATGTATATAATCACAAATCACCCATCATCACTGGCCTTTTACATCTATAAAAGATGATTTAAGCAGCGTCCATATTAAGTGATCACTAATCACCCACCGTTAAAAACCGTCAATTTAGATAATGGCAAATTCACTAGATTTGTAGCGTCAGACTCCTTCGATGGAGTTACAGAAAAAAAAACAGTAGAGAAAACACTAAAGCAGGAACACTTCGTACAAATTTACACCGTAATGTAAAAAAGTTGTAACATTCCTTACTACAGTGTGAATGTAGGAGCGTTATCGCGATGGTGCGAGCGTTGGTTATCGCGCGCCGACTCTCCATCTCAGATTACGATCCTGAAATAAATGGAAGGAGGATTCGACCGTGACGGTGTGATACGCGCCCGAGAAATGCTGGGTGTTTACATGTTTTACGTTAAAATATTCTTGAATTTGGTTCAAATATGAGACTAATAAAATTAAAACAATTTTAGAATAGTACCCGCGTGCCCCACTAACCGCCCCACTGGTGAGGCCGAAATATTTGTCGTCTCACGTGCCCCACTGATTGCCGACCGTGCGTTTTGGTGAGGCAGATACTATTAAAAAGTAGGTACAGTTCCACGTGCCTCGCCAGGGTTGTTACTCATTTTAATCTAATTTAATATTTGTTACCTCTTTACGCTATTATAGACAAGTGAAACTATTATGCTTTTATTATTCCCTCAGATAAAGCAAATGGGTTCAGCGGGGGGAGCCATACAATATTATGTACCTAAGAAGTCTTAAGTGCATAGCTTAGACTCTCTTAAGGTAATTCACTGTAAGAAGAACCGCTGCTAAATCAATTAAAAATGTTTAAAAAGAAGTAAAACTTTGAATAACGTTATTTATCTTTCATATCTATTTAATTAATCTTAAATAACAACCACCTATTGCGTTTTAAAATCAAGATAAAAATGTAATAAAAAAGTCAAGGCATAATATAATTTTGATGGAAGAAAAGGCTAATATATAAGGTAAGGCTGGGACCATACTGCTGTTGTGTAGTGATATCATATATTTATTATGTAGTTCACACTAAGCACAAATGTTCACATGAAGTCTCAAATTCTCCAACAAAACAAATTGTGAAATTCGGAATACACATAGGTTTTATGACAGACCTTCGCTAAGAAAGGATTTCTCCATGGGAGCAAAGCCATAAGCATAAGCTAGTCTCTAAAATAAATAAAGTAGCATCGACTTTATTGTGAAACTTGAAACTAATAGGTAGTAAAATTATTAATTTTCGTGACATTTGATGCTTATTAGACAAGCCTGTGGCATTCATATTTTATAGGCTAAATAATGACCGCTGAGAATTTCATGAATTTTGACATTAAAATATTAATTTGTCTATTTTGTTTAACAAATTGCCTTATTACATGTATCAAGATCAAATTATGCTGATTTATTTCAGTTTCCGTACAAAAATACCTATAATACAGATATCCTACCAATTTATTACTCTAAAAAAATAACAGGTAATGGAGCCTATTTAAATCTTAAATTTTGACCTTACCTTGTTTTACCCGCTATAAAGTAGCCTGTGTGTGATTCCAAGGCCTAATGTACCCACAGACACCAAATGTCAGCCGAATCGGTTCAGCTGTTAAGGCGCAAAAGGCTAACAAATATCCATTAAAATCACAGCACTCTACATCCATATTATAAACTTTCGTATTTTAATATAATTTAGTGAGAAATATGATAAGAAATTTGAAAAAAATATGTGTTATTTTTTATTTGAGGGACTAAGCCGCAGCCTTTGTCTAGAAGAGACACATTATTATTAGCCCATACTGTCCCACTGCAGAGCCTCCCTTCGCTCTTTCCACTCCTTTCTCTGGGTGGCGGTTAGGGTCCAATCTTTGAGTCTCTCCAACGGTTTCTGGGCCTGCCACGTCGTCGTGTCCGGACAGGTGGGCTCCACTGAATGGTAGTCCAGGCCCACAGTTCCTCTGACATGCGGCATACGTGGCCGGCCCAGTCCTATTTGAGGCGAGCGGCTTTCTGAGCTACATCTATTATTTGCGTTTTGGAGCGCAGTATTGTATTTCTTACCCTATCTGTTAGTTTCACTCCTAAGATACTGCGCTCCATAGCTCTTTGGCAAACCCCGAGTGCGGACTTCTGACGTTTAGTCAATGACCAAGTTTGTGCGCCGTATGTGGGTGGGGAGAACGCACATGTCCATGAGTTTACGTTATAAGGAGAGAGGCAGTGGTCCTTTTATGAGGTCTTTCATGGCCCAATAGCTCTTCCAGGCGTTCTCGGTGCGTCGTGCAATTTCCTTGTCTTGTCTCGCCTGGAAAGAGACTATTTGGCCGAGGTAAACGTAATCATCGACATATTCGATCCCCACAGTACAAGCAAAATATATATTTGATTTAAATCGAAAATAATGAATATAATTATAATATCAACATTTATCTTTGTAAATAAACGGAATAAGAGTTTATTCCGTACTTGTGTTTACTTCGGCTTCGTGCCGACCGTTTCGATCCTATACGAGGATCTTCTTCAGGGAGTAGCTGCGGTTACGCGCCGGCGTCCGCGTCCCGCTTAAAGCCTTGGCTGAATTTAGTCACTAAATTCAGAATCTAAATTAGGATGAACGATACTTTCTTCTAAATTTAGGATGCTAAATGTGATTACACTTGACTTAATTCAGTGGCGACTGAATTTAGGCTTCTAAATTTAGCCAGGTGTAATAAGCCTTTTAGCAGGTTCGAAACGGTCGGCACGAAGCCGAAGTAAATACAAGTGAGTTTATTCCGTTTATTTACAAAGATGAATCTAAATACTCACGAATCGTCAAGTGTAAAAATATATCAACATTTATTTATTGTGTATATTTCTCTTATATTTCGCAAAGAAGGACTAGCCTCTACGAGTGTTAAAAAAAACGAAATACAGTTCGACCACAATAAACCCAACCTGTACAAATCAACACGTGTACTAAGCCACCTCCATAACACCGATCACCGTCTGCCATCGAACCCGCGACCTTTCGCCGCCACGCCCCGCGGAATCAATTAACGTGATCTCACCGCCCTCCGATCGTAAACTGACCTCGATTGTACCAGAGAATCAGACCTCTACCGCCATAGAATAGTATCTAGTTACTGGCACAAGAATATTGATACTACTAGCTGACTTCTGCATCAGTTGAATTATATTTACTAGCTTATGCTCGCGGCTTTGCCCGCATGGCGAAATCCTTTCTTAGCGAAGGTCTTTTTTTTTTTTTTTTTTTTTTTTTTTATGTGATGAAGTAGAAGACGAGCAAGACGCTCTCCTGATGTTAAGAGATAACGCTGCCCATAATTAGTACAGTGCTACTTAGGATTTCACAATGATGTGAAATTCTAGGAGCACTGCACCAACGCTTCTCACTCAAGAGTCATAAGATGTTAAGACTCTTTAGCCCAGTAATTTCACTAGCTACAGTGCCCTCCTACCGGAGCACAGTAATGTTTGCAGTACACTGCTCAGGCGGTAGAATAACTGGCACTGTTGGGGTACCCACCTAGACGACCTCCTGCAAAGGATGTCTACCCCCGGTAAAACTATCTGTGTCATAAAACCTATCTGTGTTTCAAATTTCCACCCAATCTCTCCAGCAGTTTAGGCTGTGCGTTGATAGATCAGTCAGTCAATCAGTCACTCATTCCTTTTATATACCTATTTAGACTACCTTATTCGCAGGCTTACCAAATACTTATGTATACCTCTTCATAAAAGGCATGAAAATCGGTCAAGCCGTCTCGTAAGAGTTCGATAACAAACACTGACACGTATTTTATTATATTTATTATAAGTGAAATTACTAGGCTGAAGAGTCTATCTTATGACTCTCAAATAAGAAGCGATGGCGCACGGCACCCAGAATTATACCTTTGGAAAATACTGGGTAGCACTGTACTAATTGGAAGCGTTATCTCTTACCATCAGGAAAGCGTCTTCTTACTTCGTTCTATAAATAAAATAATTAAGGCCTGTTCAAATCTGAGTGATATTCGTTATCGCCCACGATATTGAAAGAATATTTTCTGCTATCCATAGAGCAAAAATATCGCCTAGGTTTGAAAAGGCCTTTTAAAATTATGTACCTACAGTGCGTAACCCGTAAAAGTGACGCAGTGCTATAAGACGCATAAGAATTGTTGCTCTAATCTAAGCTAGAATTACAAATGGTAAAAATGCAAAAATTTATTATTCAAAATTATATTATCAAAATTTATTAAAATTATGTTGACCTTTTATTTTTCAATCAAATGTCATCGTTTTGTAATATAAATGTTATTTTGTAACAATAAATAATATATGTTTGAGAAAATACAAGGACCACCTACTGTTTTATTAATCGTATAAGATTTTAATGTAGGTAACGGCGTTTAACCCAAAATAGAAGATGAATGCAATTCGGTATCACCTAAATATATTTTTCGGCTTAAATCTTATACTCCGTTTCATAATCCTAGATCTTTTTTGTAAGCACCTTAATGTCACTATATGTTAGTGTCAAAAGTAAGAGGCAGAGCTAATAAACATTTTTTAAAGCAAGAATCGTTATATATAATAACAGCGCGCGGTTTCGCTTGTGCCGTATTTATAATTATTATAATAGATATTGACCAAACTTATACCTAAGCTAAATAAAAACAAAAGGGCAGAAATTAAAAATTTGCTAAATTTTGTTTAAATTAAATCGTTGTCTATTTTTTTATAGTAATAATTTAATTACTTTTTAAAAAGACATGATGTGGATATATACGGCGGTGGATTATGATTATTCCTTCTTCGTACAATGACCTTATAAAGGGTGTATTTATCGGTTTACGGGTGACACTTGACGCCAAAATGAAATTTGGTACCTATGTACCTCAGGACCTGGAATAACACATAACTAGGCTACTATTTGTTAAGCGGATAAAACAGCTTAACCACTAACTATTATTATTATATAAAAAATCTATAATAATATATAAGCTAAGCATGAAAATAGATGTTTAGGACATTTCTTCGAAATTGCGTTCTTCGGCTGATTCCTATGGTCAAAATTTAATTTCACTTTTAGCCCTGTAACACATGTTTATATGAAAATAGGTATCCTAAAAAACATATATGTGAATGAGGGACTCATTTCTATAAAGTAGTTTTCGAGATATGATCGTTCAAATATTTTGTGCCCATATGAATCAGAATTTGTTACAGATGAATCAGAAACAGGAATAAAAATTAAAAACTAAATGTTTTATGTGAATTAATCATTTAATCATCATCATCATCATCATCTCAGCCATTGGACGTCCACTGCTGAACATAGGCCTCCACTTTGGACTTCCATATGTATCGGTTGGAAGCGACCTGCATCCAGCGTCTTCCGGCGACCTTTATAAGGTCGTCTGTCCACCTTGTGGGTGGACGTCCTACGCTTCGTTTGCTAGTCCGTGGTCTCCACTCGAGCACTTTTCGACCCCATCGGCCATCCGCTCTGCGTGCTATATGGCCTGCCCATTGCCACTTCAGCTTGCTAATCCGTCGGGCTATGTCGGTGACTTTAGTTCGTCTACGGATTTCTTCATTTCTGATTCGATCTCGTAGAGAAACCCCGAGCATAGCCCTTTCCATAGCACGCTGGGCGACTTTGAGCTTCGAGATGAGGCCAATGGTGAAGGACCACGTTTCGGTGCCGTAAGTCATCACTGGTAACACACATTGATCAAAGACTTTCGTCTTGAGGCACTGAGGTATATCGGACGAAAAGACATTGCGTAGTTTCCCGAACGCTGCCCAACCGAGTTGGATTCGGCGGTTGACCTCTTTCTCGAAGTTGGACCTACCTAATTGGACTACTTGTCCTAGATAAATATACGAGTCCACAACTTCGAGTACCGATCCTTCAACAGATATTGGGGTGGGCACAACATTGGCATTTGACATAACCTTCGTCTTGTCCATGTTCATTTTTAAGCCCACCCGTTGTGAAGCTCGGTTGAGGTCATCGAGCATCATGCTGAGTTCCTTCATCGACTTTGCCATGACTACGATGTCGTCGGCAAACCGAAGGTGAGTGATGTATTCGCCGTTGATATTGATGCCAAGTCCTTGCCATTCCAGGAGCTTGAAGGTGTCTTCCATTACGGCAGTAAACAGTTTCGGAGAGATAACGTCTCCCTGTCTTACGCCTCTTCTTAATGGAATCGCCTTCGTGCTCTGCTCCTGTACTCGGACTGACATAGTGGCGTTCTTATACAAGCACTTCAACACTTCAATGTACCGATAGTCAATATGGCATCGCTGAAGTGACTCGAGCACCGCCCATGTTTCCACCGAATCAAAGGCTTTTTCATAGTCTACAAACGCTAAGCATAATGGCAAATTATACTCCTCGGTCTTCTGTATAACTTGCCGCAGCGTATGAATGTGGTCTATGGTACTAAAGCCTCTTCGGAAACCGGCTTGTTCGGGAGGCTGGAAGTCATCAAGTCTGTGTTCGAGACGGTTCGTGATGACCCTTGAAAACAGCTTATAAACATGGCTCAGAAGCGTAATGGGCCTATAGTTCTTCAATAGGCTGTTATCACCTTTTTTGAAGAACAGCACCACCTCGCCTCTGCTCCACGTCTCAGGCGTTTTGCCCTCGGACAAGACGGAATTAAAAAGTTTCTGGAGGACTTTAAGTACCGGTGTTCCACCCGCTCTCAGAAGCTCTGAAGTGATTCCGTCTTCGCCCGGCGCCTTGTTGTTCTTAAGCTGCTTCAGGGCCATCCTAATCTCGTAAAGACTGATGTCCGGGATATCTTCGGTATAGTGTCGGGACAGTTTGGCTCTTGGATCTCCTATCAAGCTGTCAACGGGCTTTGCGACCGAAGTGTAAAGCTGTCCATAGAACCTCTCGATGTCCCCTAAAACCTCTGCTTTGGTCGACGCTATGCTGCCATCTTCCCGTTTCAGCTTCGTCAGCTGGCTTTGCCCAATAGACTTGTCCTTCGCGAACACTTTGGAGCCTTGGTTTCGCTCAATTGTCTCTTTGACACGGTTAGTGTTAAAGAGACGCAGATCATGACGCAAGGACTTAGATATACGTCTATTGAGCTGCCTATAAGACTCGGCGTCATCGGGAGATTGCAACTGTAACGAGCGTCGTTCAGCCATGAGGTTTAAGGTTTGATCAGCCAATTTCTGAGGTCTATCTTTACGACGGGGTCTAAAAAACTTGGACCCTACCGTGCGTACAGCTTCCACTAGCCCGTCGTTGATCTCGTCCACTGATGCAAAGTTCTCAAGGCAAGCAAAGCGGTTTGTGAGCTCGAGTTGGAAGCTTTCGGGGTTTTGAATATGGGCACTGGTAGGTCGGAGCGTAGACTTCATCAGACTGGACCTCTCTAGCTTAACGTTTATATTTAGTGAGCCTCGTACAAGTCGGTGATCACTGCCGGTTTTAACCCTGTTGATCACAGAGACATCACTAAATATCCGTTTCTTGTCGGTCATGATGAAGTCTATCTCATTTCTCGTGGAACCATCGGGGCTCATCCAGGTCCATTTCCTGTGAGGCGGCTTCTGGAAGAAAGAGTTCATCATGAAGAGTTCGTCTCTCTCCAGGAAATAAGCCAGCCTCTGTCCCCTAGGGTTCCGTTGCCCATACCCAATCATTTAATATCAAACAATAATATGTTTGTTTGTTACAATAATATGTTTATGAAGATACGAGAATATTATTATTTAACAAAAAGTGTAACTATTGTGCATATTATAATTTTTCTGAGTACAAAAAAGTTACTAATATTGTTTCATTATGTTGCTTATTTTAATTAATGGTTCCTATTTAATATACTTATTGATAGAGCTATTATTATATAATATAACCTTTCATAATGATTAAAAATCACAGAAGTACAAACTTATTCTAACATAATAATACAAAATATAGGTATGTAAGGAGCTACAAAGTTAGGATAATTGCTACGTAATATTTTACTCTGTTAATTTTTTTAACCGTCTAATCAGTCCTGTTTACTTATTAACTCACATAACTGAAAATCACAGAAGTAAAAACTTATTCTAATAATGACACTATTGACATCAGTCTCAATTTTAAACAATTTTAATTCTAATTAAAAAAACAATCACATTGCATTAGTGTATTTATAATACAATAATAATAAAGTATGAGAATTGAGATCAACTTTAATTAAATTGCACTTTCATCATTATGCTGCCTTAGTAAAATAAAATTATTAATTATGGCTAAGTTATGAAATCAAGTGCTTTTACGTTCTGCGAGTTTCTTTTTCACCTTTATTTCATCTTTACTGTGTGGCATTTTTGTGAGCTGCAACATTTAATATAAATTAGATATATCATAAAGAATTTTACTTATGAATAAATATTTTTTTATGATAGTTACAAGACAAGAAAAAAAAACGACAAGGAAAATATTGCATCAGATGTGCCGAATATTTATTATTATTACGTTTGTATATTTATTTTTCTTTATTAATTGACATCTTAGATTACATTTTTTACAATATTTCTATAAAATTATTATTTATTATTATGTACCTATATAATGATTCCTACTTTTTATCTAAAACATATCAAAAGTTACTCGTACATTAAGTTAAATAAAATTTTACTCCAGTTACTTTTGCATACTTATTCAAAAGCATAATATGATGAGGAAAATATATGTCATTAGCAATACTAAACCTGTTAACATGGTCAATAATAGGAAAAATACGCATCAACAGCACTCCTTTCCTGCTGAAGGGGACAAAACGAATTTATTTTCTGATTAATATAGGGGTTTAACCATATAAATCAGGCACAGATGAATCAGTATTTTGCCTAAAATCAATCATAACTCATCATACGTATAGACTTCAGTATTTGTATTTTTCTTCATGAATCTACTATCCAAAAGCATGACTCGAAACTCAGATTAAAGTCCCAAAACAGTTTTTTTTTTTTTTCACACAAGGCATTGTAATCAGTTTTCTAGCTGAACCAAACACAGATGAATCAGATATTTACCTTTGTAACACCGGGATTTTAGGTACCAGCCGCACGTCCGCCTTCTAGCACGTCCGTTGCACGACTGGCTGCCCCCCGCGCGGGGTGCCATACTCCCATTATAATTACTTCACCAAGTACGGTCAAGCGTAGGTCGCGCCACATTAATCAGTACTATACGCCGGACACTTCTTATTTATTTATTTATAAATACGCTAATGTAGTTATAACTAAAACATATTTTTTATAGAAGAGTTCAATTCAATCCCTTTCGTTTAGATTATAATTCATATTGATATGTCAAAGTGAAAATGAAATATCGACCACTTTGTTCCGATAAACGACAAACGGACGCCCTATATTAATCAGGAGAACGAACTTCAAAAAAATATTTCTTGTATCTAGACTGCAATTATTTTAAAAATACTACTTGCACCAGTTAGCGACAACACTAAACTATATATAAAAAAATATAATATGCTGTATTGTCTATTGGTCTAGGAGATAAACCTTCAGACATCGAAAATTTTGCCTCCGAAGAATCATCCTTTAGACAGTTAGCATGACAAAGGTTACCTACGTAAAATAACATTAAGCAAAATTTTTAGATTGTATTTTCATAACAATTTAATTTCTCAAAACGTTATTTTTAAATATTTATTTACATTTAATGATTAAAACATAAAAATAACAAATAACAGCACAACAATAACTTAACAGAACCTTTTACCAAACGAAAACAACTTTTTCAATAACAAAAATTCACTCCGAGCATAAAATGTTTTGAACAACTGTCATAATCACCGATGATACCATTCCCACAATTTTTTATCTTCTACAAAACCTTTTACATTTTTTTAATTTAATAAATAATAATATCTGTGCGCAAAAAAATTCAAAAATATCATTTATAATATTAATTATTTGAATTTTGTGAAAAATATAAACTCAAGCTATTTTATTTATTGAAATCTTTTTCTTTTGACAGATCTTCCATTACCTACTTAATCTTTTTTTGGTGTGGGAAATCATTTGTTTACAAAAATTATTCTTCTTGTTCAATCCGAGTATAGATTAAAACAAGTGAAATTTTAAAATAACTTTTTAAAAACAAGCTTTTATTATTATTACTACCCAGCATCATAAAGTACTTTGTCAAGACGAATCGTTTGAGCCCAAACTCGATGGGGTTGCGTCATTAATTACGGAGATCCTATGGCCATCTTCCAGTTCCATTATCAGATCTGCTCCATGTCAAAATATTGCATTGTCATTCGATTTATACATGCATACAAAATTTCAGCTTAATAGGACACCGGGATTGGGTCAAATTAAAGTTGCAAAATTTGATTACAGACAGACAGACGGACAGACAGACAACAGACAGGTGAAAGTAAATAAAAGCTTGTAATAAAATGTCGTGATCAGGCGCGATGTTCAGTGAAGCCAAGGAGGGATTTATCGCGCTTTCTAGGTTTACCCTGCTACCTTTATCAGTGTTTCCCGTATGCTATATACATATATACGTGGGGTTGTTCAAATCCAGAGTGAATATAAGGTTCCTTTTCTTTCTTTTTTTTTTTGACCCAGGAAAAATGCTTTACGCATCATCACCCCACGCTGGGGGGCGCGGGGCGGTATGTGGTACTCCCCCGCCGAAGATGGGAGCGGCGGGTATACCCACTAAAAAACCTGGGGGTGTTCCTGCGGGACGCCATAGTGCCGGGGCAGCGGGTACGCCGAAGCACTCATCCGCGGCCCCGACGGCGTTTGGTCCTCACTGACAGGAGGACCCCTCCGCGGGGTGAAGAGGAGTTTCACCCCACAGTGAATAGGTTCCTGCTACAACTTAGACTGCATCGTCACTAACCAACAGGTGAGATTGCGGTCAAACGCTTGTTTAGTCTGCTATAAAAAAGTTCTACATTTCACATGAGGTAGATAAAATTATTAAAAGGATCTTCAGATTAGATTGTTTTTAAAAAGGTACCTACTTTAATTAACTTTATCAGAAATCTACATAATCTTCGAGAACTTTCCTAAAACAAACGACATTAATATTCCGTGCACACAAAAATATTCTATTGTAGTATAGTTACCCAAAATTATCATTGGAAGCATCGCGGGAATCGAACCCCTTATCTGTGCTTCCATCGACCCACCTTATCAGCTGATCTAGTGGAGTTTTTGTACCGACGGGACGGATGATGGTAGAAAATATTTTATGTAGTCTGTCGCAAATAAGAAACGATTTTAATAACTTATTTTAATTTACAGTTAATAAGATTTTTATTCATAATAATTATTATAATCGGTTAGCTTTTAACTACATTCGCGTGATATTAAGCGATGCAACGGTGTGGCTGCAGACTAAACTAAGAAGACGAAAAAAAAAATGATATTTAAAAAAAAAACTTTTTAAAAACAAGCTTTTATTATTATTACCATCTAGCACCAAAGCCACGTTAAGACGAAACAAATGAGCCCAAACTCGATGGGGTTGCGTCGTTTAATTGCAGAATTCATAGAGCCACCTTCCAGCTCCATCATCAGATTAGCTCCATTTCATAATAATATTGCATTGTCATTAGATTTACGCATGCATGCAAAATTTCAGCACAATCGGAAGCCGGGAAGTGGGTAAAATTTTACTTGCAAGATTTGATTATAGACAGACAGACAACAGACAGGTGAAAATAAATAAAAACTTGTAAAAATCCCTCCCAGGCTTCACTGAACATCATGAAACTTTAAGTTTTTTTTTATTTAAATCCCCTACCGAGTTTCCACCGTGATAGACGTGGTCATACGTAGGCCTCTTTAGTAAGTAAAAAAAATATAATCAATCAGGACCTAAACGATTCGTGAGTAGGTACTTAGATTCATCATTGCAAATTAACGGAATAAACTCACTTGTATTTTCTTCGGCCTCGTGCCGACCGTTTTAGCACTCAAAGCTAAGCGGGGCGCGGACGTCGGCGCGTAACCGCAGCTACTCCCCTGAAGAAGATCCTCGTACAGGATCGAAACGGTCGGCACGAGGCCGAAGTAAATACAAGTGAGTTTATTCCGTTAATTTAAAATGATCAATCAGGAATGATTACTCAGTCAAATAAAAAAATAAGGTTATTTTATTTTAGGAGGTAGAC
This sequence comes from Hemithea aestivaria, assembly GCA_947507615.1. Taxonomy (NCBI): domain Eukaryota; kingdom Metazoa; phylum Arthropoda; class Insecta; order Lepidoptera; family Geometridae; genus Hemithea; species Hemithea aestivaria. The sequence goes on along the minus strand of OX382327.1, from coordinate 16,916,044 downwards.
TTCTTTTGCAGGAGGTCGACTACCTTGGTACCCCAACGCCCAACAGTGCTAGTTATTTCTACCGCCTGAGCAGTGATGTGCAAACATTACTGTACTTCGGTAGGAAGGCACTGTAGCTGGTGAAATTACTGATCTAAAGAGTCTTAACATCTTATGACTCTTGAGTAAGAAGCGTTGGCGAAGTGCACTCAGAATTTTACCCTTGAAAAATCCTTGCTAGCACTGTAGATCCTAATTATGGGTAGCATTGATATTTCACTATTAGGAGCGCGTCTTGCTCGTCTTCTTACTTATTGTATAAAAAAACTAATCAGTTAGTCATAAACATTTCTGGTAACATTAACAAAGGTTTCTCAATAAAAGATAAGCTTAATTACTTAGGTATTTGCTAATTAAGCGACGAATTGTTATCAGCAGCGTTATCAGAAGGAAACGCTACAATATGGGGGTAGTCGATAAACTCCTAATTGATACAGAATAAAAAATAACGCCCCAGATCGCTTGATAGCACTCCACTTCCTTTGATAATGCGAGGTTTTTGTTTCGCGTTTGAAAATATTTCAAGTGTGGGTTATAAACTCTATAATTAAAGTAAATTAGTTTAAAATTTGTTAAAAAATAATCTATGCAATACATTTTTTTCTAAATAATATTGATAGAAAAGTTTCGTTGAGCTTAATAATAAAATATAAGTAATTCATATATAGAACCTTATGAAAGTTTCATTACCTACATAAACAAACACACTTAAAATGGAAACTTGAATGAACATCTATTAAGTAACTTAACACTGACAAATACCACAACGTGTGACTACATGAATTGATCCTGTATGGACTCAAAAAAAAAAATCTCGAAGAATATTATAGCAAATGCACTAAACGCTAGACTCCTATGATGCAAATGAAGAGAGAAAAAAATCAAAATGTCAAAATTCGAATTGTTTTCCCGCCACGTTCCACCAAAGATTCCAACCAGCCAGTGACTATTAACCAGTATAACGTGGCCTCTCCTCCCTCACCCACTGCCAACAAACAGTTGATAATGAAGGAGAAATCTGTGCGATACGCTTCCCCTTTTTATCATTAGATCGGCCATTCAGACGCACACACGTCATCCTTATCGCGCGGAAGCGATAGTGCCGCTAATACCGCTCGGGAATTCAAATACAACTTTTAAATAATGATTATTTTTTTGAATATTCATACTTGGCAAATACGCTAACGTGTGAGTCCTTGTGCACTGCAAGCATGCAGAAAAAAGAGAATGTTCGAATTTTAAAATAAGGTTGGAGCTTTTTCGAGAAATCACAAAATACTCGCTTAAAAATTGACATAAATTAATTAAAGTTGACACTAATGAGGTCGCTAGAGTCAATGTGTAAGGGCTTTTTATAAAAGCATCTCAACAGAGAATCATTAGTTCCATTTTCAGTCGCAACTTTTACGGGAACAAATCTTGAATTGAGAAGGAATTTCATTTAATGTACTTTTTTGATTTTTGTTACATCAAGAACTAATGAAACTTTTAAAATATTGTAAGTTACTTTGTTATAATAATATTATTGTAGTAACACCGTAAGATAAGAGTGTAATGTAAAATTAAAATAAACTCATTAAATAACATAATTTAACATGATTTGATAGCAGTGCATCGCCATTACAGAACAAACATTTGTTTTAGATAACACGATAATGTATCAACTTGTAAACAAATCATTCTGCTATCTACGCTAGATTATCTTATTTTAGAATCAAAGTTTAACTCGATAAAGAATAAAAATATTTTGTAAACTCGATAAAGAATAAAAATCATTTAAAATAATAATAATAACATTCACAATGCATAATAAAGAATGGTGATACACCAAAAAAAAAGTATAATTATTAACCTCATTAGAGACATTTCTAACTGGCTGGCGATACAATCAAACCAGAATTTAAATACCGAACGTGTGCGGCCTATTCTTATTTTGACAGCTGCTGTCAATGTCAAAACGTCTGGATCACGTCGCCTTTGCGCCATTGTTTTAAAAAGTTTTGACATGAATGCGGGACCTATCACATTCTTAAATGCCTTGGGCACATAACTTTGTAAAAAAAACAGTATGTACTCGTAGTCAAGAAAAAAAAAATTACAGCCAGGTGAATGAAAAACTTATATTTAATGTAAAAATCTTGAAGGACCACAAAATGAGGAAAAATCAATGATTTACCATTTTGAAGATAAAATCCAGTATTTAATACTCCACCGGCTATCAAGATAACAAATGAGATAAAAGGGCAATCTTAACGACTTTTTTATCTCTTCAGAAGAATATGTACGATATATTTATACTGGATAATGGTTGCATTGTTTGGTGCTGAATCATGAAAAAAAAAAACAAAATACTCTACATATTTGAAAATGGAATCGATATTCTTTTTATAAATCAAGCACTATGTTTTATTTATTAACTTGTGAACTGCGATATATCATAGAAAAAAAAAGAATTATAAAGTTTTACCAATTTTTCAAAGAGGTATACCCAAATAGGTGTAGATAAGAGATGTAAACAAATGCTTACAGATTGTTTTGAAGTCCACAGCGCCACCTGGCGACTGCGCCCGCGCGTACGCCTTCTCCAGCTCCTTCAAATACAATTTCAACCACAATAACATCACTAAGTTGAACACGCAAGTTTTTAAATCACAGAATATATTCGAGCCGTCATTCTTTTCCCGCGTAAAGTGAGTGACTGGCTGGGCGAGCGGCGGGCGCCCCTCACTCACACCGACGCGGTCCGTGTACACGCCACGCACACACGTGTAGCCCGATCCCTTATCAGGTCGGTTTAACTAGCTATGGCCCAGATGCTATCACAGCGAGCTCGCGGTAACGTTGCATTGAAAGATAACGTCGCAGATCCTATCGCGACTGTTGAATAAACTTGTATAAAATGTCAAATAAAAAAGCTGCTCGCCATAAAAGTCGTATCTATCTGATAGTCAGTGTGATACGGCTAGGTTAATTTCAGCTTCTAAGATTGCGGTAAGGCTATCTTTGTGGCGAGGATGATGTTTTATCACCTTTTATGTCTCTAAGTTTAAAGTAGCTTGTCTTTTAGCACCGATATAATTCCCCAAATCATTTTCTTTTTGAATTGGCATAGTTTACAAAGCTTTGATTTTTAATTTCTTCCATTGAATAGGTTGGTGAAACGCAAAGCACTTTTGAGCCTGAAACAAATCAGTCTTTTAGCTTCAACTAAAAAGTATAAGATGTAGCATAAATTCCGCCCCTTCCATACTTTTCTGAAAGTTACCACTCAGTCACAGTCACAGATAAAAGAATACTTATACTCAGTGTAGCTAAAAGACATGTGACCAGCTCTTGGCAAAGCAGAATGGCGTGGCATGGCGAATGGCATAAGGAGCTTTTTAGTTTTTACCCACTAGTCAGCTATGGTATGTTTTTGGTTTTCTTACTCGTATGACTTAACATTTAAATAATTGTGTTAAAATTACATGCTATTATAACTACAATTAATTTATTGGTATGTTAATAACAAATCTCCAGGGATTAATTACTAATTACATATTTTTATTTTGTTTTGGGCTGTGAAATCGTGAGTGCCTCGGTCTTTTAATGTAGTTTTAATGATATATTGCCTAATGTGATAAGACCGCCGATGGTTAACCTAGCTTTTAATATAAAATATCTTGTTGAGTAACTTCTTTTGTAAATATTTGGTTTGTAATAAAGTGTTATTCTATACATTTCTATAATTTTATTACAGTCTTTTGTGTCTATAGTCTATGGTTACGGATGACGTTTTTATAATGTAAAAGGAAAACAGCATCGTGGGAGATAAGCGCAGCCTTCGTGATTCGCTTGACTTTGAAATAGTTGTATCATTTTATCCGATACCTTGGCACATGGAGCAACTTTCTGGGTCTGCTGTGGGCTTGGTAACTTACCTGCAAAACAAAAAAAAAACACTTTAAAATTATGTACATAATAAGTGCATACACCTTACCTTTAACGCTAAATTCTTCCAAAAGAAGAGTAAAAATTGCACATTTTAAATATTGCTTTAGTGTCTATGCCTATATCAATTTTTAAACATTAACAAATACAAGCTTTAATGATTTGTACGTTTATTAGTCATGCTTCTGTAGAACTATTATCAAATGTAAAAATCTCGTGTATTCGTTACATAGTAGGTATCAAGGTATTATTTATTTTATGGATACATATCTGTAAGCACCTATAATTTAAGTAGGTAAAGTAGTTTTGTAAGTATCTATTTTTATTGAACTCCTCCAAAAAATGGCTTGACCGATTTTTATGAAAAGTTAATATAAAAAGAAAGAAGATAATATAAAAAGTTTTCAAAAAAACTTTTGTGTGTACTACTAATAATACATACAAAAGTTTTGAAAAAAGTCACCCAGTCACTATCTTTAAAGAATTTGTACAGAGGTGGGTTAGAATTAATAGAAATCATAATATGGAATATTATAAAGATTATAACAGTTATTTACAACAAAAATAATTCAAAATTAAAAAGCATAGGTATAGTTAAATCAGATAAGCTATATCTTAAGAACAAACGTTTTTAGAGGCAAAGAGGCAAGGTGTATAATTGTGCAGATGCCCGACGCTGGCTAATAAAATAGATAGAAATCAACTTTACCTAGTTATTAAACAAGGCGAAACTAAATATTCATATTGCATAATCAGATATTAACTTAATTATTGTGTTTTAAAAAAAAAAATAGTTTTGAAAAATAGAGGAAGTTTTGAAACTTTCGATTGACAAAAAAGATATGAAAAATTTATAAGAAAGAAAACCTGATAAAATTGTTTATTTCTTGTAGCGAAATTCCGTCTAGGTTAGTTACCGCGACTTTATCGAATATTCTACCGATTCCGCCTTTTAGAAGATAGCTGAGGAATTCCTGGGTTAATAGGAGTCCTTCTTTGCCTCCGAATATCGAGTGCAGTTACATTGTTGTGTAGGACCGCGTACATCTTGATACATACATTTGCTTGCATTAAAAAATGTAACACATTGTAAAAATGTAGGTACATAAATACAAATATTTATTACCTCACATTCCATCGAACGATCACTTTCAAATTCCATAGATCTTTTGAAGAAAATGACAGCAACGCAAAGCAATCTTTACAAAATCAACATAATCTCAAATCAATTCTCAACGCTTAGATTATTCATATAAAATCAAAAGCCTCAGTAAGTTTCGCGCATTATTTTATCTACACAAGTGATCAAAATAAGGTAGCTAGGAACCTTGAGAACAGGTTAAATTGATTCAACTGGTATTAGATCAGGCGTTATAGGACATAGTTGCAGCACTTAGGCTATTATTATGGTTCAATAGTTTGCTAGAAAATAGACGTTTAGTAGGCATCAGTAGTGAGCGCTCGACGCGATTCGATTTAGATCGCGAGCGCGGACGTTCAACGCTTTTGCAGCTGTCAAGCGCGGACGTGTGAGTGGTTCCGCTATGTTGACTTGAAAAAAAAAGTTGTCTCAGTTTCAAATTCTTAAATAAAACAACATGTCAAAAGTACTTTTTGAATGTGAATATTACGACGTAGACCTGCTTTGATAAAATGAAATAAAATTTTAACAATAAATATTTAGTTTAATCAAAATAAGGTAGCTAGGAACCTTGAGAACAGGTTAAATTGATTCAACTGGTATTAGATACAGACGTTATAGGACATAGTTGCATAGCACTTAGTAAGCTCATAGATTCGCTAAACAGGGATGGAATTAGGGTAAAGAGGGGGAAACAAATGAGCATCGCATTTTTTTCTTGATTGGCTCATAGGCAAAGCAATCAATTTGATAGTGTCAAATCTCAACTAAATCAAAATTTAATAGCTCTTTTATAGTATTGCGTGACATGTAGGTTTTAATACGAAGGCTTCCGCTAAAAAATCATTTATCCAAGCATAAGCTTGTAAAAATATAATACTTTGAGATGAAATAAAATTTAAACAATTTAGGTAGAGTTTATGTAATTCTATTAAAAAATCTAAGTTACCAACTCATTTAGATTAAATATGAGATAACACTATATTAAATTGTTATATAACATTTTAGACTTCCGCGATTTAAACTATATAATTTGGGACTCGGGACTCTGTATTCTCGTGACCACGATACATGCAACTGTATCGAAACGTCGAGGTTAGTTTTATAATGTTTTTGTAAAACTAGCATTAAATACCGACGCGATAAGTCCCGAGTTATATCTAATATATAAAATTCTCGTGTCACAGTTTTTGTTGCCATATTCCTCCGAAACGGCTTGACCGATTTTGATGAAATTTTTTGTGCTTATCCGGTATCTATGAGAATCGGCCAACATCTATTTTTCATCCCCCTAAATGTAAGGGGTAGTCCACCCCTAAATTTTTATTTTTTAGACATAATTTTTAATTTCTATTTTTTTATAATACAACATACAAAAATACATACGATCCTCAATTTTCACCCTTCTACGATCAACCCTTATTTTTTAATAGCCATTTTAGTAATTTAATCATTTTTCCTCTCCGGTCGAAAACTGATCAATCGTCATTTAATTAGTTATCCCCGCCAGATGTCTACAGGTGTCACTTCTGACCCAGTAAACAGCACGGAGTAGGGATGAGAACGAAGCCGGTCTCCTTTCTTTCTCACTCCCTACACAGTTGTCGGCCATCATTATTGTTTATATGCATCAAGTGTAGTAGTAACGTTGACAATTATTATTTTGCTATCTCAGTGTAACTCTCATATTAACTTTTAATCATTCCTATTTTATCAATAATAATTAAATTATCAATTTTGAGTGTATTTTGCACGATTAGTTAATCAAGTGATTTTATAACCTCAAAAGTACTCAACACGTGACACGAGCTTTCAATAACAACGGATTTTGTGTTATAAGTATACTTTTTTTATTTATATCGAAAATGTTATTGATCTTATAAAAATGTAATTTTAATTTAATTTAATAAAAAAAATGTAATTGAACAATTAAGATTTTCATAGTTTCCAAAAAATCAATCATTATGAATCTTTATTTTGAAATGTTAATGGAAATATTGGTTGTATGAAAAAATTATAAGAGACAATGTTTTCATAAAATTTAATTTTTAACCCCCGACGCAAAAACGACGGGGTGTTATAAGTTTGACGTGTCTGTCTGTCTGTCTGTCTGTCTGTCTGTCTGTCTGTGTGTGTGTGTGTGTGTGTATGTGTCTGTCTGTGGCATCGTAGCTCCCAAACGGATGAACGGATTTTGATTTTGTTTTTTTTGTTTGAAAGTAGAGTTAGTCGAGAGTGTTCTTAGCCATGTTTGGTGGAAATCGGTCCAAGATGGCCGCCGCTACAAAATGGCGGATTACTTTTTTCTTCCACGACCCCCTCAATATGGGTATCAAATGAAAGGGCTTAACAAGTAGATTACAGTCCACTATATAAAATTTAAAATCCAAGATGGCCGCCATACAAAAAATGGTGAAATACGTATTGCGTTGGGGGTTTTTTAAATTTTTAATTTAATTCACTTGTTTACTTTTGTTTGAAAAATTTTTACATAAATTAATGCTTATTTCACGCATATACCACATTCTTACATACATACAATATACACATTCTAAAATACATACATACTTCCAATAAGTAAGCTATTTTTTGTCTACACTAGAAATTAATAGGAAATTATTTATATGGCAAAACAACGTTTGCCGGGTAAGCTAGTAATTAATATAAATTGTTATAACCATAAAACAGACATAATAAACAAACTACAGTTTTTTTTTTTTTAAATATCAAAAATTTTAAGTAACCTACTTCATATTACTACAAATTAACATTACAATCTTTGAAATCAACGCAACCTTGACTATTTCCTTTGAAACTGTTTTAATTATTTCCGTAATTACCATGATTACGAATAACAATTTCTTATCAGTTGAAATCTTTAAAAACCAACAACGAACTTTTTAAAACACGATACCATCGCTCGGCCTTAAAGGAGGGGTTCAGTATTTTACAAGCTTTATATTACTTTCACCTGTCTGTTGTCTGTCTGTCTGTCTGTCTGTCTGTAATCAAATCTTGCAAGTTTAATTTGACCCACTTCCCGGTTTCCAATTCAGCTGAAAATTTGCATGCGTGTGTAAATCGGATGACAATGCAATATTTTTATGACATCGAGCTGATCTGATGATGGAGCTGGAAGGTGGCCAAAGAAACTCTGTCATAAAACAACGCAACCCCATCGAGTTTGGGCTCATTTGATTCGTCTTGACGAGTACTTTATGATGCAAGATAATAATAATAATTAAAGCTTGTTTTTTAAAAGTATTTTTAAAATTTCACTTGTTTTAATTACTGGCCAATATAGACATTTGTTGCCTCCTATAATTGGGTTTATACCATCATGGGATATGTATGGTATCACACTTAGGTGTATTTTTACAAGCTTTTATTTACTTTCACTTGTCTGTTGTCTGTCTGTCTGTCTGTCTGTAATCAAATCTTGCAAGTTCAATTTGACCCACTTTCAGGTATCCGATTGAGCTGAAATTTTGCATGCCTGTATAAATCGGATGACAATGCAATAATATTATGACATGGAGCTGATCTGATGATGGAGCTCGAAGGTTGCCATAGGAACTCCGTAATTAAACGACGCAATCCCATCGAGTTTGGGCTCATTTCATTCGTCTTGACGAGTACTTTATGATGCAAGATGATAACAATAATTAAAGCTTGTTTTTAAAAAGTATTTTTTAAATTTCACTTGTATTACGTTCAAATTAGTCAAGTCATAGGCAGATCAAGTCGACAAGTCATATTAATAGCAAAGATAGAAATTCCTCACTAAAAGTGTCCTGGGATTCCCATAAAACCATTATTAAAAATTATTATTATATTATGATGATACGAGTAACTATATCGTCAATTTTATATCCCTTGTATTCTTTTGCACATGTTAAAGAATACTTTTAACATCTACTACTCCTTTATTTACAGGAATTAAACACTTTTACAAGATCAAAACAGATAAGAAATTCAGAGTGCAGCAATGACGTGAAGTTTGCGCGGGAAACCAGCGGGGAAAAATGGGGTTCTGTTCCCCCCTAGATCCGGACCTGTGCGATGGCGCGATACCACCAAGGTTATGATTCAGATAAACCTCCTCGGAGCCCGTTCCGATGTGCCTTCAGATTGCATTATCTCCGTCTACATCACAACACTCATTAACATAAAAACTATTATTTTTCAACGCTAACTTATTTTTCTTATCTAGATTTAGTTTTTGCTTTGAATAATTTAAAGTTCGAAGTCCTAACAGTTTTGGTCGTGATGTTGGTAGTTTTGGTACCTTGTAGTTTCTAATATAATATTGTTATTTATTTTTCTTTATGTTAGAGATCGATGAATAAGCCGACGGCTTGCTTGATGGTGTGGGGTTACTTTTATATATAAAATAACGGCACAGAGAAATTAAAATAACCGATTTTAATTTATTTAAAATCACAATTATTATATTTTAAAGTTTCATTCCTAGATCTTTATAATCCAAAATTTTAAGCTTGGGCATATATTTTCGCTATGGGTTATAATAATATTTTACTAATATTATAAATGTGAAAGTTTGTAAGAATGTATGGATGTCTGAATTTATGTTTGTTACTCTTTCAAACCTCAACGGGTGGACCGATTGAGCTGAAATTTAGTATATAGATAGCTTGAACCCTACAATAACACATAGGCTACATACAGTAGGTACTGCGGGTACAAATTTTTAGCTCAATCGGTCCACCCGTTTAGGCGTGAATGAGTAACAAACATCCAGACACCCAGCCATCCAGATATCTATTCTTACAAACTTTCACGTTTGTAATATGAGTAAGATTAGAGTAAAATAGATTTTTGTATGTCATAAAGTAGTAGGTACATATAACAGCAGTTTTTTTTTTTTTTTTTTTTATGTGATGAAGTAGAAGACGAGCAAGACGCTCTCCTGATGTTAAGAGATAACGGCTGCCCATAATCAGTACAGTGTTACCTAGGATTTCACAATTATGTGAAATTCTAGGAGCACTGCACCAACACTTCTTACTCAAGAGTCATGAGATGTTAAGACTCTTTAGCCCAGTAATTTCACTAGCTACAGTGCCCTCCTACCGGAGCACAGGTCACAGGTATTATCGGTATAAACTTTTCTACTATTTTGTATTTAAAGTAGGTATGTGTATGTGTTTATATTGCATAACCATTTTTCTAAATTTTAATATGCTATTATAATTCATTTTTATCTTAAGGAAATCCCTATCTTTTTAATTATCATAGACATTGTTTTGTTTTTATTATTTTAAATATTTATACTTGGGTATCGTTTGGTTACTAGATATATAAACTAGGAGTTAAAATCGAACGATAAAATTATAACATTGTACTGACTGAAAACTGGCGAATATAGTAATGTATGAGTTTTCTCCAACGAAATAAAAAAAGGAATGTTTCGCCGTCCCCGGCGTATAAACGGATAACTGCAAAAACTCAAATTTACAGGAAAAAAAACATATTTTTTAATTAGTAACATTTGTTCCAAAAACCAGAACGTTTTAAGATGCATAACTTTTTTATTTATTACACCAAAAATGATATTAATTGGCCCTATAGAATTCGAATATGAAATAAAAGCAAACACAAGAAAATGGCGATAATCCGTTTATTTGCCGGGAACAGCTATTTTATTTTCTCTCCCTCTATTATATTTCTTCCATGGCCGTAATGTAATAAAAACAAAGTAAAATATTAATAAATAGAAACATTCACCGAGTGTCCCAATCACAACACTTGCTCTACATACCATACCATCAAAAAACATATCAAAATCAAGTTTCTAACTTGTTAACATCACATTCCTTCACATACGGACAAAAAACGGGAGCATTTAGATGTAAACTATCCAACCACTTATTTAACACCTGCGGAGAAAAAAGGAACTAACACCAATCTTATAGAAACTAGTCACTCAAGTGTACAAAGTGGCGACACGTCGTGAAGTAAAGGGGTTAATGACTTTTTTTTGTACTGGCGCCATCTACTTTTAAAATGATAAAACTAGCATAAATCAGGCGCGGGGTGGTGATAACCCAGGGAAAGATAAAAGTTATTAATCAGTACGATTTTGAGGGAAGTAATGGATTCCTAATGCGGCCAGATGAAACGGTCGTCATGTAGTTGTATCTTATAGATAAAAATACTCGGTGAAAATTAGCCTATGTATTATTCCAGGGTCTAATCTACCCACATACGAAATCTCATCCCAATCAGTCTAGTAGTAAGCGTAAACAAATAAAAATCATGCGTCCATACATACGTACAAATTTGAGACTTATAGACTAGTAAAATTTAAAAAAACCTTTTATTTTTATTACCATCTAGCACCAAAGTACTCGTCAAGACGAATCAAATGAGCCCAAACTTGCCACCTGAGCCACCTTCCTGCTCCATCATCAGATCAGCTCCATGCCATAATAATTTAGCATTGTCATCTGATTTACACATGCATGCTAAATTTCAGCTCAATGAGAAATCGGGAAGTGAATCAAATTAAACTTCCAAGATTTGATTACAGACAACAGACAGGTAAATAAAAGCTTGTAAAAATACGTCCTGAATGTGATGAAAACATTCTTACTGAATACAACCGTGTCGTCAAGGCATGATGTTCAGTGAAGCCAAGGAGGGATTAATCCCGCCTTCTAGGTTAAGTCGGTTACCACCTACTAGGTGAGTACCTACAGCCGCATCGACGTTTAATATAACGTGAGATTGTGGTCAAAGGTTAACTTATAATGAATAATAATAAAAAAAACATTCGTACTTTTGTGGTACAGTGTGCAAAAAAAAATGTGTAGAATAGAATAGAATAGAATAGAACTTTATTCACGGCTATAAAACACAAAAAGCAAAAAAAAATACAAATAAAAGAAACAGTTTTTCTAACTAGGAACAAATTAAACTAAATACAAAATAATAATTATGTAGCCGCGAAATGGTGCCAACTCAGCATGTGTAGGTGAGTTAGACCTACGCTGGTCTTTCGTTGGAACCGAGCCGTTCCGTGTGAGCGTGAGCCCTTGGCTTATAGTTACAATTTTTGAATAGTAATATACTAGCCTGGCTAAAACATGAAAAATATACAAAGCAGCGTCAGAACGCTCATAACGCTGATATAGTAGAACCTGCGCTGATAGGGTTCGGTTCATTTGATCGAGCGATAAGGCGGTCAATCGATACGTTATCAGTTCCCCCTCCGCCCGCTCGCCACCGACCCCCACAGGTGAGTAGCGATGGTAAAAAAACTAAAAAAAGAAAAGTTTCCAATTTTCTCAAACGAAATAAAAATTTCAAAAAATCTTGTATGAGGTTTTGACATTGAGCACAGTGGAGCGTCGGCTTTAGGTCAATGCCTAAATATAAAGTTTTTAAATTTATAATTATTATAATGGAAAAATCACACCTTCGCGGTTGCCTTTTTTCTATCTATCTATCTATCTACTCAGCCCGTATCCACCCGATATATGTATATCCGATCCTGTGCGAGTTTCATCAAGTTCTCTCCGACATATTTTACAATATCGTCTGACCATCGGGCTGGTGGTCTGCCTCGATGTCTAGGTCCCTGTCTTGGATACCATACTATATTATATATATAATACCATACCTTTTTTCTATAATATTTTATTATATTTTTAAATACTTATGAGACAATCGTTAGGTCTCATAATATTAAAAAGAAGTAACAAGTGACCAAAATACACCTAGGATCTAGGTGTACAAAAAAATAGTACGTTTATAATAATTAATAATCTAATTATTATTAATTGTAAAGGCTAAACAGAAGCAAAATCAAGTGATTTAGAGTTTAGATTTACTTTAAAATATTTGAAACTTTAATGTTAAAAACTTTTAATGCGTTTTTTATTGCCGCCTTAATTAACTTTAAGCCCAACTTAGAATATGACCCATATTATAAAACCTTTTTAATCCGCATTATTTTTTTTCTATCGCTCCTTACATTTAGGCGATGGTGAGATGTTGACCGTGATAATCGTACGATCAAATTACCGCTCGCCGTCCGCGCCACGGCTCGCTACCACCTACCATCAGGTATACTACGCTACTGGACGGTCAACACTTCTTTACTACCTACCACTAGATACCTTTAATATTATATTATAGTGTGCTAATGGCAAATTGATTAATGTGTGGGTCCATGTATAATCCCGTGAAAACATGTACAGCTAATAATTTATTGTCTGTGAGACAGTGGATTAAAAAAATAAATAGAGCGTCAAAAATTTGAAATAAGAACCAATGCAGTTTGCGCGGTGCACACCAAACTGAAGGAGAAAATGACGTCAGTGTTTGCCATCTCGCTGACCTCATACAAATTAAAAACTAAATACTATCAAGCAACGTACCAACCTCGTCAACCTACGTACTCAGTATACGATGGTGAGATGTTGTCCGTGATAATCGTACGCGACCAAATTATCGCTCACCGTCCGCGCCACAGCTACCACCTACCACCAGTACACTACGCTACTGGACGGTCAACACTTCTTTACTAACTACCACTAGATTCTAGACCATCATCATCATCAGCCTATGTTCGTCCACTGCTGGGCATAGGCCTCCCCCATGGCACGCCACTCAACTCGATCCTCCGTCTTTCTCCTCCAACCGCTCCCAGCGAACCTCCGGATGTCATCGCCCCATCTCGCCCAAGGACGCCCTACACTACGTAGATTCTAGATACTCGTACTTTTGTAAAGCACTATGTATATATAATATGTGTACCTTAGTAAGGAGAAATTAAGTCGAAGGTTTTGTGTAATACTTTCCAGTAGAAAATATTACAAAAATTTGATAAAAAATAAAATGGGGAAGATAGGTACAAGCTCGCAGATAGACCGCTCCTATTAGGTTCATGCGCATAATTTTACCTGGCGCGGCAACCGACACTTTCTGACAAGCTCTATAGCAACGGTAGCGCGTACCGTATCCATATTTTTTATTTTCATGTAAGTAATAAAATGATTAAAATTGTATTTTCGCTTATCACTAATATATTTTTGTTCTGCTCGTACTTATTATATGATTTTTTCATAGGCCCCGTTCGTTGTTTCTTAAATCTGATTAATTGGTTCAATATAAAAGAGGCAGTTTCTTATACTCGTAGAAGCAGATGCTCTCCTTGGAGCATCCTTATTGGAACCCAGTTAGAATTTTTTATTTCCAAATATGATACAAATCAAGATTAGCAGTTTTTAATTTTAAAATCAAGCCTTTAGATTGGCTTAGTTCTTATTGAATTATATTTTCTTTTACGTTAATATCTACGTTACAACAGCTTCTACGCTAAATTTCAACTCAATCCGTTCAGCGGTTTGAGCTGCGCATTGATAGATTAGTCAATCAATCACGTTTCCTTTTTAAGCTGACGTCAGACAGAGACTGGAAAGCAGTCGCGGAGCGGGACGTAATTTTTGTATGTTCGAATTTGTACGTATACCTGTCAAATACATATAAAGAGAACGCGGGTAGGAACAAAATGAAGAACGCAACCGCTATAAACCGCTCCGTCCCGCATCTGTCTGTCGTAAGCTTTAGGGTTTCATATTATTAATATTTATTTTAAGATGATGATAGGCTAAAACCCCATCAATTTATAGCATAGGCTACAAAAATCGAGCAATACATCGTATCCCAAAAGGGGAGTGCACATAAACCTGGTGCCACGTCATAACAGCTCGGCCCATATTGCATTGTAAGGCTAATTGGATTGAGATGAGTATCGCGCGCGCGATAAAATGGAATAGATAACATTCTGTAGTGACTTATTAAGGCCGTTCCCAGAATAATATTAGATGGCGAGATACCGCCGCGCCAGTGTGTGTGCAGCGTTAGCAGATACATTGTGTTTTTACGTTACATGATTGTTTCTTGAAAGTTTATTTACATATTAATAGTCTATTACTAAAATATTAACCTAAATTTATTGTAAATAAATAATGTTTATTAGGATTATAATATTAATAAAAAATAGTGCAAGATAATTCAAATAACGCCATCTAACCTCAAGCTAAGCTACTCGATACTTGTGTTATCGTGGCTAGATAACGTATAATAATTTACGTATATACCTACTTTTTGTTAATAGTTAATACATACAATCTATTAAAAAATACACATTAATTAAAATCTGACGAAAATTGAATAACATCTTTTAAATATTATCTAAATCTTTCCATTTCAAATTTTATTTCAAAGTACTTAACAATGATGAAGAAATGTTGACGTCGGATAGACTAAGTTGACCATTACTCGTAGACACCTGAACACACAAATTTGGTAAACTCTTCTTTTAAAGGGGTTTTTACAAACATTACATATTGATCGTTTTAATTTTCAAGAAATTGGTCAAAACAGTTATTAAATTATGATTTTTTAAAATTTATAATTAAGTTATGATTTTAAACATGTACCTACCTATGTTCCCTCGCTTATTGAAAGCGAGTTTGCTGATTTTTTTTGACACGTTGTTATTGGGTCGTTTTCGCGGTTGTTTTGCGATCAGTACCGCAACCCTATCAGCGATCAGAACAACGGATCGTGTTGTGTAGTTTTTGCGAAATTGGAGCCGATCGAGTTTTACTCGGGCCGAGCTGATTCCCTGAAATATTGCGAGTATCGCGGAATCAATCTGTGACAACCCGGGAATAATGGACCGATTCTACTTGACTTGAGCTTATTATATCCTCACAATTAGCCTTTCTTAGGCCACTGCTGGACAAAGAACTGTCGTCTCCAATGCCGTACCTACTTCTCTGATTATGTTATTTAAGCGAGATCTTGCTATGATTAAAAAATAATTTATTGCACTCAAAAACCGCATATTACAATTTAAAATAAAAAAATACAACAAATAAAAATCGCAAAATACGTATGTGTATTTGTAATTTTGTAACAAATATTATATTCTAGTTAAAAATATGTATATTTATTAAACCGACTTCAATCTCGTTTTCAATAACCGACACGTAGGTACGTTTCATTTAAACCTTAAAAATCACCAATTTTGATAAAATTTAAATGGTCGATTCATGTAATTTGTATTGAAATATCTTTCAAATTATAAGTTCAGTTTTCGAGTAATGGGTACAAAATCCTACCAATAATAAACTTATTTTTGAAGTCTATCAAAAAGTGTTGAAATTCAATTAAATTTAAATGTTTTGTAAATCTAAATATATATAAGGAAAGAATGACTGACTGATCTATCAACACATAGCCCAAACCGCTGGACGGATTGAGTTGAAATTTGGCATACAGGTAGGTTTTAAGGCGTAGACATCATCCGCTAAGAAGGGATATCGCCATGCGGGCAAAGCCGCGAGTATAAGCTAGTTAAATAAAAACCCTTTGTCAATATTTACTGCTAAAAATATCTACATTATGATGACAAATAACGTCCATATAGCTCTATGAGTCATTGGGATTGAGTTCAAAGGTGACTTTTGTCACGTTATCTATTAACGATAAGTTATAATGAAAAGTTGATACTCCTGAGTAATCGAGGGTCACTTTGATGACCCATTAATACTGGGAATCCAGCTATATAAAAAAAGGAAAATCCACGTAACGATTAATTAGAATATATCAATAGGTAAAAACACGAAAGTGTCTATTATTACAAAAAACCTGCGCCCAGCGGTTTTACTCACTGTACAATAGCCTGTATGTTATTCCATACCCTAAGCTATCTTTATACTAGCGTCCGTGGCCCAGTGGTCATACGTCTGGCTTTTAATACGGAGACCCTGGGTTCAAATCTCAGTGTGTGGTAAAAAGTTCGCCTGGACGCTACCGTGTCTCGGAAGGCACGCAAAACTGTGGGTCCCGGCTGTTTCCTATAAGATATGTAGGAGGCAGTCATTAGGTCATATTGCAGGCCCTGTAGTAATCTCGGCGACCTGAAACTGCAACATATAGGTTCGCCACATAACCTATAAATTGTGATTTGACTCTGACAGTGTAAGTAGGGTAACCTGTTCTGTTGGAGTATAAACCCCAATTATTATTATTATACTAAATATCAGCTCAATCGGTCCACCCGTTTATGCGTGAAAGAGTAACAAACATACATCCAGACATCCATACAAACTTTCACGTTTGTAATATTAGTAAGATAATAAAGAAAGATTGTAGGTCCATTTCAAATTAGCCTGAACCGGCTTCATTTACCTCTAGAATTAAATAGAACAACACTTTATTGCATACCAGCTTATAGGAAATAGTTAAAAACACAAGACAGACTTAAAACTAGAGGTAAGCAATATTGAATTGTTTAAATACAATTGAATATGATATCTAAATATACTATAATATTCTTCTAAATATATAAAAGGAAAGTGTGACTGACTGATCTATCAACGCACAGCCTAAACCGATGGACGGATAGGGCTGAAATGTGGAATATAGATAGGTTTTATGACGTAGACCTCCGCTAAGAAAGGATTTTGCCATGCGGGCAAAGCCGCGAGCATAAGCTAGTAATACATATTTTATATTGTAATGAGTTAAAGATAAAACAGTTTTCTATTCCCAGTATAATGAGAAAGAAATTTCCTATAACTTGTAATAGTTAATTTAAAAAATCCACAAATTCCAATCAACAACAAAAACAACGGAATAAACGAAACGGAATTTTATACAATGTTTATAATTAAAACTTATTTGCATAAAATTAAAATGTTTAAGAATCAAAGATCTCTTTGGGTGGGCTATGGGTGTAATTTGTCACACATACAAACTAGTTGTTAATCTGTGGCCCCTTTGTCCTGCAGTGGATAGAGCTTGGTCCAACAATGCCTTAAGAAGCTTTTCATATTTGTTACTTGCCATGCTCAGGTTACAAGATCTCATCTGATCTTCAGTTTTAACTCTGTAAACGACTTTTAAAAAGAGGCGGTTTTGAATTGAGTTGTTTTTTTAACGTTTTCAGATCCTGTAGTGAATGTCGGAGAGACCTAGACTCTCTCTTAAAAAAATGAGTTCATGCTGATAATGATAAAATGTTACAGCATCGCCTTTTAGTTATTTTTAAAATGACTATATTTCCTATAATTTCGTTCAAAACAAGGTGTTATAATTTAACAGTTAGGTCATCGATTAGAATCTACGACATGAATTAGTATTTTGTACATTGCACACACATACACACACTCACTCACGCACACAAACACACATTTCATTATTTAGTAATGGCAAACTACTCGTTATTTTGTAACGAAATCCTTATTGTATCATAATATAAAACAATTGGTTTCTTTTACATCAATTACTGTATCGTTATAAACTTTAACAATAAAAAAAACGAGCGTTTTCTATATTACGAGTACTAAAAGCTTAGTTGAAAAACGTCGTAACGTCCTGCAGTAATGTAGTGGCCGAGATATTCCTTTTTCAATATTGTCGAAGGTCGACGGTAGTCGGATCTCTTTGCTTTTTTATTAGGGGTCCGTACCCGGGGTAAAAACTTGACCATATTATTAAGACTCCATTGTCCTTCCGTCTGTCTATCACCAAACACGGTTGATGAGATGAAGAGACATTCGAATTGTTCACAAATGATGTTATAGTATTTCTGATGCCACGATGACAAAGACTAATAACTGAAATAAATATAACAAAATCCCCTATTTCTACAACAACAACAAATAAATAATTTAAACAACAAGTTTTACTTTGTGCCATTTTATTTATTGATTAATAACGGCAATAGATACACGCTTGTTCACAGAATATATAATTGCGTGTTCACTTTAAAAATAAAAAAAATACTTCAAATAAAATAAACAATGAAGCGGGAGCCCATACAACAAACGTGATTTTTTTAACAGGTGAAACTAAACAAAATGTTACAGATGGCTTATAATATCGCAGTGAATATTTATTGTCTAATAATATTGTATGGATAGCGATACGGAACCCTTCGTGTGCAAGCCCTACTCGCACTTATCCAGTATTATGTATTTATTATTTTTTATATTTTTTATTTGTGTAGCCAGTCATTTGTTGTGTTATTGTAGGCCAGTCACTACTCGTGTGTCTGAGGTTTTATTCGAATCGATAATATTGTTCTCTCGGATTTTACTCGATTGTGATCTCGATTTGTGTTACAACTGTCACGTTATTAAAAGTTCTGTCGTTTGGAATGCCGTATCTTTTGTGATGTGCTTTGTATGGGCTTAATGGAGTATCTGATTGTATGATTGTAGTGAGTAATATTTTGTTGCCAATTGATTGGATCGAGAAGAGAGGATTGGTTGAAATTCTTTGAGGATCTTAGTTACCTGTCCCACCGAAGGCGAGAAAATGAGTAACTATCGGTGATTATTTCGCTCAAGAAACGTCAAAAGACAAAACATTCTGTGTAAACAAAAGAGATGCCTATACAAATTGTTGATCGCTGACTGTTCACACTACCGGCGAGAACTCGCTTCACCAGCTTGTCCCTGAGCGACAAGATAACACTCGCTCAGCGATACTCGCGCTTAATCAGAACTAACGACGAGCGAGTAACCAGCGGTCATTTCTCGCCAGTGCGAGTAATCGCTAGTCTCATTCGCACGCTCGCTTATAGCAGAGCTACACAACTATCGAAACTACGCACTCGCTCCTCGCTAACTCGTTTTACGTTCTAGCTCTACTCGTTACTCGCTCATCGTTGCCGGTGGGACATCTGCCTTATCGACCGAGCGAAGCGAGGTCTTAGAGTCGAAAGCCGCGAAATGCCTGCGTTTGGACCAGTTTAACGCTTGACCTCTGGTGCTTAAGTTTGGTTGACGTTTACTTGAAAACGGTTAATCCAAATTAAATGAAATTTTACACACAAGTTAAGAAGGTTAATTGGATAATTGTAGTGAAAAAATTAGCGAAATAGGTTACAGGGTTGCAGAGATATAGGTGACTTAAAGTCTTTACGATAGGTCTGACGATTATTTCAAAACTGGAGCGCTGATAATTTTTTTTCTAACATATACACATTTTTTATAAGCGACACAAATATATTAGCCAAAGTGTATGTTTGTATGTATGTTTGTTACGCGATAACTGGAAAACCAATGGTCCAATCTGCATGAAACTTTGCAAACGCGTAATATAAATCCATAGAATTTTTAAGTTCGAACATGAGCCAAATCGGTCGAAGGGTTCTAGAGTTTTAGAAAATGCTTAATTTCAACGTTACCAAAGTTCCAATCTTAATGAAACTTTGCGATCAGGTAGTATAAGCTAAAAGAATTCTCATGTTCGAAAATGAGCCAAATCGATCCAAGGGTTGTAGAGTTATGAAGATGTTTAAATTATAATGTTTTGCACAATTTGTTAGGTACATTAAGTTTGAGAAAGATCCTACAGGCAAAAAAGAGCAAGCAAGTTGATAAAGTTAAAGAATTAATAGCGATAAAGTCCAATAATTCGAGAATTTCAAGCAATTTATCATATTTTCAATATTTCTTATTTTTAATTATTTTCATATAATTTTTTAGTACATTGCGTAATACCAATAATTGCGTCAATTATAGTCCGGCCGCCTAAAGTTTGCTATTGAAATAGATGTCACATACATGTAGGTAAGTACACGTTTTGTGCTGTTTTTTTAATCTTTTTATAAACCTCATTTCGCTCGATCGATAAAATATAATGTTATATTTAATTTAAGTATATATAATTTTTATATTTAATTGTTAGTTTGTTTTTCTCAATAAAGATATTTAAGTAGTATGAAAATAAAGTAAAATAGTTATTTAAAAAAAAACCTTATTAATAGCGTTATTTTATGCCCATCGCTAATGGCAAGCAACCAAAGTTGGACTTAGTAGTATAGGCATAATTATAATATAATATAATTATGACGACATAACTACGTCACATTGCCTAAAATTTTGTATAAATTATCCCGAACACAATGTACCGGACTATAACTCGCTGTCAAGTAAAATAATATTTTACAGTGGTCGTAGCATGCCAAACGAGATCCCGCTGAAATGTCAAGCGTAGAACTGTCATACCATACATTGTAGTTTTGTGAATGTATGGGATGACAGTTCTACTCTTGAAGTTTGGCCGGGATTCTGTGTGGCATGCTACGGCCACTGGCAAAACACGAAAGTGGAGACCATAAACAATAATAAGCAGGTAACAATGTCTGTGGAAGTGGTGATAGAATAAAAAAACTCGCTGAATCGTTTTATGTTAAAATATAATTTAAATACATAATTTATATGAATACATACAAATATCATCGACCGAGCAAAGCCAACTCTTAGAGTTGAGAGATCTCTTGGTGGCAGTAAGGTTATTTGAGTAGTCTGCATAACTTTTTAAAACCTAAAGTAATTGTTTGTGCCGGCACATTCAACAATAAAGGTGCACGAGCACACCATAATGCATCGCGGGCCGTGTACTTATAGTCTGCCAAATTTCATAAATATATGGTAACGGCAAGTTCCCTATGAATGTTGATTTATTCAGAGGGTCAAAAAAATTTAGGTACGTTTTTGAAGGATAAACGGGTGTATTTTTTTCTACGTTAACTCAGAAGTTTAATTTAACGGGCACCAAGCGGCTATAGACCTGTGTATTATGGTAAAAATATACAATTCTACGGGATGTAGAGTATTAATTGGTCTTGACAGGCATACGGATGACCAAGTGATCCTATTTATTAGGGTTTCGTTTTTTCCTTCAGAGGAACGAAACTCTAAAAAGGATTATATTCAAAAAATCTCGGTACGTAGGTTTATTGAGTTTTAATTTCTCAGAATTTTTATATTTTGAGTTTTAATATTAATGTTAAAGTTCTTGTATTAGGATATATTTAGTCGAGACCTAAAGTCTAAGGTTTACCACGGAAATTGGGCTGCGAGGTCACAGTTCGAGGCGAACTACTAGTACAAAACTTTTACTTACTTACTTTTCATATACAAAACTTTTACATAATAATATGTAGAGACATCATACAAAAATAAGCTCCCAAGTGGAAAAGCACAGAAGCACGTACAGCCGATAACGCAGACGTCGTTAAGCCGATAGCCGCTGATAAGATGTCGAGATAGTGTAGATTAATGCCGGCTCACTATTATGATAGCTTCGTTCGTATACGACCTTGTTTTCAAAAACTTTATTGCGTTTGGCTACATGTAATGTTTATTTGAATGAATCGTGGAGGTCACCACAGTTTTGCCTGAGTAGCAACCGGCGAATTATCTAATTAGGTTGTCTAGAAGAAATCGCTATTAGCGATATTATAGATTAGCGAATTTTCGAAATTGTTTTAGTTTAACGTTTTCCGTACTTAAATGTGTGGTGTTTATAGAGTTATCTATGCTATTCTAATTGAATTATATTTTTAATCCAAAAATTATGATTTATAACTTGATTTCTTTTACTGTACTTTTTTGCACAAGCAATAGCGAGTGGTCCCAGTAACCGTTAGAAAAAGATTTAAATAAAGTCAATTCGTATTAACATCAGTCGCACAATTAAAATTCGCGATAAACATACAAATTTAGTGATAACTCTTTATAAATGACTAAGCCAGTCCATTACGAGTAAGGCATAAGGCACCTAAGTCAAACATTTTATAGTAATAACCTCCCAATATCTTAAGAGCGAGGGTTCGCCAGATAAAGAGTTTTATGCGATAAGATTCGTATTCTTAATTCACTGATAATCAGATTCCGTTGGCGCCAGCGGTTTTAGTGTTTTGAAACTTTCGACGATTTATCCTGTAGACGGTTATTAACTTTACTCTGGATGAGGTGAGTCAAGACCTGCTAAAACTCAGCATGTCAGTTATTCTAGGAAGTATACAAATCAAATAGCCTAATCAGACCTAGGTAAGCTTCTGATACCTAGGTGTGTAACACATAAGCACTTTTATGTTTCTGGGGCAAAGTGCGATACAAAAATTTCTAACGATCAGTGCTGAAGCCCAAATTAAGTCTTCATGTACGTGACGTTGCGAATAAGCTCCAGGAGAGTCGCCTGAGATGGTATGGCCATGCTGAAGCCCAAAACTGTATTGTTAATTTGCACTGTCAGCTGAGAACTGAGTATTGAGTAGTGATTGGTCACACCTCTTCAAAAGTAAGCTGTTCTATTCATTCTTGTCTTTATTCTTATAGTCGGAAAGTTGAGCTAAGTATAAGACGTATTCTCCTCATATGATATCTAAAAGCTCGCCTATACAAAGACTCTAGGGGAGAATCGTCGAAGGTCAAAACCCTCCGAAGTAGCGTTATCGGTGTAGGCGCCGTAGATATCTAAGCTTATCAGTTTGTTTGGGCCAATGGCGAGGGAAGCTGGGAACTGAACTAAGGGCCCTTGATTGAGCACTGCGATTAATTTGTCTGTGAAATTTGTAGGTATAACAAGGTGTTTCAATGGTGTAGGCGCCATTCGTCGACACTTGTCTAATGACTAATGTCTATGCTATGAAAGAAGCTACAGCTTCTTCTCAAAAAAAAGTAAAGATGCCTTAAATACTTACATTAAGCATTTATTTTGATGACGATTTACTAAAAAAAGTCTAAATATATATCTCGTCTCAAAAGCACTTTTAGTTTGATAAATATATTTTTTTCAATTTGCAGGCTTCTATTTTCAACAACTTTTTTTCATAGCATAGACTTAATAGAGATGTTGCAACTATTTATATGTCAACGAATGGTGCCTTTGGGCATATTTAGTTCTTTATACGAATAGGAAAGATAACTTATATTGCAATACCCCAAAAAAAATCACATTTATTTATTTATTTGATTGCAATTAGTACGACAATACACTGCCACTTACACTAATTAACACATTTCAAAATTAAATTAGAATAGTTTTACACTCAATTCAATCAACCTAAACCTCCAAATTCAATGTCAAATTAAACATAAAAATACCACCAATAGCGACGCCATTTAATAAAGTTCT
The DNA here is from genome assembly GCA_947507615.1 of Hemithea aestivaria. Classification (NCBI taxonomy): domain Eukaryota; kingdom Metazoa; phylum Arthropoda; class Insecta; order Lepidoptera; family Geometridae; genus Hemithea; species Hemithea aestivaria. The sequence continues at coordinate 16,891,956 of OX382327.1, read as the reverse complement.
TATCAGCTCTCTAAATAATCCAAAAATACAATGCTTCACCATATTTTTTTGGCACATATGATCGGCCATACATTCTGGGCCTACATTTTGGCAAGCTCTGCCTTCGATATAACGATACGCTACAGACTATGTAGTTTAGGACAGACACCGCGCACTAACAATAAAGGTACAATCGAACTATGCGGCGCGGCCAAGTATCTTTGTATGAAAATGTGTGGGAAATACCGCACTACGCGGCAGCGCGGCGCTGCATTTTCATTTTAATTACCTGGGTGCAGTGCAGTTGCCGCTTAGTGCGATTTCACCTTAAAAGGAGCTAAGTTCAAAAAGCTCTGTTCAAACGTATGTTGCTCTGTGTGTCATAGTGACTTAATTATTATTATATTTGTTTGCTTTTAACATGGTATGAAATAGTACAGAGATATAATTATTTATTGCATTATTTATTTATTGATATTTAAATAGAACGACAATAGAGCCGCCTTTGTTATTTATTTCGACATGTGGGACTCCCCCGCCGAAGATGGGTGCGACCGGGATATCCACTTAACCTGGAGGTGTTCCTGTCATAATGGCGGGGCAGCGGGTACGCCGAAGTGTTATACTATTATAAAACATACTTAATAAATAATATTTTCCTGTGATAACGTGTCAGTTGACAGTGTGACACATAGTGAATTGGTATAAAATTCTCTAATCTGATCAAATTAGAGGTACGATCTCCTTGAATACGCTTTTTGTTTTGTACTCACTGCGTGGCGTCAGTTTTGTTACACAAAGCACGGTATCTGCCTATATTACAATAGTATGTCCCTTACGGCTTATATTCGAAGCTCAAAACGATATGTACTTTATTACTATGTGTATTTACATATACGATATATTCGGGAGATTATCGTAAAGTTTCTGATAAGTCGAATGGTTTGCGTCGTGATAAGGATCTCCTTGGAGGATAAACTTTTTGGAGTATTAGTAAATTTTCATATTCATACTTTTTGTATATTGAAGTGATTTTTTTTTATTTTAAGTGGAGATCATCCAGTTTTATTGTATAATATACGTTTCATTAAACATCTAGAACATTTGAGATGCTGTTTTAATCTGTATGAAAAAGCTCTTGGCTTTGTGTACCTATGACATTTTGACTACAACTAAACTAACTTGAGTAAATCTTGAAGATGGAAAAATGTAATAGCTAAATTATGCTATTTAATAAAATAAAAGCATTATAGCTGGAACTGTTTAAATAATAAACATACCTAAAGATTAAAAAATAAGACAATTTTAAAAATAAACGAAAATTGGGTATATAAATTAATAAATACCCCCGTAGAGTAATCATAACTGATTTCGAAAAGAGAAATAGTTTTATGAGCAGTGATATCGTTCTCATTAAAAATAACGAACCAAATATGAAGAACCGATTTGTTGTTTTGATTTTTTAATGAATCTAAATTAAGTAATTTTAAAAACCTTTAAAACTTTTCGTGAAGACTTAAAAACTATAATAAGTAGTATGTACTTATTTAAATTCTTGTTTAATCGAACCTAAAATAAAAAGCAATTTGATAATAATTGGAACGAAGTTCCTTATCGCGCGTTGTGAAAGGGGGCTAGAAGGAAAAAAATCTTACGAAAAGTTGTCACGACACTTTTTGCTATAGTAAGCTATTGTAAGCTGTGCGGCGTGCGCATGTTTCTCTGTCTGTCGGTCTCTCTCTCTCTCTCTCTTATAGAAAGCAAGTCAGATATTTTCATTAATCGAAAGGAACTTCGTTCCATCCGGGTGTTCCTTGACACCTCTCAAGTTTTTTTTAGCGATAAAATTTCATAGAGCATCACTCTTACCATAGAGTTACCTACCTGTAATGAATTAAAAAAATATATTATATTGATTTCTTCTATTAATAAGAACACCAAGTTAACACGGTTGCTGATTTTCAATCTGCCCCCCACTTTCGAACTTAGATGTTAGTCGAATTATTGCGATAGGAACCCGAATTTTTCACGTTTAATCAATTACATAATTAATTTTAATTTAATATTTTACTAGAGTGCTGCCTTCAATAAAATATTACCTAATTAATATAGCTATATAAAAAAGTCACTAACATCAAATCTTGCATTTTTAGATAACAATTTTGTATTAGGTACCTACCTCTAACCTCTAGATATTTATTGCATTGTAATCAACGTCCCAAAGTTAAAAGATAACACTTCTAATAAAACAAAACCAAAGATTACTCCAATCAAGGTTTTTACAGTTATCACACGAAGTAGTAATTATCATAAACACATGTAATGTCCAGAAAATTGTTGTTATTTATATTGTTTATTTAAATTGAAACTGATTGAACAAACGTTTACTGGTTTTCAATTAAGTCAGTTAATGATGTCTCAGCGTGAACTGTTTTATATTTATATTTGATATTATCTTTTTATTGCGTTTCTGGTGATATAAGTTATGTGCACTATCAGACGTAAATCAATCAATAAACTTATGGAGATATATAGGATCTCTTTTATAACATAATGTTATACATAATATTATGTTATAAAATAGATATATACTTAATAAGTATTACTTAATAAGTTAATAAGGATTGGCATTTAGAATAGAATAGAATGACACTTTATTGCATACCAAAATACAAGAAATAGTTATGAACATGATATGACAAACATAAAACTAGAGGTAAACAATCGGCGGTCTTATCACATAAAGCAATCTCTTACAAACAACCTGATTGGAATAGTATTTGAGGAAAAATATAGCGGTGGCGTGCAACAATGGCTTTGGATAGACACTATTGAGTACTATACTACTTTATTTAGTTATTTAATAATAACATAAACATTCAAAAAACTTATTTTTCACATATACTTATTTTTTTTAAATAATATACACGGTTTTGAACCATTATTTAAAAATATCAAAGTTTAAACTGTGGTTATTGGATGATAAAATAGAAGATTCTAATTAAAAAGAGAGATTAAGTGATTGAGTTTATTTTTCTGTTTCAATAAATTGTTATCTATCTATCTATTTTTTAAAATATTTTGTCCACAATAATAATCATATTATATATAGATAACAAAAAAAAATCGAAACATTTAAAATAAATAATTTTGTGATTATTATTTATAACATATTATTATTACAAAGCAATATTTGAAATATCGCGATCGTGTCGTTTGTACCGATAACTTCATTTACATGTCCCATTTCCTTAACGGCCATTCTCAAGTGCAGTATATTTACTGGACGTACTTCCAAGACATAAGACACAGCGATTTATCCATGAAAATTAATAGGACTCTTATTGCCTTGCGTAACGTCTTTATAGTAAATCCGAAGGCTATCTAAACCTACCCTTATACCAATCTACTCTATTTCACAAGCATAAAAACTGTGTTATAGGTATATAGCACTAGTCATATAAAAGCCTCAAGTTACTGACATAGCCCAAAGAGTGAGCAAGCTGAAGTAGCAGTGGGCTGGTCACATCGTGCGCAGAACCGACAGCCGCTGGAGCAGCCGAGTTTTGGAGTGGAGACCACGCATAGGTAAACGTAGTGTAGGACGCCCTGCGACCAGGTGGAGTGACGACCTGAAGAAGATGGTTGGCAGAGACTGGATGAAAAGAGCTAGGACCGGGCTCAGTGGCGCGTATTAGGAGAGGCCTATGTACAGCAGTGGACGATTACGGGCTGATGATGATGATGATATTAAAGCCTTAATAAAATTTTCAAAGCTTAAATTAATTTACTTATTTCTTTTGTTAACTATCGAAAACCTAACTCAAGACCTAACTCACATAATTAAACAACTTCAGAGTCAAAAAACTTCAAGTAACAAATCGCCACCAATCTCTTCCACCTTGCACCAAACAATCGACGTATATTTTTAGTTAGCAACGTGGCAAATTACACATAAGAAATGTGCAGTTGCATTACAGTATTAACATTTTTATGGGCGATATATTACGTTTTAACGTTGCCTTGGACAATTGATGGCCGCCTAAATGCGAATTTAATGTATCTTTTCATTGTAGAATAGGTTAAACTGACGATTAGGCGGAATTTTTAGCAGCTATGCGTCGATACTTTTTGTTAAACTTTTTGTTTTAGCTGCATTGTAAAGCTGCTGCTGTTTTTGGCGACCGAACTAAGCCTACACGTTAACCTCTATGCTACAGATTAACTAGGGATGTTATCAAAGAGGAAATATAGTGCATAAAATCTATAACTTGTATAAAATAAAGATTTGTGTATTAAAGTTTAAAGAAAAGTTAATATAATTCCACTTACCTACCATTGTGATTGTAGTCTAAAGGGGTAGCCTATGTTAAATAAAATAAATATATATCTTAGATGTAAATATATATTTGTTGTAAATATTACATGTACATGTTGTGTGTGTTCATATTTGTTGTATCTTTGATGAAAAAAAATGAAAATGGTTATATTCCAAATATCTTATGCTATATAACACCGAAACGTTGCATACATTATAGGAGAAGACATGCCTAAATTAGAAATAGATAGTTTTAGCTGCGGTACCCTAAATTAGGCTAGAGCCTGTGTCTTAGGGCCCAGAGATACGGGTTTACAGATGATTGAGCAAAGGACAACGACTGATGTCTGATTACAAATTCGTATGTATTGTATCGTAGTGATTGAATACTTAATTAGGTAACGTTGCGACTAAAATAAGTAGACGTTTAAATTTATCGAATTTCTGCTAATCAGTTCAGTAGCTTTAGCGTTATAAGAACGTAAGTTCAAAAACATTTTTTATTTGCATCTAGTAAGTGCAACAAAATGTATGAAAATATTATAATTTTATCGTTTACCGGGGGTAGACTTCCTTTGCAGGAGGTCGTCTAGGTGGGTACCCCAACAGTGCCAGTTATCCTACCGCCTGAGCAGTGATGTGCAAACATTACTGTGCTTCGGTAGGAGGGCACTGTAGCTAGTGAAATTACTGGGCTGAGGAGTCTTAACATCTTATGACTCTCAAGTAAGAAGCGTTGGCGAAGTGCACTGGGTAGCACTGTACTAATTATGGGCAGCGTTATCTCTTACCATCAGGAGAGCGTCTTGCTCGTCTTCTTACTTCGTTGTATAAAAAAAAAGTACTATAAATAAATCTATTGTAATAAGTTGAGTTTTCCTTTGCAACTAAATAAGTACTCGTATAGTAATCAAATACACGGAAAACATGAATATTATGTTTTTATCTGTCGCTTTGTTAATAAATGCAAATGAAAGATGCATTTTATTGTAATTACACACGGGACCGAAATACAGCGAGTTAATATAGAGGTAATTTCGTGGTTTATAAACAAATGTTTGATTTTTGATCGTCAAAATATTGACGTAAATTAGGGATATATTTGAGTTTCCAAAGATAGGCAATATTTTAATTATGATGACATATTATTCTTGGTTTTTTATTTAAATTAAATTATCCGACCAGTGTTTGATAAATCATATTTTTTCATAGTCTGAATAAATAAAAATTAATTAAAACATCCAACTTGGAATTAATTCACTAAATATGTAAGTATGTAGTATTGTTAGTTTGTTTTTCTCAATAAAGTTATTAAAAAATAAAAAAAAATAAAAAAAATTCACTAAAAATGTAACTATAGGTATGTGAGTCGAAAATGGCATACACGTGTTTAACAAGAATTAATTAGCGAGTTACTAGTAGATATTATTATGTTTCGTGATTGAACGTTCAGAACAAAACATAAAGCATTTTTTCTCCATCGAGCATGCTAGATTTTAGGCGGGGATATATTTTTTGGGTTACCCTGTGTACTTTGGAGCACAGATTTATTTCCTGACTTATTTACGAGCTGAAGGTGCCTGCACCTTCAGCACAGAAGCAGAGAAGTATCCACCGGGGGCGACACATTATGCTCCCAGAAGAGATAAACAAGTCACTCCCCGAAACATCTGGAACTTCCTAGAGGCCACGGGCTTAAGCAGTGAATTGTAACTAAACTGGACTGCCACAAAGATCAGAAATGGTCGAAGCGGCTTAAGGTCCTTTTGAGGTTTCCCAATAATAAATATTTACGAGCTGGATCGGTGAAATTTGTTGTGACTTTTTTTTAATTAAAAATAACACTCTTTTTTTTTAAACACACACATGACATTTTTTTTAAATAAAAAATAATGTCAATAACAAACAAAAAACAAAATTATCCAATGTGATGTAGTTGAATGGAAGTTATGCACGTATACTACTGACATTTTGGTGATTATTTTTTATTTATACAGATAAAGATTCATATAGTATCTCTCTATTCGATCGACTTTCGTATTATTTACTTGTCAATTTGTCCGCCAGTGTGTCTCGAATAAAACAATGGCGCAGGTCGATAAGCTTAGCTTATAAATAGGTTCGATAAGTCTAATTAGTAGCAGCCGATGTAATCGCGGCCGTATCTTACAGGACAGGAAGTTCGCCGATATGCTTGTTGATTTGAATGCGTGTGTGTCACCTATTACTATGCGTTATTAGTTGTTTTAAGTGTGTGTGTAGTTTTTTAATTATAGATATGGTTTGTTGGTCAAACTTTGGCATATATTTTTTAATTAGAACAGCGCTAGGCAATGGTCACTACAGAATGGGCACCTGAAGATGGACGGCGTCGCCGAGGCCGGCCCCAAAAGCGATGGCGTCGACCTGATCACGTATCTGGAAGGCTGGCAAGAGGTGGCGCTAGATCGAAAGAAATTGAAGAATTTGGGGGAGGCCTTTGCCTAGCAGTGGGACAGCATAGGATAAATATAAATAAATAAATAGAACACAGAACTGTACATATTAATATGCTATTTTTTTAAGTTAATCGTCTATGCGAAATCTTGTCTGGGTAAGTAACTACAACCTTACCTAATATGAATCTGAGGTTCGCTCCAGTGGGGAGGGTAATGTATAAGATTTTTAAGATATGAATAAAGCTGAACTTATGACTTCAACTTCTTATGTGATACAAATCCAAAAAATACACTTTGTTATTTATGTTACATAAGAATACCCCCAGTGAATCAAAACACTGAAGTGATAAGAGCTTGGTATGATAACGCAGGCAGCGATAAGCCGGCGGCGATACCGCCCGCCCTGCGATACTATCTGTCATTAAACGGTGCTATCAGCCCGCCCTCGATCTTGGAGGCTTTGTAGGTTACTATGTGCTTAGAGACTGACAAAACTATATATCTCACTGACACAAGATAATATTTTCATTAAATCTTTAAATTAAAGTTAATAAATAAATGTGAAACAAAAAGGGGCGGTTGTGGCCTAAAGAATAGTCTGTATGATTTATAAAACGTCTAATGTCTAAGCCTAAGCCTCTATTTTAATTTTTAGAAGTCCTTTAGAAGATAGATATATATCTTTTAGCTTTAGGGCTGTGTGTTATATGATGTAAATGTAATTTCGCACTTTGGATCACAGAGTTCGCGAGCATGCCCGGTTTTTAACCCCGCCTATTTGTACATGATTTTTGTTGTTGGGTCATTTTAAGTTAAGTACGGTTACATTTTCTGACTTATCGACGTTATTAACCTAAGATCCATATAATAAACATTTATAAAAAATATGTTTAACTTATTTTTTAAAAATCCAACATGATTTTAATTAAAACAAAAAAGGTGTGACAATATTATACTCAATACCTTATAAAAACCCTCTAAACAAATACATTTAAAACTACCCCCTCTAATTAAAGATCCCAAAACAATGGCCACCTCTGGCACCGCGCTTATCTACATAAAATATGAATACTCTTGTCTGTACGAATCCGTCAAACAGATGAGATAAGCGACGTGAACTTTTGCTGTTTACCCCCTCCCCCCCTAACCTACCCCCACCGCCACCCTTACATACATCATCCCCCTAAGTTTAATATATATTTGAGTTTAGAACGTGGAGCTATATTTTTGGATACAGCGGAAAAAATGGTAATCCATTTTTTATTAATATTACACAGATCACAGTAGTACTAAATAATTATACTTTTTAGTCGTTATGGGTTTCTTATAATTATTAGGTGACTCCCTCTCAATTGATTGTTGTATTTAATGTATTGATTTGTTGTCTTTGGTTAGTAATTTAGCTAAAATTTGGCCTTCGCCAGACGCAAAATATTTTGATATACAATCAAACGTTGTTGAACCGTTTCATAGGTAAACCAAATAGATTTATTTCTTTCTATTTAATCTTCTTATTGTGTGTTTTATCACTGAAAAGTTACATTACACTATTCCAACATTTTTGAATCACGTATTTAGTTGAAAAGAAACTGCTGCATTCCGGCTGAGTTTAACCACAGACAACAAAGTTCTACAAATTTCTCATGATATAATATCAACGGTGTGGAGTATTCTAAACATAATGGATAAAATTATTATTATGATGAAAAAGTAACTGCTGCACGCTGGCTGAGTTTAACATCAGACTTAGAACACAATTCTGCAAATTCCTCATAATATAATATCAACGGTGTAGAGTGTAGGTAATAACAAGGTTAAGACTAATAAGGTTTACGTGTTATAAAATTTAAGATACTTTCCGAGATTTGTATTTGAATTATGCAATTTAGAATTTTATTGTCTTGATTTTACGATTGATATTACAATTTTAATGATGGAAATCAAAGAATATTAGTAATTGGGTTTGATGACGTAGGATTATGTTACCCATAAGAATTATATCCATGGTATTAAAAAGTCATTTAAAAGTGATATGACGGATGTGAAAGATGTGGATACAATGATATAAAACAACATATTTCTTATTCAATATTTATAACGTTAGCTATTATATTTTGAATATTAATTAAAAAAAAGCAATTTAAAAAAACAATAAAGACTTCAAACTGGCTTTTAATAACTGAGACGCATCTAATATTCATTCTTATTTTTAAAAAATGTTATACTAAATAGGCCTACGTTTGACCAAATCCCACCAGATGGAAAGTGTAAATGCGGTCGACGATGGATCACGTAAGATGCCTAAAAAGGTGCCTATTCACTGGTGCCTTGAAGACTCATAAGTTGTTTTTTTGTTTGTTTCTTACCTCTAAATGAAAAAACAAAACTCTTGTAGGTTCACTCGTCTATCTGTCTGCCTTACAACTCTGAGTCTGTCTATCAAGACACTTTTATTCGAGAACGCATAGCGTTTTCGAGCTAATTTTTTTTTCATTGTATATTCGCTGTAAAACCATAGGTAGTTTTCGTGTAGTTATCTGGACATTTAAAAATTAATCGCCACATACCATAAGTCAAGTGACGTGCTCGCCCGGTATTGCCAGGGAAAATTGCCGCGATGGCCTACTTACCTGCAAAAAAGAGAAATTATATTACATTATAATATCATTACGATCATTAAGTTGGGTCGTGACCTGCAATTGACCTTATCTTGGGGTGAAAAGTATAAGATGTGGCGATTCCTTGAAGTTTTACTTACGAGAAGGAAAATAGAATTATAAGAAAATGTTACCAGGGAAAACTTCCTTTGCAGGAGGTCGTCTAGGTGGGTACCCCAACAGTGCCAGTTATTCTACCGCCTGAGCAGTGATGTGCAAACATTACTGTGCTCCGGTAGGAGGGAAGGTACTGTAGCTAGTGAAATTACTGGGCTAAAGAGTCTTGACATCTTATGACTCTTGAGTAAGGAGCGTTGGTGCAGTGTTCCTAGAATTTCACATCATTGTGAAATCCTAAGTAGCACTGTACTGATTCTGGGCAGCGTCATCTCTTAACTTCAGGAGAGCGTCTTGCTCGTTTTCTACTTCATAACATAAAAAAAATTGAATTATTTTCTTTCACTTCTCCGTTGTTTGTCTGTCAATCTTGCAAGTTTAATTTGTTCCACTTCCCGGTTTCCGATTGAACTGAAATTTACATGCATGTGTATAAATCGGATGACAATGCAATATTATTATGACATCGAGCTGATCTGACGATGGAGCTGGATGGTGGCTATAGGAATTCCAAAATTAAATGACGCATCCCCATCGATTTTGCTCATTTGACTCGTCTTGACGAGTAGTAACTTTGGTGCTAGATGGTAATAATAATAAAAGCTTGTTTTCAAAAAGTTTTAAAATTTCACTTGTACGTATTTCACTTGTCTTCGATGTGTTAACTTTTGTGTAGATTAGGCTGTTTACAAGAATACCTAATCGTATTTTTTAAAGTGTTTTAAAAAAAATTGTAAGAAGAAAGAGTACCAATATCAAAATGTCATCCTTTAGTTTAAACTGTTTCATTAAAAATATAAAAAATCAGATATTTTTTATAGAGCTCCATAAAAGTACTCTTTTTGTAATGCCATATATTATACCTACAATATATCATGGATTATATTTGGCATTAAATTATCGTATCATACCATAACATAAAGTACACCTAATCCTTAAGTTTAATCTGTTTCATTATAAGTAAAACAGAACAGAGATTTTTTAAGGCTCCATAAATATACTCACTTCGTGATGCCTAATACTTGATATAGTAATATATTATGGATTGTATTTAACATTAAATTATCGTATCAGCACAAATTAGAAAGGTAGAGCTCTAGATTACTTCGAGAATTAATCCATATAGAGATGGGGGGATTACCTATGATATTATGACGGAATTTCAAAAAATAAATTTTAAAAATCCGTAAGGCGAAACACTTCACCCACTTTTATCAAGTGCATTTAACACCTTATGGGAATCGCTAAAAATACTAAAATGTATAATTACTTAAAGGGTGACAGTTGTCATCGTTAAAAAATTATCATAATGACTATCATCCCAGTACATTTTGATATGATAAATACTCAATATTCTTTATTGATATCACATAAAGAAGTAAATTTTACAACCACAAATATTAACTAACAGTAATAGTACCAATATGCGGTCTTATCGCTTAAAGCGATCTCTCTTTTACCGGATCTCTCTTTTTCTCTATAAAATTCAATTGAAAACATTCGTTAAAAAAGGTTTATCATAAAAATACTTATCATTTTTTTTTTATTAGCGAGATCTTGCAGTATTCTTTTTCATAAACTCACAAGATCTCGCTTGAGCCCCAACCTCGCGCGATTTGCATTCCCTAGTTGCATATCGAAATCGTGGTTGCGCAACATCAGGGAATGGACTGGGATAGCGATTGCCGCCGAACTGTTCCGCCTCACTAAGGATAAGGAGAAATATGCTGAGCTGACTGCCAACCTTCACGAGATGAAGAGGCACCAAAAGAAGAAGAAGATATCGAAATCAGGCTGTTCCTCTGTATCACAGTCGATTGTTCCAAACGCTTTTATCTTAACACCCACACCAACCACTGCAAAACCACACACGTTAGCAGTTGATATGTATTGTTGAAAAAAATCTGCAGTATTATGCAAATCAACAACTATCGCGGGATCTAAGGCAAGTTGCACACGCGTGCCATGTTTCTGGGCAGCGATTATAAGTCGGGTTAGATACCGAGAGGTCACTTACATCGCGTATGAAATTAGTGGAGCAATGCTCCATTCTACTAATATTATAAACGTGAAAGTTTGTAAGAATGGATGTCTGGATGTCAGGTTGTCTGGATGTGTGTTTGTTACTCTTTCACGCCTAAACGAGTAAACCGATTGAGCTGAAATTTGGTATATAGATAGTTTGGACTCTAGAATAACACATAGGCTATAGAGCTATGGGCGCAGCTGTATTATATCAGTTAAGTTACGTCAGCAGACCTCACAGTGGTACGACAAAACTATATTAATACCATACCAAAAAATAAATTTAATTTAGACCAGCATTTTTGCATTGAAAAATCGACGTAATGTTAGTCCACGGTTGGAGTAACCTAAATACAAACTTTCAGGCCTATATAATATAAGCCTTTAGCCCAGTCAATGAGTGCCCAAAAAGGGTATGTGGATCGAAAAGTCGAAAGCAGAAAAACTAACTTAGCAACTTTGTTTGGACTAGTTAGGAGATAAACATACTAAAAGTCCCCACCCCTCCGAGGTGAGCCCGAGGGGGGGGGGGGGGGAAGAAGGTCCCATTTTTTGGTTTTTTGCTTATATGTCAAAAACTGTGCATTGTACGATATTTTGTTTTACTACATTATTAAACCTCATAAAATTTTCTATAACTTTGGCCTTGACACTTTTTATCTATCTCCAATCGTTGTCCAGCTATGAGCTTCCAAACATGGTCTATTTTTAAACCGCTCAAATTAGTTTTCTATACAAAGTCAGTAAAAAAACCATGCAAATAAAATTTCACCAACTTCTGGTTGTCGTATAAAAATGAAATTTTGCAAATGTCTAGAAATCTGATGACATTTCAATAATCTGGTACCACTGAGCTGATCTGATTATGGAGCCAGGAGTTGTCTAATGAAACTCTTCAATGGCTATTAGTAAACCTACCGTGTTTGGGTACATTACATTCGAATCGATGAGACTTTTTCATAACAATTGCTGTCGAGGGTCTGATAATGGACCAGGAGGTGCCTACGTCTCATCAATTCGAATGTAATGAGCATAAACTCACCGGTTTTACTGATAGCCATTGAAGAGTTTCAGTAGACACCTTCTGGCTCCATCATCAGATCAGCTCAGTGGTACCAGATTATTTAACTGTCATTAGATTTCTAGACATTTGCAAAGTTTCATTATGATACGACAACCAGAAGTTAGTCAAATTTTATTTGTAAGATTTTTTTACCGACATTGTATGGAAAACTAATTTAAGGGTCTTCAAAATAGACCATGTTTGGAAGCTCATAGCTGGACAACGATTGGAGATAGATAAAAAGTGTCAAGACCAAAGTTGTAGAAAATTTTATGAGGTTTAATAATGTAGTACAACAAAATATCGTACAACGCACAGTTTTTGACATATAAGCAAAAAACCTAAAAATGTGACCTTCTTCGGCCTCCCCCTCCTCGGGCTCACCTCGGAGGGGTGGGGACTTTTAGTATGTTTATCTCCTAACTAGTCCAAACAAAGTTACTAAGTTAGTTTTTCTGCTTTCGACTTTTCGATCCACATTTCTTCTTTTACTGGACTACTTGTCTAGTAGATTAGTTTAGTTGTGAAAATGTTACAAGTACAAATTTGCTCATTGCAATATTAATGCAGTATGAAACAAAATAATTCTACCGAAAGATAAAAATAAACAATACGCCCCTGAAGAAGATCCTCGTACAGGATCGAAACGGTCGGCACGAAGCCGAAGTAAATACAAGTGAGTTTATGCCGTTAATTTACAATGATGAATAAACAATACGTTTGTATAAATCAATAATACTTAGTTTGTACAGCTAACAGCAATCGTAACCGTTTTTTTACATTATTTATTTAAGGAGAAATCAAGACGAAAAGTTATAAACATGGTTTACAAACAATTTCACCCAATCGCTGCATCTATTCAAATACATATCAGAGTTTCTGACCATTCGAGGAAATTCACTTGACGGTAATGCTTTTCATAAGCCACTTCGACTTGAAACTTTTGATAGGGGATCATGCGATCTGCATTTGAAAATTATACTTCTTTTTGTGAACTCTTGAAATTCTCCTATTATAATCCTCAATTTGAAAACTAATTGATGAAAAAAAATATGGTTAATAAGATATAAGAGTCTCATCTTATATTTTATCTTCATAATATAAAATGTTCTAAACTGATGCTGGCGCATTTTCGGGATGCGTTGCGTTGCTGAGCCTGCTCTAGTTTGGGCGTACCTTTAGGAAGCATGATTAGGTACTTACCATCAAGAAAGATTCGCCTATTTAGTCCCATATAAAAAAATCACACACATGGTTCTAAGAAGGGCGTTTAGCAAATATCTTCAATTTACTTTATTAACGAGTTTTAGAGAAATTACAACGAAAAATGAAGACTTGATTACATAAAAATAAAGAGTTAGTATTACACATCGAGTCTATTGAGCACATCTTTCTCACAAAACCTCTACAGGCATTTACAAAATGCAAAGTTTTATTCCCCAACTCTTTCCCAATGTTGAAAAAAAGCATTGTCACATAAAAATCACATGAAATACCAAAGACTCGGCTTCCGCTCGTCAAGCCAAGAATACCTATAATAAAATACACAACTACTTACACCCACAGCACACCAGGGTGCCTACCGTACGCCATTGAAAAATTCTTAAACAAAGTTATTTATGGTATTTGCTTAGTTTTAAAACTGTGTAATTTAAATATTAATATAAATATTTTGTATGATACCGTTGCATTTATTAATATTTATCATTTTCAATGTTTATACAACTTCTATAGTTTTTGGTACAATGATTTCAGTAAGGGACTTACTTCAAATATAGATCCACTTTTAATATTTTTATTAAGACTAAATATTATTCGTCTGTCTTCATCATCATCTCACCGATTGGACATTCACTGCTGAACATAGGCCACCCCTATGTACCGATTGGAAGCGATCAGCGTCCAGCGTCTTCCGGCGACCTTTACCATCCTTCCCTTCTTTTTTTATTATTCGTCCGTTTGAGTTTAATATTGTATTATCTGACCTGTTTAATTCCCAGGTTGAAATAAATACCCAGTGCTTTAAGACCGCTATTATTTATAGGGATATTGTATTTGTATTTATTATGAGGTTGTCCAATATAATTATAATTATACTCGTAAGCGTGCCACAACTAAGACCACATCATTTCTAACCAATGATTAGGATTGTGGTTAAACGCTTGTTTAAAATGACGTAAAAATAAATAAACATTCATCCAAAAATGGTGTAATTTTTTTTATGCTACGAAGTAAGAAGACGAGGACGCCGCTCTCCTGATGGTAAGAGATAACGCTGCCCATAATTAGCACAGTGCTACCCAGGATTTTACAAAGGTAAATTCAGGATGCACTGCGCCAACACTTCTAACTTGAGAATCATAAGATGTATTTTTAAGTTTATTATTGTGTTCAATTTAACGTTATCTTCTTCTTCTTTCGGTGCCTCTTTAACTAGTGAAGGTTGGCAGTCAGCTCAGGATATTTCTCCTTATCCTTCGCGAGGCGGAACAGTTCGGCGGCACTCGCTATCCCGGTCCATTCCTTGATGTTGCGCAACCACGACTTCTTTCTACTACCGACTTATCCGTTATCTAACCTTACTTATAAGCCTTATTATTTGACAAATATAATGTATCATTAACAGTCCCATACTGTTACCACAGTGCACTTTTGTTCTCCATAGCGGAGTGTTAACGTCACAACTAGTTCCCATCGAGAACCTCTCGCTTGCACCAGTAGGGGGCGCTGTTTAATAGTTTTTGGATTTAATTCTCTATTACTTAACCCATAAACTTACAACTCATACCTGACAGTTCATAAAACACACGAATTTGTGTTTGTTTTTATGGTTAAATATACGCGTATTAGCATTTTTATTATATGTAATCAATGGAAAAATAGGCCATATCTAGGAGTAGTTCGATTTTGAACCAATAAATGAAAAAAATATTTTCAAAGGGAAGATCACCACTCGCACCTTTGACAGAACAAGGGCACAATTGTTTATGCATTTGGAAAATTGTGCCCTTGTTCTGCCAAAGGTGCGCACTGTTTGACCACTCTCTTAGATGCAGGTTAATATCATTTCATAGACATCAAAACCATTTTGTTTCTTTTTTT
The DNA here is from genome assembly GCA_947507615.1 of Hemithea aestivaria. Classification (NCBI taxonomy): domain Eukaryota; kingdom Metazoa; phylum Arthropoda; class Insecta; order Lepidoptera; family Geometridae; genus Hemithea; species Hemithea aestivaria. The sequence continues at coordinate 16,876,257 of OX382327.1, read as the reverse complement.
CATTATTTAATGGTTCCATTAACATCTTATTGAAATCGGTTGAGCAGTTTTCAAGTTATTTTTATGTAGGCGTGTTTTTTAATTCACTTTCAACAACTGTGCCAAAACAAAATAACTACATAATATTATATGTTTTATATAGCCATATTGATGAAAAAGTATTATGATTTTTTTTTATAAATAAAAAAAGTCAATACTATTTCATCAAAAATAATCGACGAAATCGGTGAAGCGGTTTTAAAGTTATGAATAAATTGAAATCGGTGTCTTGTGCTCACATATTAGGAACTTTTTTTTAATCCACTTGTCTAAAAGCAGTATTCCAAGTATTTCAAACGACACGGATTAGTTCCACTTTCAACAACAGCTTAACCAGCTTTACCATTTTTGGAATTAATCATTGATTAATACTACTTTTCAAATTGGAAGTACAGATTAATGTCATTTAAATTTTAAGCTCTTCATTCGAAATTACCTAATTATCATTTTAAAAGGCTTTAAATCCGATTACGTTTAAACTTGATTAGAAATTGGTTTATAAAAATAATTAGAGATAAAATTGATCGTCAGATAAATAATTAAACGATTACGCTTAATCAACAGATCTGAGAGAGATGATTAAATTAATGTCAAAATAGTTTACACAAATTTAACTAATGCACGATTTCTTAATTACTGTTTAATTTTGAAGATGATCAAATTGTATTATTTGTTTACGAGACAGATTAACTAATTAAAATTGTCGTCCATAACTATGTGCAACTCTGTCGCTCGCACGATATAACAAATTTTGAAATATACAGGGTTATTTTTAAAATACCAGCAACCTTTCAGGACTAAGCAGCCAACATCATAAAAAAACATGTGACTTTTGATTAATTTGTTACATTTTTATATACATGCATAATTTAGTAGAAAATCACTGTCATAATTTTCTAATAGGCGCTACGAAGTGCGCGCAGGTCCACCAGTAATCTATATATATGAAAGCTTTTGGACACAAAAGGAGCCTTTTGATTCAAATATTCAAAAATGTTACCTTCTACAGTGCAAACTCAAGTGCACACACAGTATTGTAAAACAGCGCTATCGCGACGACCACACGGACAAAACTCGCTTATCGCTGCCACTTTTCACGTTTTTCACCAATGAAAGGGGGTGGGACATCCCCAGGGCCGGATCTAGGGAAGGGGGATACAGGACTCAAGAAAAAAAGACAATAAAACTATCACACATCAAAGGCGAAATGAAAATGGTTTTATTTTCTGTTTTGTTCTCATAGATTTTTAAGATTTTGGCGTAGCTTTTTTCAGTGAAATTTAAATAAAAATCAACGCTTGCCGCAAGTCGCTTGTGAAATTTTCAATGAGCAAACTTTTGATAAATGAGGGGGAGGGATTTGTCCCGCCTTTTACGTTTAGTCTGCTACCATCTACGGCCGCATCGTCGTTTAACATCACGCGAGATTGTGGTCAAAGGCTAGCCTATATTGAATTAAAAAAACTGATAAAATATAAGCCGAACCCACTAAAACAGCGTTTGTCAGCAAGGTCAACCCCCCAAATGGATATCCTAGATTCGTCCCTGTATATCCCCTGCCCCCCTACACCAGAATAGGACGCCGGCCAGATCGGCCCGATATGAGTTTATTGAGCGTTTTAAAAGGGGTTATAATGTGTTTTTCTGACGCTGATAGTGACATTGTCTAGTAATTGTCTGCTTTTTGTATGCACTTGTTTATTGTGATACAATTTGGTAAAACTGAAAGAACTATAGGTACTTAATTTTTTATTTTAAATAAAATAAAAATTATTAATTCTTTTAATAAAGTTTTCATTAGCCTTCAACAGCTGGGCATACCTATTTTTTTAAGAAATTGATTAACAAATCATTAAATAACCTACCTACTAATAATATAAATGTTAAAGTATTCATTTTAATGAACTGTCTGTCTGATTATTACCTCATCAGTAGTGTCGGTCCCTACGTAGATATGCTTAGTTTTTTAAAACTATGCAACGGATTTTAATGCGGTTTTTATAAACATACTGATTCAAGAGGAAGGTGTATATTATACATAATGTATAATCATAGTATAAAATAGAAGGGAAACACCATCGAGGTATATAAATAGAGGTCACACGCCAAACTGAAGTATTGTCCCATTTGACATCTAAAGTTATCCTATGATAACTTTTTTTTTGTTTTTTTTTTTTTTTAATAAAAGGGGAGGACAGCAGTGTTATTCACTCATCCGTGAAAGAACCAAACCGAAAACCAATTTGTCAAATATGTATGAAATGACGTACCTATTATGTTGATACACCTTGACATGTCATGTCACGTCATTTCATACATTTTTGACAATCTAATCGGTTCGTACTATTCGATTCGATTTCCTAACCGATAAGTGAATAGCCAATAAAATAAATAACCTATTTAATTTAGTAACTTATTATGAGAAATTATGAAGGGTAAAAATGTTAAAGATAGTTTAACTTTAAAAATTTGCGATAGTAGCGCCCCGCAAAAAGGACTCCTTTTTGAAAATCACTCTAACGAACCTAATATTATGATATATGGGTACTAAAGCAGGTTTATTATGTTTAAACAAGGTGGCAATCAATTACAGTTTTAATGTAAATGTATAATCTGTGGAAGTTTAATTTGAAAAAAAAAATGTTTTTTTGCATAAATTTCAACGAAAAACACCGAGATAGATAAAAAAAATACGATAAAATAATGTGTGTGAATGAAAAAATAATCAAATTGTATTAAAATCGATTCAATGAAAATAATAATATTAAAATAAATAATTTTTTTACATAAGGTTTTACTAACGATTTTACTTTCTCTTAAGCCATCAATAGATAAACGTAAACTAGGCAAGTAAACACACAATGTCACATCTTTATATTTATTCTTTGACAAAACGAGACAATGTCAAAATATCTCAGCCGCTTTGTTTGAATAAAATTGTAAAATGTTTATCTAGTTACTTACCGATGAAAACTTATTACTTTGCACTCGGCGTGCTGCGTGAACAGTTGGTGCAATACCTCAACACGACATACCCCGGCATATTATTTGTGTTTTTATGGGTTTTTTTTGTATCAAATGTGAGCAGAGCTAGCTACTGACGCGCTCAAAAGCAGGTAAGCAACTAATTTAACACGGGTATGTAGCCCTGTATTTAAAAAGCTCAGTAGGGATGGGTGATGAGTAGGGCTTGGGAAACACCGAAAATTTCTGTGCGGTTCCCCAGCTTGATATATTGTAGGTACGTGTAAGTATAGTCGGGCCGGCATAAAAGGCCACATTTGACAGATGTCAGTCATAGCTAACTAGTGTTGGGACATTGTTTGTTTATTCGATTACAGGATATGAATCGATACGATCTTCAAACACGTTGGAATCGAATACAGTTTTATGAAAACATTCATAAAGTCTAATTAATTTTAATAGGTTTTGGTTGTAAACATGTAATGGCGTCATGGGCTAGTTTTGCCAGAAACATCTCACGAGTTATAAAAAAAACCTGTAATAAAAAATTTCTTCTATACATTACACAATTTTATTTTAATTACATTATATTTTACTATAATATAATCACAATATTAACATTGTATTTTATTTTAATCGCAATATAGTTATTTATTTCAGATCAAATATTCAATCCAAGTTATAATTGCATTCGATTTTACATTTCAAATTTCGATTTCGCGATTTTATTGGGTAGCATCCTTATTGTTTTAAAAACAAAAACTGATTGACGTGACCTTGTATAGGATGTCCTATTTATTCATCTAAAGTTTTTAACCCCCAACGCAAAAACGGTGGGGTGTTATAAGTTTGACGTGTTTGTTTGTTTGTCTGTTTGTGTATCTGTCTGTGGCATCGTTGCCGAACGGATTAATGAAGTTTGTTTATTTTTTTCATTTTTAAGATTAATAATATTAGTCGGGAATGTTCTTAGCTATGTTTGAACCTAAAATCGCCACGCCGCCACGAAATGGTGTATAACATATTTTTTATAGTTTAAAAATAAACAATGACTTGAAACAAAAATTAAGTTTTTTTTTATTTTTAGTTTTTTTGTTAAAAATAATGCCACAAATACCGTTGTTTTATATCAGAAATGAAATCTATACCATCGGCTTATCCGAAATTGACACCGAAATTTTCCTTATTTTTTCGAGCTAGCTAAGCGCACATCATTCGTGCTGAAAAATTTAAATTTTTATTGACGCTCGCACCAAGGTGCTCGCGCTTTTATAAATAATGTTTAGTTTCCTAGCCAATCGGAGCAAACTAAACGCAGATTTATGGTACTGAAAAATTCAATGTTTTCTCGGCGCTCGCAGCCAGCTGCTCGCGCTTTATAAGAATATTTTTTCCTTGCCCCTCGTAGCTAGCTATAGCTAGTATGTAAGTGAATAACAAGGGAATCCTTGTATGGACGTAAAGTGTTTTAGGTTAAAGTTCGTCTTTAATGATTTTAAGAGTTAAATTAAGTCTTAAAATTATTTCCTAAATTCATTACAACACTAATATATTTAAAAAATAAAAGCAATTTTCGAAAAATAGTAAATTTTTTAGAACATCCTGTAAGGGAATTTTCATGAAATGTCAAATGTGGCCTTTTAGGTCGGCCCGACTATAATGCCCTGTATAATGACGTCACACTAAAGACAGGTTATCGAGGCGTATTATATCGGATCAGGTAACGAAGCCAAGGCTCAGGTGTACCCTCACATAATTGAGTGATAACTATTCGCGAGTTAACCGAATGATAACACGAGTGATAAGCTAAATAGTTTAATTGTATCGAGGTCCTTGATAACGCGCCAGTTTGTATGTTTTTAACTGTTATTAAACATGTGCAAGTTGATTAAAATAAATGAAAATTCACCTGTCTGTTGTCTGTCTATAGATACATCTTACAAGTTAAATTTGATCCACCTGCCGGTTTACGATTGAGCTGAAATTGTGGATGCCTGCAAAAATCGGATGACAGTGCAATATTATTATGACATGAAACTGATCTGATGATGGAGGTGGCCAAAGGAACTCCGTAATTAAACGACGCAACCCTTCAAGTTTGTGTTCATTTGATTCGTCTTGACGAGTAGTGCAGAGCTAGACTGCACGGGTATACCCACTGAAACACCAAAAAGTAATACCTTCGTTAAATCCTGGGTAGCACTGTACTAATTATGGCTACCGTTATCTCTTACCATCAGGAGAGCGTCTTGCTCGTCTTCTCACTTCTTTGTATAAAAAAAACCGGCTTCACTCCCGCATCGTCTTTGTGACGGAGGACTGGGAATCGGCAGAGCCTTGCATCCAGTCACCAATAAGCAGGGTAAACCCCACCTAAATATGTATATTTATTTCAGTGGAATAATAATGCTATGACCAATTACCTGCTATTTATGAAATATTACGTGCGTTGTGGTCAAATTACAACTAAATAATTGACTTATTCATACAAATTTACCGATTAAATCCAATATGGGAAATCTACTATTGTGGTGCTATTTTTGTTTTAATAAGCCTCTTTAGCAGAAACCGCATGGGGAAGAACACAGTACACACATTTGACAGTTAATCCTCCAAGCAGTAGGTACTATGAAGGGTTTACTGTTTTTTCTGAATAAAGGGTGTTATAAAAAGAAAAGAAAGGAATTTGCACCCAAACCAAAGAGAAAAGGAAACATATAATTGACAATAAGTAATGTAAGAGATAAAAAAAAACTTGATTTGCCAGCCAGAAGGTGCCAGCTCAGCATTGTGTAGGTCTAGTATGACCTACGCCGGTCTTCCGCTGGTACCCTGTTGTGACATCACGGCTCCACGGTAATAAAAAAAGAACATAATGTAATGTACAGTCAACTGCAAAGAGATGTATCCATGTTAGGCTTACAAAATGAAGTAAATTTTCATTTGCCACAATGAACTACCCTTGGTTTGTGACATTTCTAGTAGCAATCAAACTTTATATTATCATCGACTCGTTTAATATGCAACAATGATGTATCCCACTACTTTTCCTTAGGTGATACATAATAATAGCATTTAAAATGAATCGAATATAGTACCTATAAGATTTGGTGGATACTGAAAATGTCACGAAGGGTAAATAATTTTTGCATACTAAAAGTTCCTTCATTTTGTAAGACTAACATGGATACATCTCTTTGTAGTTGACTGTACATACAATAATATACTATACAAATTATAACAACTTAAAAACCTAAAAAAATATCTATAAAAAGTACCTTTGTGTGTATTGTTATAAATGTTTCTCTATACTAATTAGGCCAGCTTTCACATCCCGTCCAATGAAAAGTGAGAGTATGTAGAGAAGACCCCTACGAATTATTTCTCAGTTATTTTCGACTAGCGGACCCGCGCGCACTTTGCTTCGTCGCGTCAGTGTTTCTCTACTATATTATGCATGTATTATCTTTCGTCAGCTGATGGGGTTACCGCGGAGATGCAGTGCATCCGGCATGTTTCTAGACGCGGGAGTTGACACCTTCAACGCTATTCAACGCAAGCGAATTGCCGCATTCATGTCCAGGGTTGATATGTGTAAAAACAGTATCATTAAAAGTCTGGCAGTTAGTCTGCTTCAGTCTGCAACGTACCAACGATGGCTGGCTATTGCTGCCTAATAATATGTTTTTAGACAATTCATACAATTTTCTGTATTTGTTTAGCCTTAAATTATTATTTTTACATTTTTGTATAATATGGATCTCGAGTCTGAAATAAAGAACTATTATTATTATACATATAAACCTTCCTCTTGAATCATTCTATCTATTAATAAAAACTACATCAAAATCCGTTGTGTAGTTTTAAAGATATAAGCATACATAGGATCAGACAGACACGGGAACAGAGGTTATACCCGCTGTACTACTATAGCCTATGTGTTATTCCAGGGTTTTTATACTAAATTTCAGCTCAAACGGTCAACTCATTGAGGTGTGAAAGAGTAACAAACATCCAGACATCCATTCCTACAAACTTTCACTTTTATAATATTAGTAAGACTGTGTAGTGATTATTACTTTCGATCACGTTTTCATTGTAAACTTTAATATAGTTTTATTCTACCAAACAAAGAGCGTCCAAATCCGTATAACCTCGCCATTCCGTAACTCCAAACAGTATAAAATCTCGCGATTTGCCTGGATCTCGTATGAATTCTCACATGAAATATATTCAATCTGCGCGTCTGAGATAAGGCCCCCCTCCACCCTCGGCCCACTCCAGGGAGCCCCCTTAAGCCGGATACAGGAGTCGTTGCCGGTCACTTCGTGTTTTATATTTCTTGTATTAAATAGATTTCAATATAGTGATAGGATTTCATATTTTTGTTAGATAAGGGATTTGTATGTAGGTATTAAAATAAATAAAATGTTTATCTATTTTTTGTCTTTTTAGCAATAAAATATTCTTCAAATTTAAGACAGCTTGAAAACTGTCACATTTTAAGGAAGATAATTTTAGGATTAGGTTTCCACTATTTTAGTAAATATTACAATATAAGTGAGGTTTTGTACTTTGTATTTTAGTAAGCCGTATTTTTTTTTTAAATTACCTCGTTACAAATGATAATATGAACGAAAAGTTATGAAAAGTCGTAAATTAAAATAAATCATATTACATACATAAAATATTTAACGCTTCAAGAACTACAAAAAGATAAATTTGTATAAAATTCCAAACCTAGACCAATTTTAAAAAGCTCTTAATCTCAAAGCTTAAAAAATAAATAAATATTTCAGGACAATTCACACAGCGCCACCTAACCCCATACCACAGATAAAAGAATACTACCCATATACTAAGCAACTTAATGCTTGTATTATGGTGATTAGGATAACGGATATGAAACTTATATACTTTTCTTTTGTAAATAAATACTTATAATAGATATTGAAAACCACCCAGACCAGAAACAAATACCTGAAAAAATCGATACTCCAACCATAACTCAAAATGATCTACTCCTCTCTATATCTTGAGTTCCACGATCAATCCGTTATCAGTTCCAAAGTGCAGAGGAATAAGCGCCAGTGGAGTAGTGCGATAACGAGGAGGTGGCAGCCCTGGATCGCGATAATAAAATTATTATTATACTTACTATCAGGGCTGGCACCCGCCGATCGTATCTCGCGCTATCTCGCTGCGCCAAGCGTCGCTTCACCCCCTTCCCTTACTGCTAGTGATGGGGTAAACACTTGTTTTTTTGACCATCGATGTATTTTGAAGAAAGAATTAGACTCATCTTTATAGTTCGATGCGAAGTAAGTCATTTATTTTTTCGGTGACAGACCAGGTGGTCTGCCGACGCTGCGCCTTCCGTCTCGAGGTGTCCATTCTGTTAAGGACCTACTCCACCTGCTATCACCAAGCCTGGCAATATGTCCTGAACTCCATTTAAGCCGCATTATACGTTTACCCACGTCAAAGACTTTCGTCCTCCGACGGATCTCGGTATTGCGGATGCGGTCTCTCAACCTGATGCCTAACATGGAACGCTTCATAGCGCGTTGTGCGACTCGTATTCTGTGCATAGTCTCTTTAGTGAACGTCCATGTTTCGGCACCGTAGGTCATGGTGGGCAGAACACATTGGTTTTTTAAAATTAAATATAAACTTAATTAAAAAATAAGCTATATTGTTAATTGGGTTGTGTTTTAAGGATCTGTTTATAAAAAGAGCAAAAGTGTAAAAACGTTAACATTATTCAATAAACGTCTAGTCTCTTGCCATTGTATAATTAGAGCTGAATAATGTAAAGAATAAATTGAAATTATGACAAAATTTTCTGGTGGGTATTTACTTATTTTTTATAACATTGTGACGTCCACGTTGTAATAATAATAATTTTATTTAAAACACGTTATAGATTTTTTTATTTCACATTTTCTTCTTTCAATTGATTAAAATGAAAAAGAATACTCAAATTCCTTAATTTTTATTTCTCTTTTTAAATGGTTAAGGAGTCGATAAAATGCCATGACTATTGTATACACAAGCCTTTAAAGCGCGTCACTAGGGATGTACCCTGACTCCTGCCGCTCCGGATAAGAATAAACTGGCTAATGCTAATACATATTTATTTCATACATACATAATGTATACTTAACACACACCTCACTTTTGGGTATAATTTGGCTTGAATTTTGGTCTTGATCAAATTATATTTTCAATTCAAAACAAATACCTAATTATAAACGCAATAAATATCAGTAAGCAAAAAGAAAGCTGCACAGTTAACACCCGTCGAGTTTGGGCTCATTACATTCGAATTGATGAGACCTTTCCATAACACTTGCTGACGAGGATCTTATGATGGACCAAGAGGTGCCTAGGTCTCATCAATTCGAATGTAATGAGCCCAAACTCGTCGGTTTTAGTAATAGCCATTGAAGAGCTCCAGTAAACGCCTCCTGGCTCCATCATCAGATCATTTCAGTGGTATCAGATTATTGAACTGTCATCAGATTTCTAAACATTCGGAAAATTTTATTATGTTGGTATCTCACGATAAAACCGCTAAAAAGATGAACCAATACGTCTATTCGATTTTTTTTCACGTCGCACGATCACTGCATTTGCCAGTGAGCCAATAAATTAGGCGCTGTCTCGCATTATCAGCAAGCAGGTCGTATCTATAAGGTGCGGACTCAAGGCCGCAGTCGCGGAAGTCATTACCGCCCTTACAATACGTTTGTACTTGTACCTTTATGGTTTCCTTATGAATTAATCTAAGTATTGATAACGGATGTGGATTGATAAAGCTTATTTGTATTGAATTTAATTAATTGAATCATTAAGTTAAAGTTAGAACTAAAAAGTTTCTAAATTTGAAAATTCTGGAAATGATTTTAGCTAATTAGTATTTTTTTCTCAATAAAAGTATTTGCCAGGAAAAAAACTGTAATAATTTTAATAGAAGCGCTATAAAATCCTTTTTTTTTTTTTTTTTTTTTTTTTTTATGTTATGAAGTAGAAGACGAGCAAGACGCTCTCCTGATGTTAAGAGATAACGGCTGCCCATAATAAAATCTATAAAATCCTAATATAATCCTATAATATATTGTCAACAATATTAGACAGTTACGTTATGCTAAATTATATTTAATTAGATTATATTTAGATATCTCGGCTTTAATTAGGAAAAGTTACAATAAAGGCAATCTATATATAACTTAAATTATTTAATTTGTTCAAGTATTATTAACCCAAGACATTAAAATTTAACAGTTAACACAACGTAAACCTAGTTTAAAGACCACTACAAAAGAACAAAATCGATAAACACTTTACAAACACCCTCTATTTATCTGCAAATTACTCTCTTCAATACATTACAAACCAAAACCAACTTTATCTCTAAACAAATAAGGTATAGTTTCTCTTAGCAGGTTCGTTCGCCTGTTGCTTCGCCGGATATTACGCGCTCTATCACCGCCCTGACGGAATCACCCTGTAATTCGCCAAATTGCACGATACGATTTGGGTAATTAAATACTTTGCTTTCTGCCAAGACGTGTTTGAATTTCGAATTGTAGATTTTTTTGTTTTAGTTAGTATGTGCCAGTTGTAAATGAAGAATATTATATTGAGAAAATTAAAGGTAAAATTAATGTAAAAATAAAGATAATAATAATATATACAATAGTGGACTGAAGTCCTCTTCAGAAGACAACTTCGACTGCATCGTCAATTACCAACAGGTGTGATTGCGGTCAAACCCTTGTTTAGTCTGCTATAAAAAAAAGAAGAGCTTCTGAAGAGATAATATAGGTATATTACCAGCGCAATTATAGGCAATATGCAACATTCAACCTCTAACATCGCAGGGTAACGCGCAGAGCTTTTGTTTTTTATTATTTAAATTGTTACACTGCGACGCATAGTGGCGAACTGGTCCATTTCCTACTGTACCATGCTTGTAACAAATAAATTAACAATATCTTTTTATCTCGATGATTCATTAGCTATTTTACAAAACTTTTTCATGTGACATTCATGAGCATAAATCTAACTCTCTTTACCGGGAGTGTAGACTTCCTTTGCAGGAGGTCGACTAGGTGGGTACCCCAACAGTGCCAGTTATCCTACCGCCTGAGCAGTGATGTGTAAACATTGCTGTACTTCGGTAGGAGGGCACTGTAGCTAGTGAAATTACTGGGCTGAAGAGTTTTAACATCTTATGACTCTCAAGTAAGAAGCGTTGGCGCAGTGCACTGGGTGGCATTGTACTAATTATGGGCAGCGTTATCTCTTACCATCAGAAGAGCGTCTTGCTCGTCTTCTTACTTCGTTGTATAAAAAAAAAAGTTAAGATAATGCTGTGTGGAGTACACAGGGATTCAAACTCGGTGAGCCAAAATCAAAATACAAACACACCCCTACCTACATAACCGCTTGCCCCTTGGCTACCATGGCTTCAAAATAACTGAAAAACATGCTCTAAGTACAAATTTTAGCTCTATATTATCAAACTACCCTCCCCTCCATAGTAAAATTCAAGTGTAGTAGATAACTTAAACAGTTAATAAAATATTCGTTATCATAGTCTAGCAGGCGCACCTTACCGAGATATTATCTTTTTAATTAATTTACGCAAACATGGCCGCCGTAAAAATAATGTGCTTTCATACCCACATCAAGACACACCCGTATTGTTAATTATTAATTACTCTGGATAAACTCTACACGGTATAAGTAGGTGTTTTATTGAATGGCAAATGTGTGGTGTGGCGCCAAAATGTTCAATAGAAAAAAAAGAGAAATTGCTTATGTTAAGAAGAAGTTTGTGTCACTTTTCAAATTTGTATGTATTTTTTTAAATAACTTGTTTAAAAATTCAAATAAATTATATTTAAGTAATCGCATTCGGTCTTTAAGCATTTTTTTACTAATTGAATTAAAAATTAGCTACACGTTTTTTAAATATTGTAAAAGTTCCTGCTGCATCTATAGGTAGACATTTTAATTTAAAAAGCCAACGACTGAGCACCTTCTACACTATTTTTGATTAAACACCATAATTATTTTAAACGAATTTCATAATTCGTACAACAGTATTTTAAAATCACGTAAAAACTTTAAGAAATCTTGCGATTATCACATTATAAACAAGCCAAATAATTATAAAATGACTTTTAATTTAGGGGTGATCAAGATGCAAGGGGGTACCTGGTACCTTTATTATCCGTCTTTCTAATGCAGACATAAAAAATGAATCCAAACATTTTGAGTCTAAAATTTTTTAAGTCTAGAACTTAAATTCGGCCATGTTTAAAATCACGTAACAAACTTATAGAAATCTTGCGGCTCATTCAATTGTCACATTATAAACAAGCCAAACAAGTGGCAACGTATCGTCACCACTTTTGCCGTTATCTCTCGGCTGCAAGCCTCCCCCACTCCTCCCATCCTCCCATCCTCCCAGCACTCCCCGGCCCCACCGATGGCACACCACAGATAAATGATATTTTGATGCGAGCACCTATTTAATGGAACTGCAATGTACCTCTTTGTTGCTCGCTTTTTGTGGAAGGGGTAGTTTGTAGAAATGTAAATGTACATTAAAGATGATTAATAAACCTAAAGGCTAGGTTTTCATTCTTCGAAAACTCATCGTTGGTAATGTCGCACTCCCAGATCACTACTGCACTAACTCAAAGAAATATATTTTTATAATTTCAAGCTTAAACAAGTATCTATAGATAAATTTGCAATACCTTTTAGATGAGCTAGTGTTTTACTAGGTGTGCGATATACAATATAATACAATAATACTTTATTGCAAACCTGGTTACAAGAAATTGTTTCATAAGTAGACAATACACATAAAGCTAAAGGTATACAATTGGCGGTCTTATCGCATAGAGCAATCTCTTACAGACAACCAGGTTGGAAGGAATATTGAGAACATGTATAGAGGCGGTGTGCAATACTTCTGAAAATAAAGTTATCTATTGTTACAATAATTAGATAGTTTACACAATTAATATACAATATGTTTATATACCTATAGGGGTGGTTGTAAAAGCTACGATTCTTCTGCCAATTACGAAGATACTAGATAGGCATAAGATCCTTTGTGAAGTCTACGAGATCTATCGCAATAATATTTTATAATAAAAAACCTTAGAAAAAGAGTAAATAGGTAGGTACCTCACATCAGGCTACATTTTGAGTTTGTTTATAAGAGGCACTTCAATATAGCAATAAAGGCTGAGCATACACCTGGCAGCGAGCTGGCTTATCCTGCTCGCGGTCGATTGAACCTCTAATGAGATACCAGCGGTACTGTGGATGGGGGGACAGTGAATGAGCTCACGCATTGTTTGAACAATATACATTTAGATACAGGGGTTTTCCGAAACTAATTTTTAAATATATACATGAAGGATACAAGAAAATAAGGGCCCCGACATTTTTTTTAATCTAGGTTGTCATTCGGTTCATTTCAAACGAGCCTTTCTTTTAATTACCCATATAGTCTCTACATACATCATATTTACTACTTTTACTGTAGGTAGCTTTCATATTATGTAAGCTGATTCCTGCGACTTATTACAGAACATTCAGATTTCAAAGATCACATTATTGATTAGTTTTACACCCAAAATCATATAACCGATTTATTATCTTTTTTTTTTAATTTTATGCACAAAAGGAAAATATTCAATTAAATAACGGACTAATTATATGTATACCTACCTCTACAATATTTACAAAAAATCTCAACCCTACTACACTGACTGACCAGAGGTGGCGCAGAATAGTTTTTAAGGCTGATCTTTGCCCAGGCAGCAATGGGACAGTATAAAAACAAAAAATATAATATATTATGCATACTGGCTATAGCTACACCATGACTAAGTTCACTGTATAGAGTGAAAGTCCAAGTACTGACTCCACCAATACTGCGACCAAACTTAAAGCCGCGCAGCGTTTATTTTACGGCGGTTTTTACAATGAGAGTAATTGTCCGAACGCTGCTCAACGGATCGAGAGAACGGTCCGCATCTGCTGGAGTAGGCTTACGACGAAACATGTGAATTTACTGAAAAATTTAACGTATATTAAAAAAAACTCAGGCACTCGCAGCGCTGAAAAGAATTTTAGAAAATTTGCACCTTCAGGGCTTACTACATCTTCATGTGAACTTTTTTTATTCAGACACATGTATATATATATAAGTGATAATGCATACCAACTTTAAATTCCTAGTTAAGTAATTTCTTTCTTGACAATAATAGGTGCCCGCAGTACCCACCTAATATTATGATGTCAAGTAAACTGTCCCAAGTCCCATACATTCTTCATTAACTGAAGAAAAAGTGCTTTTGACGAAGAAGAACTTTTTAATCTAATTCTTTGTAATTAATTTGTTTCGTAAGTTGCATTGGTCAAGTCGTGCGTGAGGCCGTGAGTTACACCGATGATCGATTCAGTTAACATCGATGTTACGATATTTTTCGTATAGCCAAATCGATGTCAAAATATCGATGTTTTTGATTTCAACATCGATGTTCATCGAGCATAACTTTTTTTTTATTTTTTTTAAATATTTATAAATTCTAATTAGCTTATTAACAATGTTTTTATACCTACATCTAAGCTAAAACACAAACTAAGTAGAACGGTCGGCACGAAGCCGAAGTAAATACAAGTGAGTTTATGCCGTTTATTTACAAAGATGCACTAAGTAGAACTGGTGCGATAAGACCGCTGATTGTTTACCTAGCATTAAGATATCTAGCTCATTAAGTTTCTTTGTAATGGTTTGGTTTGCAATAAAGTATTATTCTATTTTATTCTATTCTAAGACAAAGTGAAAAGTAAACAAAACCGCTAGATGGGGTATCAAGTCGGCGGGAAAAGGATAAATAATTGAGTATGATCCGGCGCGGCGCGATACGCGATCGGAACAAAGGCACGTGAGGCGCTATCGCGACACCCCAGCCGCGGCCCGCCCGCCGGTCTACTGTGCACCTTGTTGCACGATTATGTAGAATGTAGATACATCTTACTAATATGATAAAAATACGAAGTTTTTTTACTGTGCTACTCTGACGAGACAGTCCTGCTACCCATTGCACGGATCTAGAGCCTAGTTTGGGTAGCAGGTTTCTTCAATATATCTGTATTTCTATAATGCCTTTTATTGAATAATTTTTTTTTTTTTTTTATGATGAATAAGTGGCAAATGCCTTTATTGAGAAAAACAAACTAACAATACTACAGCTACTACAGCAGTAAAGAACACTTTTATTAACCACAGATCGGCCACAAGCCGATCTACAGAAAATCCAAGTGCTCCAAACCACTGTCAGTTGGCAGAGTGCCCAGAATGCTGGCAGCATTGCCACGTTGAATGGCAATACTTATACGTTGGGCCAAATATACCCCAGCATTTTGGTCACACGTCGCCTCGACCAAGCGCTCAGATAAATTTTGGAAAATGCGGTGAGCTCCCGGACCCCAAGGACCCAAAGTCTCTACCCCAAACGGCTCAAAAATGTAACCGCTATCGAGGTTAGCATATTTACGCCGCTTGAGCCGCTCAGCAGAAACTGCCGCCGCACCAGCCGCAATTTGAGTCTCTAGAAGATGTGAGGGCGCCAGTGTATCAACGCAAGTCGCGTCCCACACTAACGGCCGACCTAACTTCCAGGGAATCAAAGTCATACCGTCAGGTCTTTTACCATCGTCACGCATCAGACCATTCGGTTCGAGAATGGCTGCTACATTGGCGCTGGTAAAAGCCCGGCGAATGATGTCGTTGAGACTGGAGTGGCGGAAGATTCGGCCAGCGCTCCGAGAACATGAGAGACCTTAAATTATTATAAAAAAATATTATTATAAAGAATGATTGGATGTCTAATGTCTGTATGTATGTTTGTTACTCTCTCTCGCCTAAACAGATGGACCGATTGGGTTGAAATCTAGTATAGAGTTAGCTTAAACCATGGAATAACATAGACTACAGTACAGCGGGTAAAACCGCTAATTAATATTGTGTGTGCTCTTATAAGCTTCATATAGGTTAGCTACACAACTTTTATAATAATAGTAATGTTGACAAGATCAAAAAAATATATAATTAGTCCATAATTTAAAAAGTAAAAATATTGATACGTATTTTTGTTTGTGAATTAAAAAATGGCTCAGATACAACGCTTTGAACTATCGGGTGAGGAAGCGTGCCGACATTTACCGGAACATAAATTTGCCAGAGTTCGGCCAGTGACGTCAGAACCAAACTTGAGTGTGTTATGTCTTCATGGTTAGATCTATTTAATTACGAAGAAAATATTTCTATTTTTTTATAAAAAAAAAAGGTTTTCTGAAACTTCCTCATTGTGTTTGTGATTTCACTCTGTCAGTGTATGTTTGTTTCTCCACATTGCCTGTCATCTCATTGCTACTCACGTTTTTATTGTCGCACGCTAGATCGTTATGCAATGGAAACGCACTCAGCTAGGGGCGAACAAAACGTTGCTAAACGAATCTCTTAGGAAAATGTGATACAATGTACCAACAGATAGCGATACCGATGATGGAGCGCTCTGTGATCACTCAACCAGTTCACTATAACCTGCCTAACCTCTATATAACCTGCCTAATCATATGGACTATGAACCTATATGCTATTTTTTTTAACTAACAAGACTAGAAAACTAACAAGACGCTCTCCTGATGTTCAGAGATAACGCTTCCCATAATCAATACAATGCCACCTAGTATTTGATAATGATGTAAAATTCTAGATGCACAAAACAAAAGTTCGATAACATGAATTCAAAGTCAGGTGTGTGTATGTGTACGTGTAGAGATTGTCAAAAGGCTTTTTGAAAAATTTTACAACGACAAATTTAGTTAATCTTACAATTCACCTACTTCTAAGGGTATTTGCCATTTAGTTCACCGCACCTTTCTATTCAATTCACCATATTAAACTCTTTTTACTGTCAATTAAAAAGAATATCACAAAATACTTTATCCCAAAGCTAGCCAGGAAACTAGGTTATATTTTTAAAAGCGTCCTGGTGAGGTGTCGGTGCGCGGTATCGCAGCGTTATCGCGTCACGCGCAATTTGGCGAGCGCGCGCCGTTCGAACTAACGAGCCACATCTACATCACTGATATCGATGGTTTGTGGCCGCACCGCTCCATCCACCTACCGGAATATAGAATAAGAACTTTTTGGTACTTTCAAAATTGGAATCTAAGACCTTTTTGGTAACTTTCGTTTTGCATATTGGAATTATAGTGGTTAAAAAGATGTGCTATGATTGCCACACATCAGTGGCTTTAGCATACCATACGGAATCCCGACAAAACTTCAAGAGTAGAACTGTCATCCCATACATTAACAAAAGTACAATGTATGGGATGACAGTTCTACTCTTGACATTTCAGCGGGATCCCGTGTGCATGCTAAAGCCACTGGATGTTTTCAAATATGGAATTTAAGACCTTTTTGGTGCTTTTAAATATAGATAATACTTTTTAGTAAATAATTAAAAACTAAGAATTTAAATTTCGATTGCGTTGTTAAGATGTGTTATGATCACCACATCTACATCATTGATTTCGATGGTTTGTGGCTCCATCAATCTCGCCGAATATAGAATAAGAATTTTGGTGCTATAAATTGAAATTAGAACCCTTTATAGGGGTTAGAAGATGAGAATTTAAATTTGTTTTGCAATATTCTTGATATCGATGCATCCTGCTGTAAAATTCTCGAAATTGAGTCTCCTTTAAAATTTACCAAAACCCATTTTCTAAATAAAATTAATTAAATCTAAAAACCAGTTAATTTTATTTCAAAATTCAAAAGATCTGATGATTTATTATGTTTTTCAATTCCGAATAGTGCAATAAAAAACAACGTTATAAAGCAAACTAGATTTCAAAAAGATTCCAATTCGATATTCTATCTTCAAACATTCAAAAGGCTTTATATAAAACACGCTAACAAAACGCACACATTAAAACCACTCAAGTCCGTCTCGATATCGCGGCTCGCAGGTGAATCGCGAAATATATTATGCGAGATTACACGTGAAAAGGGACTACAGATTGATCATGTGCGACGTTATCTTTCGCCTTCATACGCGGTCGCGCGATTTTTCCCGTCCTTTCAACCGATATCGCGTTAGAATCGAACCTGGATCGAGGAGCTTTTGATTGAGTACAGAATATGACCGCGTATGTTTTTATGAAATATTATCACAGATTATTATGAAAATTTTATCGATTAAATTTGGACTTTTTACAAGCTTTATATTACTTTCACCTGTCTGTTGTCTGTCTGTCTTTCTGTCTGTCTGTCTGTCTGTCTGTCTGTAATCAAATCTTGCAAGTTTGATTTGACCCACTTCCCGGTTTCCAATTGAGCTGAAAATTTGCATGCGTGTGTAAATCGGATGACAATGCAATATTATTATGACATGGAGCTGATCTGATGATGGAGCTGGAAGGTGGCTATAGGAACTCTGTCATTAAACAACGCAACCCCATCGAGTTTGGGCTCATTTGATTCGTCTTGACGAGTACTATATGATGCAAGATGGTAATGATAATTAAAGCTTGTTTTTAAAAAGTATTTTTAAAATTTCACTTGTTATAATTTGTGGATGGCGTCACACGATTTTTACATTTGCTAACATTTTGTAAAGAAGTTTTTTTATTTTTGAGAATTAACGTCTGTAAAAATAGTGACCTGGTTTTTTATAAGAGTGTCAATGTGTCAATCAAGCGTGTAACTAATTAAAATTTTTAAAATAAAACAAGAATATATATCTTATCTTTTTCTATCGAACTGTCAGATACTCTTTTCTGCTTCACTACCGATTTTTTTTCTCTAATTTTTGTACATGATTTGTAACTAAAATATTAATATATTATAATAATATATGCACATGTTAATCGCTATTATCTACTATTATCCAAATAAAAAGATAAAAAGCGCAAAAGCAAATAAACGTCCATTTATCAAAGAATTGGCCAATCTGAGATCTCATGTCGGGATACACTAGCCTGAGAGGTGTGAGGGGGTAGCTGGGGGGTGTTGGGGGGTGCTAGGGGGTGCTGGGGGGTGTCGGGGGGCGTTATCAGACCTTCTCGCACCATTAACCTCCGCGATACAGTCGCCACTCCATGTAGAGTACGCAACTTTGATGTTATTGATAATACCTACAGGTGCTCCTTGGCTTAGATTTAAGAGCCTTATCTTTGGGTGTTTTGAGTTGGTGAGGTTTTTTATTTGAGGAGTTTTTGTGGTTAATTTATTTGGAAAAGACGGATTATACTTTTTTATTTGTCTGGGTTCATAGTTATTTAACTGTGACTGAGACATAAGATCATTGTGGTACATTTATAAATTGTCTTCTTTTTTTGTTATGTTTTTGAGTGGTTTACAATAATGTCATATGTTGTGCAAAAAGTAAAGCTTACAACCAAAAAAAGACTAATGTAATAGTGAGCCAATTGGCGCTTATCGCTCAAACCGATCTTTTCCTTACTTTAAAAAAATATATATTTATATCTACTTCTATAAAATTTGAAAAGGTCAATAATATTATTTAAAAGTAAAATTTTTGCAACAAAAAAAAATTCAAGCGTATTCAGATAAACATTTATAAAAACATTCTCACAAATAGTCAAAAACTTTTTTGTGAAATTTATTTAAAACATAATATCGATATAAATACGCTTACGATAAAACAAAGTTCATATTATGTAAATCAGTCGATACTTAGCTAAGTGGGTGTAAACAAAACATAGCCAATATGCAGTGATCGCAACATTGTCGCATCGATGTTTTAGCATTTATATCGATAACTGGATTTACATATCGAGATAAATCGACAGCGATACTCGTGCTTGTAAGATGCTAGTGATGGGGTAAAAGGAATCGATTGTATGAGTGAAAATATATCTTATATTAGATGTGTTCCGTTTTATCCACTGCAAAATTGCCTGTGTGTTATTCCAGAGTCTTGGACTCTACCTAGCCGCCAAATTCCAGCTCATTCTGTTCAACCGTTTTGGCGTGAAAAGGTAAAAAAGAGAAATCCCTACATGCTTTCACATTTATTAAAAATTCAATAAATTTAGTTGGTGTAAGTATAGAAATATGCATTATAGCAATTACATTGGAATATGCTACTTTTCAGGAGGTAAAATTATATCCTAATACCTACCAGTGAGCATCAAATACAGTGCTCATAGACACAATTTGCGCACACTTAAATTTTTATTCAGATTTATTCAATTTGCTCACTCTTTTAACGGACTAACAAACTTATTAAAACTTATTCTAAACTCAAAACAAAACAGCAAACATTTTATTCCAACTCAACAATTTCTCAAGATTGTCTAATTACCAAAGAACAGTTTCTCAAGGCGTGAGATAGCAGGTGCAGCGTTATCAGTGGATGGTCGCGATAAGGCACGCTCGATACCGCCTTGCCTAAGCACTGCTTGGCTAACTGATTGCTAGACTGCTACAGGTGTGGTGAAATTATATAGGTAATGTGGTTGTATTTGCTAGATTGTTTTATTATTAAGCGTCTGCAACAAAGAGGAAAAGTTCGCATTTTTGTCGGTTTTTTATATATTTTTGTTTCTCCGATTACTCGATGACATGGTAAATGCTTTTTTTTAGGAAATCGGTGAAACGATTAATTAATTTATCTTACACATGATTAAATACATAATATATAAAAGCTAGCTTCAAATTAATCACTAGATATAAATGCAAACAAAGCTTAGGAAACTTGTATTTTTAAATCAAAAGTAATTTACAGATGAAATTGTAATGATTACTAAAGATGTAAAAGTAGTAGTATGTATTCTGAAATCCGTCCAAATAATCTGATTCAAGTTGCGATCCTGCTTATCTAAAAAGCTACCTAAAAATGCATTCAGATGAAAGCATTATCCTCGTTTTAGGGTTACAGATGATGGCCACTATGTCTCACCTCACCCCTTCAAAGGCCCCTTTCAAAAGGTCGTTAAGACTCCAATAAAACAAAATAAATTAAAATGAATGAATTATCCTCATTTTAGGACTGATTTAATACCTAGATAGATGCTGACCACCATTGTTATCAAAATATTCTGATCCAAAATTACGAATCTGCTTATCTGAAAAGCGAATTAATAAAACTGCTTCCAATGAAAGCATTATCCTCGTTTTAACAGATGTTGATATGCTGAAAACCGTGAGTTCATCAAAATATTCAGATTCAAATTGCGATCCTGCTTATCTAAAAAAGCCATTCAGATGAAAGCATTATCCTCGTTTTAGAGCTGCAGATGATAGCCACTTTATCTCACCTGACCTAAAGGTGATATACACGATTCAGGATTAACGGCCTGTTTCAAAAGGTCGTTAGGGCGTTTTAAAATCACAATATTTGAGATCAGTTAAGGCTGGTGGTGTAATGGTGTATAAATCAGTCCATATCGGTCTGCACCTCGCTGTCAATAGCTCCGATCATTTAGTGTGGATACGACTTTTCATTTGTTCGTTTTAATCTCATTAACTCTTCAGCTACCTAGTGCTTCAATTGTTTGTCAGCGGGGGTGGATTGAATTAGCTTCTTGCATTTTTAAATTAAAGCCTAAATTCGAATGAGGTGGTTGCGGCCTGATCGAGCCGCTCGGGAGTTGATAAAAAAGATTTGGGTGAACTGTAGAATAGAGGCAGAGGAAATGTGTTATGAAGAGGTTTCAAATCGAATAAAAGAATATATATTTTAAAATAGAATAATACTTTAGTAGCATACTAAACCTAGAAGGCGGGCTACCTAATTCACTGAACATCGTGACGGAACAAAGTCTCGTGTCTAGTGGGTGGTAATTAGACACAGCCGAAGCCTACTATCAGTATAACATGTATTATTATAGTTACGCCCAATGCAATGGTTTTACCCCCTGTATGCCTGTATGTTATGTTATTTCAGGGACTAAACTATCTCTATACCAAATTTCAGCGCAATCGGCACACCCGTTTAGGCGTGAAAGAGTAACAAACATACATACATTCTTACAAACTTCTTCTTACGAGTAGGATTATGCGCTTTTAACTCCTACTATTTTTCCTGTCGAAACAAAGTTTACAGATTATATTGACTTTTTTATTTTTATTTATTTATTAATTTATTAAGGGCCGCCGACCTAAAAGCACCTTAAACTCTAGTGACAATAACATTGTTTGTACAAAACACCTAGGTGTTTTCTCAATAATTAGAGGATACCTCAGCATTTAATTTTATTTAATATCCGTGTTATCCACACAAATCTTTCGGCGTATGAACTCCATTATCGAGAGATGGAGATGGCGGGATAAGAGCCATAATTTGCAATAAATATACCGGCCAGTTGTCAGCCTTTGTTGCCGGTTCGACTCCCGGCACGGCTAACAAGGTGTTAATGTACTTTCAATTGGAACTCTTCATTTAAACAGTTATTTATTTTTATTGGATGTGATAGGTATATAAATATTAGTATAAGATAACTCGTTATTGATATATACATAGAACTGACAACTTAATTTTTTTTTAGTAAAATAATTTAAATTCTTCACGTTTTTTATACAAAGTGAGCAAGACGCTCTCCTGATGGTAAAAGATAACGCTGCTACCCAGGATTTGACAATGAAGTAAAATTCTAGGTGCATTGCGCCAACACTTCTTACTTAAGAGTCATAAGTCATATTAGTGTTTGGCGGATGAGTATCTGGCAAAGGTGTGGTACTATAAGAATAAGAATATTATTTATTGTAAAAACTTTTTTTCAAATCAAATCAAATAATTTATTTGCGTATAAGGGTACAATATGGTTGGTAATATAAATAACATTATGATCGCCTTATTCTGCCTTTCGGCGTGCAACATTCCACTTAAAATTATTACAGGTATATCTAAAAAAACCATTGACATTACAATATATCATTACATTGAGCTTTAAAACTGTGCTTAAGGTTAGGTACAGATGTTAGGGTACTTCCGCAAGCCTCTGTAATAGAGGCCTACCACTACAAAAAGGTAAGGTTGTCTTATATACCTACCATTCCAGTATAAAAACAAATTCATGAGAATAACAAGATTTTACATACATATTATGTATTACTTATGTAAATAGAGGTCGAGTGGTGTAAAAAAAAATAAAAATATTCTAAAATTCTGACCGAGTATTCTCACTTATTTTATAGCTATTTTATATACCTATATATATCAAGCTATACATAATACATACGTATAGATTGATTACCATTTTAAAGATGGTCGTAAAACATCAAAACCTTTAACGATAAGATTGATATATGGATGATTCTTCGGAGGCAAAATTTTCGATGTCTGAAGGTTTATCTCCTAGACCAATAGACAAAACAGCATATTATATTTTTTTATATATAGTTTAGTGTTGTCGCTAACTGGTGCAAGTAGTATTTTTAAAATAATTGCAGTCTAGATACAAGAAATATTTTTTTGAAGTGCGTTCTCCTGATTAATATAGGGCGTCCGTTTGTCGTTTATCGGAACAATGTGGTCGATATTTCATTTTCACTTTGACATATCAATATGAATTATAATCTAAACGAAAGGGATTGAATTGAACTCTTCTATAAAAAATATGTTTTAGTTATAACTACATTAGCGTATTTATAAATAAATAAATAAGAAGTGTCCGGCGTATAGTACTGATTAATGTGGCGCGACCTACCCTTGACCGTACTTGGTGAAGTAATTATAATGGGAGTATGGCACCCCGCGCGGGGGGCAGCCAGTCGTGCAACGGACGTGCTAGAAGGCGGACGTGCGGCTGGTACCTAAAATCCCGGTGTTACAAAGGTAAATATCTGATTCATCTGTGTTTGGTTCAGCTAGAAAACTGATTACAATGCCTTGTGTGAAAAAAAAAAAAACTGTTTTGGGACTTTAATCTGAGTTTCGAGTCATGCTTTTGGATAGTAGATTCATGAAGAAAAATACAAATACTGAAGTCTATACGTATGATGAGTTATGATTGATTTTAGGCAAAATACTGATTCATCTGTGCCTGATTTATATGGTTAAACCCCTATATTAATCAGAAAATAAATTCGTTTTGTCCCCTTCAGCAGGAAAGGAGTGCTGTTGATGCGTATTTTTCCTATTATTGACCATGTTAACAGGTTTAGTATTGCTAATGACATATATTTTCCTCATCATATTATGCTTTTGAATAAGTATGCAAAAGTAACTGGAGTAAAATTTTATTTAACTTAATGTACGAGTAACTTTTGATATGTTTTAGATAAAAAGTAGGAATCATTATATAGGTACATAATAATAAATAATAATTTTATAGAAATATTGTAAAAAATGTAATCTAAGATGTCAATTAATAAAGAAAAATAAATATACAAACGTAATAATAATAAATATTCGGCACATCTGATGCAATATTTTCCTTGTCGTTTTTTTTTCTTGTCTTGTAACTATCATAAAAAAATATTTATTCATAAGTAAAATTCTTTATGATATATCTAATTTATATTAAATGTTGCAGCTCACAAAAATGCCACGCAGTAAAGATGAAATAAAGGTGAAAAAGAAACTCGCAGAACGTAAAAGCACTTGATTTCATAACTTAGCCATAATTAATAATTTTATTTTACTAAGGCAGCATAATGTTGAAAGTGCCATTAAATTAAAGTTGATCTCAATTCTCATACTTTATTATTAGTGTATTATAAATACACTAATGCAATGTGATTGTTTTTTTAATTAGAATTAAAATTGTTTAAAATTGAGACTGATGTCAATAGTGTCATTATTAGAATAAGTTTTTACTTCTGTGATTTTCAAATAAAGATAGTTAATAGTTATGTGAGTTAATAAGTAAACAGGACTGATTAGACGGTTAAAAAAATTAACAGAGTAAAATATTACGTAGCAATTATCCTAACTTTGTAGCTCCTTACATACCTATATTTTGTATTATTATGTTAGAATAAGTTTGTACTTCTGTGATTTTTAATCATTATGAAAGGTTATATTATATAATAATAGCTCTATCAATAAGTATATTAAATAGGAACCATTAATTAAAATAAGCAACATAATGAAACAATATTAGTAACTTTTTTGTACTCAGAAAAATTATAATATGCACAATAGTTACACTTTTTGTTAAATAATAATATTCTCGTATCTTCATATTATTAAATAAACATATTATTGTTTGATATTAAATGATTGGGTATGGGCAACGGAACCCTAGGGGACAGAGGCTGGCTGATTTCCTGGAGAGAGAGGAACTCTTCATGATGAACTCTTTCTTCCAAAAGCCACTTCACAGGAAATGGACCTGGATGAGCACCGATGGTTCCACGAGAAATGAGATAGACTTCATCATGACCGACAAGAAACGGATATTTAGTGATGTCTCTGTGATCAACAGGGTTAAAACCGGCAGTGATCACCGACTTGTACGAGGCTCACTAAATATAAACGTTAAGCTAGAAAGGTCCAGTCTGATGAAGTCTACGCTCCGACCTACCAGTGCCCATATTCAAAACCACGAAAGCTTCCAACTCGAGCTCACAAACCGCTTTGCTTGCCTTGAGAACTTAGCATCAGTGGACGAGATCAACGACGGGCTAGTGGAAGCTGTACGCACGGTAGGGTCCAAGTTTTTTAGACCCCGTCGTAAAGATAGACCTCAGAAATTGGCTGATCAAACCTTAAACCTCATGGCTGAACGACGCTCGTTACAGTTGCAATCTCCCGATGACGCCGAGTCTTATAGGCAGCTCAATAGACGTATATCTAAGTCCTTGCGTCATGATCTGCGTCTCTTTAACACTAACCGTGTCAAAGAGACAATTGAGCGAAACCAAGGCTCCAAAGTGTTCGCGAAGGACAAGTCTATTGGGCAAAGCCAGCTGACGAAGCTGAAACGGGAAGATGGCAGCATAGCGTCGACCAAAGCAGAGGTTTTAGGGGACATCGAGAGGTTCTATGGACAGCTTTACACTTCGGTCGCAAAGCCCGTTGACAGCTTGATAGGAGATCCAAGAGCCAAACTGTCCCGACACTATACCGAAGATATCCCGGACATCAGTCTTTACGAGATTAGGATGGCCCTGAAGCAGCTTAAGAACAACAAGGCGCCGGGCGAAGACGGAATCACTTCAGAGCTTCTGAGAGCGGGTGGAACACCGGTACTTAAAGTCCTCCAGAAACTTTTTAATTCCGTCTTGTCCGAGGGCAAAACGCCTGAGACGTGGAGCAGAGGCGAGGTGGTGCTGTTCTTCAAAAAAGGTGATAACAGCCTATTGAAGAACTATAGGCCCATTACGCTTCTGAGCCATGTTTATAAGCTGTTTTCAAGGGTCATCACGAACCGTCTCGAACACAGACTTGATGACTTCCAGCCTCCCGAACAAGCCGGTTTCCGAAGAGGCTTTAGTACCATAGACCACATTCATACGCTGCGGCAAGTTATACAGAAGACCGAGGAGTATAATTTGCCATTATGCTTAGCGTTTGTGGACTATGAAAAAGCCTTTGATTCGGTGGAAACATGGGCGGTGCTCGAGTCACTTCAGCGATGCCATATTGACTATCGGTACATTGAAGTGTTGAAGTGCTTGTATAAGAACGCCACTATGTCAGTCCGAGTACAGGAGCAGAGCACGAAGGCGATTCCATTAAGAAGAGGCGTAAGACAGGGAGACGTTATCTCTCCGAAACTGTTTACTGCCGTAATGGAAGACACCTTCAAGCTCCTGGAATGGCAAGGACTTGGCATCAATATCAACGGCGAATACATCACTCACCTTCGGTTTGCCGACGACATCGTAGTCATGGCAAAGTCGATGAAGGAACTCAGCATGATGCTCGATGACCTCAACCGAGCTTCACAACGGGTGGGCTTAAAAATGAACATGGACAAGACGAAGGTTATGTCAAATGCCAATGTTGTGCCCACCCCAATATCTGTTGAAGGATCGGTACTCGAAGTTGTGGACTCGTATATTTATCTAGGACAAGTAGTCCAATTAGGTAGGTCCAACTTCGAGAAAGAGGTCAACCGCCGAATCCAACTCGGTTGGGCAGCGTTCGGGAAACTACGCAATGTCTTTTCGTCCGATATACCTCAGTGCCTCAAGACGAAAGTCTTTGATCAATGTGTGTTACCAGTGATGACTTACGGCACCGAAACGTGGTCCTTCACCATTGGCCTCATCTCGAAGCTCAAAGTCGCCCAGCGTGCTATGGAAAGGGCTATGCTCGGGGTTTCTCTACGAGATCGAATCAGAAATGAAGAAATCCGTAGACGAACTAAAGTCACCGACATAGCCCGACGGATTAGCAAGCTGAAGTGGCAATGGGCAGGCCATATAGCACGCAGAGCGGATGGCCGATGGGGTCGAAAAGTGCTCGAGTGGAGACCACGGACTAGCAAACGAAGCGTAGAACGTCCACCCACAAGGTGGACAGACGACCTTATAAAGGTCGCCGGAAGACGCTGGATGCAGGTCGCTTCCAACCGGTACATATGGAAGTCCAAAGGGGAGGCCTATGTTCAGCAGTGGACGTCCAATGGCTGAGATGATGATGATGATGATGATTAAATGATTAATTCACATAAAACATTTAGTTTTTAATTTTTATTCCTGTTTCTGATTCATCTGTAACAAATTCTGATTCATATGGGCACAAAATATTTGAACGATCATATCTCGAAAACTACTTTATAGAAATGAGTCCCTCATTCACATATATGTTTTTTAGGATACCTATTTTCATATAAACATGGGTTACAGGGCTAAAAGTGAAATTAAATTTTGACCATAGGAATCAGCCGAAGAACGCAATTTCGAAGAAATGTCCATTAATGGTCGATGGGTGGACTTAATCATACCAATAAATAAATGGCATATTATACTCTATTTGACTTTTAAATATATTTTTACATGTATTTAGTTCAATGACAACGTACTTTGTTTAATTTAAATCCTTTTGATGTTTCAAATTAAAAGTGTCTTTAAAACGATAATTTTTTTTTTATGTGATGAAGTAGAAGGCGAGCAAGATGCTCTCCTGATGTTAAGAGATAACGCTGCCCATAATCAGTACAGTGTTACCTAGGATTTCACAATTATGTGAAATTGTAGGAGCACTGCACCAACGCTTCTTACTCAAGAGTCATAAGATGTTAAGACTCTTTAGCCCAGTAATTTCACTAGCTACAGTGCCCTCCTACCGAAGCACAGTAATGTTTGCACATCACTCATGTTTGCTCAGGCGATAGAATAACTGGCACTGTTGGGGTACCCACCTAGTCGACCTCCTGCAAAGGAAGTCTACCCCCGGTAGAATTTTGTTAGGTTATTTTAATTTTATTCATAATTAACTTATTTGTATGTCCTACTAATATTATAAATGCTAAAGTATGTATGTGTGATTATTAGCGATTCATACCTGTATTGCTTAACTGATCAGTTAAGCAACTTTGGTAGTAACTTAGACTCTAGAATATATGATACATAGGTCACTTTTGATGTCGGACAGAAATCGGATGCAAAATGTTCTACACCTACCAGACCAACATATTATATTGTTTATGCAAAGAAGTAAGTGTAAATAAAAATACTGATGGTAAAAGAGTAAGAGCTAACGCTGCCCATATTAGTACAGTGCTACCCAGTATTTCACAATGATGCAAAATTCTAGGTGCACTGGACCAACCCTTACTAACTCACTTACATCACTACTCAGGCGGTAGAATTTGACGGATTTGAATCCGACCCGACGTAGAGAGGAAGCAATCTAATACTAGGCAACAAGATAAATCAATGCCTCATCAGATAGATCCATCAAATCAGATACCCAAGATAGAACTTCCGAAAGTAACAAATAACTTGTTTTAAATAATCATATTATACATCAGTCATCAGATCACAGATCGGTCACCTTCCCAGTTAATTAGTTATATTTACAAACAGTGATAGCTTTCTCCTTATCTCCAATAACAAGTTTATCTCGGACAATGCACTATCGGGTGCAACTTGCATCGGACTTTAGGGCTGTCTATCAACGTTAATATCTATGGTTATTGTTACTTTTTATAATATAGCGAAGAGACCTGCCCCTTTAGCATAGTAAGATATTGACGTAAGAGTAGCAACTCTTGTCTTACGTCAAAAGTAATTGACATTTAGGAAGAGCATAATGCAATGATAGTGCGAGTACCGTAGCATGGCACATGGAATCCCGACGAAACTTCAAGAGTAAAACTGTCATCCCATACATTGTACTTTTGTGAATGTATAGGATGACAGTTGACTTGACAGCAAGACAAGTCTTCGCAGCGTCTATGCTTGAGGGGCTGCCCCTTTAGCATAGTACGACATTGACGTAAGACATTGACGTTTAGTAAGAGCACAATGACATTATTGTATGCAGTGACAGTGCGAGTAGCAAGAGTTGCGTCTTGATATATATCTCAGATTACTCTTGAAGTATTGTCAAGAGTTGCTACTCTTATGTCAAGGTCTTATTGTGCTAAAGGGGCTGCCTATAAGTTAAGATATGGCTCTCGCCACGAGTCTTAGCGAATGGAGACGGCAGGAGTTCTAACCATTAAGACACCCAGATGTAAGTATTCCTAAATTGTAAAATATAATAAAAGCCAACAACAACACACAATTAGGAGACAATAAAGCGTTAACTTATCTTAAAGCCTCCATTGGAACATTGCAATGCAATATGCGATCATATTCAAAATAGAATAATCAGGATATTTATTTTTTTCCCAAAGAAAAACACTAAAATTAACTAAGGTCCTAAGGTAAGGAGGAGTAAGGGGATAACTAGCTTTTACAATCTACCGATGCGAATGACCGAGCAAAGTGGTTAGCTGTATAAGCCGAGACATACGCAAAGAAGAAGAATAGATATTTAGTTATTATAGAGATTTCATCTAGTGATGCAATTATGCGCGAATTTATGCATAAAACCAAAATTTAAGTATATTTTGTATAATAAATTGTATAAATGAATATAAACAACCAAGCTATAAATTTTAAATGCCATTTGACTTTTCAAACTAATAACGCTGATTAAAATGAAAATTTTGTCGTAAAAACTGTTTATTTTAAGTGTTTCGTGACAAATTTTTCAAATGTGTCTCGTTTTAATATATTAAAATAGAAGGATTCACTTTAATATTGGGTATTTTAACAAATTAACATTTAAATCTTGAAATATATTTCTTGGATACTGTTATATGAGATAATGGATATTTTTGGACTTATCTTTAAAAATAGTTGATCGCAGACAGAATGCATAATAAATAAAAAATAGTTTTACATTCCATAGATATTGAAAATAAATATTTTTAAAATAACGGTTGCAAAAATAGAAACAAAAGAAAGTGAGAGTGAGACTCATCTTGTCATCGCTTATTGTCAAATTTTAACAAGCAACATTTTGAAAAATCCTACAGTTGCAGTGCGAAATTAAATACAACTACATTTTTTTTAATATCTCATCTGTTGTTAAATCAAAAGTGGCGTTTTCGAAAGTAAATATTTTTAAATAGGTTACAAAATGCTTATCGTTTTGCTTGGAAAGTTTTTTCTAATAGAATCGACATGCAGTCCTACTTGACAGCTAGAGAGAGTCTACACATATTGTGCCGGGCATACAGCACACATTTCATATTTAGAATAGAACTAGCTTACCCGGCAAACGTTGTTTTACCATATAAATAATTTCCTAGTAATTTCTAGTGTAGACAAAAAATAGCTTACTTATTGTAAGTATGTATGTATTTTAGAATGTATATATTGTATGTATGTATGTAAGAATGTGGTATATGCGTGAAATAAGCATTATTTTATGGAAAAAATTTTCAAACAAAAGTAAAAAATTATATTTTATGAAAACATTCTCTTATAATTTTTTCATACAACCAATATTTCCATTGACATTTCAAAATAAAGATTCATAATGATTGATTTTTTGGAAACTATGAAAATCTTAATTGTTCAATTACATTTTTTAAATAAAATTAAATAGTATTTTTAAATTTTTTGACCTTTTCTACATCCCTATTGTTTCACACATCTTTTAAATTTTACGTGTATAATAATATTAAACAATCATACAATTTTAAAACCTACTTATAAATAAAAAACGTCATTGAGGTTAAATTAAATTAAAATTACATTTTTATAAGATCAACAACATTTTCGATATAAATAAAAAAAAGTATACTTACAACACAAAATCCGTTGTTATTGAAAGCTCGTGTCACGTGTTGAGTACTTTTGAGGTTATAAAATCACTTGATTAACTAATCGTGCAAAATACACTCAAAATTGATAATTTAATTATTATTGATAAAATAGGAATGATTAAAAGTTAATATGAGAGTTACACTGAGATAGCAAAATAATAATTGTCAACGTTACTACTACACTTGATGCATGAACAATAATGATGGCCGACAACTGTGTAGGGAGTGAGAAAGAAAGGAGACCGGCTTCGTTCTCATCCCTACTCCGTGCTGTTTACTGGGTCAGAAGTGACACCTGTAGACATCTGGCGAGGATAACTAATTAAGTGACGATTGATCAGTTTTCGACCGGAGAGGAAAAATGATTAAATTACTAAAATGGCTATTAAAAAATAAGGGTTGATCGTAGAAGGGTGAAAATTGAGGATTGTATGTATTTTTGTATGTTGTATCATAAAAAAATAGAAATTAAAAATTTTGTCTAAAAAATAAAAAAAAAAATTTAGGGGTGGACTACCCCTAACATTTAGGGGGATGAAAAATAGATGTTGGTCGATTCTCATAGATACCGGATAAGCACAAAAAATTTCATCAAAATCGGTCAAGCCGTTTCGGAGGAGTATGGCAACGAAAACTGTGACACGAGAATTTTATATATTAGATATAATGACTCATTATTGCATACCAAAATACAGGAAATAATTATGATCAGTGATAAACTTAAAACTCGTTGGTCTTGTCGGATAAAGCAATGTCTTACAGACGATCTGGTTGGAAGGGAATTTGAGGAAATGTGTATAGCGGCGGCGTGTAACAAATGCTTTTTGTTGTGATTTTTTTGGTTGGCAGCCCTGCGTATCGCAAAAGTGCACGTCGCGGTATCGCAATGTGACACGACGATACCGCTCCGAGATCGCAACGGGACCGCAGCGAGATCGAAACACCATCGCACCTACAATCTACGTGTCTTGTATTGTTGCACGGTTATTGTCCTAGTGTGCAACATGTTTATATGTAAAAATGTTATTAACTAATTAAAATACCTCCTATTTTGACTCTCATTTCTACGTAAATAACATTCCTGTTTAAAAATGCAATATTTAATTATAAAAATAATATTATTTATTTTATATATGTCATTTATATGGCCCTGTGATAGGTGTACGCATATATGTATGTGCATTTATTTATTGTGATTCGATTTGACAGCGGGATTATTTTTCGCCCTATAATCGCGACAAGTATTTAATCCCACGTGGGTTCACAGTCTTATTCTAAAATCTGAACTTCGGAAATAAATAATAAAAACATTGCCAGTTAAAGATAAATATTATTTTTTTTAGTGCTTTACCGCTTTAATAAACCAAATTTAATAGACCTTAATTTACACTAAATATTAAAATTTAATTAACAATTAACTATCGTAGATATTTCCTCAAAGTAAAGCTAAATCCATTAATTATATTATCAAAAAATCTTTGTAACATAAATATGAAAGATATAAAGGTGCATCACACACGAGTCTTGTAATTTCCCGAATCGCGGCATGCTCGGACGCACCGCAGATGAATGGGCGACGGGGCAGCTTGCACGACTTATTTTGATGGGATTTTGTTCTCTCATGAATGGAATGACGATTTGAAATAGATATCATGTACTTTTACTGACTTATTTAGGTACCTATTTCCGTTATCAGTTACGGCTAAACCAAATCATTTAAAAAATATTTAACTGGAATATGAATTTTGTATAAAGCCAAGAATTTTGTGCGAACCAAAGTATTATTTGGTAAAGGTAGCCTAGGCCCTTGATTGAACAACCTAAACAAGCCTGCATGAAAAGTTTGAAGAATGTTAAAGAAGTGAGAGAGGCGTGCCAGAATCTTACCAAGTGGAGGAAATAGTCTCTTCCTACCCCAACGGGAACTAGGCATGAGTATAATATTATGTATGAAAAACTAATCCATTCACACCAACCCACGCTTAACTTCATTAAGCATTGAAAAAAGTCAATTGAAAAAAAGTGTCCCGTCAGCTTCCTGAAAGTTTCCCACACGTATGTTCACAATGGCCAGAGATAGCCCACTTTGCCTTTAAACAGCACTAAACCGGCTTTAAACAGTGCTCACTGGCTTGGTCATTGTTTAACCCTCGTCCGTAATGCACATTTGAATTGTCTCTGATTAAAAGTTTGCGACGCTGTGTTGTCTATGGTGTGTTTTTGTACGTTTTAAGGTATTTTATAGATTAGGTATGGCATAAACACCATAATTGGCTGCAAAATTAAGATTTATCATTTATTGATATTAAAAAGTATAAAATACACGCGTGTGTGTGTATGCGTGTTAATATATTGATAAGCTCTACTTATTTTTTTAGAAAGCAAAACCATAATATTTACCATAAACCATAATATTTTTTTAATATCCTTTTCCTCGAGTTGACTGAAATAAATCACTTTTTCATAATAGTAAAATATAATATCAAACCATTGTAATTTTCTCACCTATTCTCCTAATAAGCCGACTCCATATCGTGGAAATGTTCGAGGATAGTATATAGTGCAATGTATCTACAGCCTTTTATTATCACGTACAAATTGTTAAACTTTACTGCACACTTACCTGAAAATAAAAAGAAAAATTGTTAAAAAAGTCTATTATAAGTCCAAACAAAAAAAAGTATCAATTTGACACGATGATGTTACAAAAAAAATCAACTTTATATTTACTATTTAAACGCATCTAACAAAAAACAACTAAAAACTTTCTGATTGGTATTTATTCTTTTAATACTATGATAAAACTAATTAAAAATCGCAAAAGATTGTTACGTAAAATTTTCTACGAAAAAATATGTTTTTAATTACATTTTAATCCAAAATCCGATGTAAGACCATTAGCAAAAAATGCGAGAACATTAGGCTATGAAATATATCGTTTTGGAGACATTTTTTCAATTAGCTTAATTGTATTTCTTGCGACTCCATTTTCCTTAAGACACTGCTTTAAAAAATTAAAATCTGGGTATAGAACTTAATTTTTTTAGAACGAGAAAGTTATGGCGTCGCACGGAAATGTGACTTGCGTATTTTCGAGGATAAATAAAAAACTATACATCATTGTAATCGCAGCTAGCCATCGGCTGTTGTTCGAAGGGTAGTGTTACCATTACCCCCTTTCATCCCCTACAAGACAAGGAGGTCAAATTTCCGTCGCGGCCTCACCGGAAACACCGCCATGTTTACAAATCGCGCGGGAAACATCATCAGGAATTTTAAGCAGCTAAATGATGGAATGACGAAAAGAACCTGTTTCCAGGATATTAAAATGTTATCAAATAATGTAGCAACATCATGTTTTTATTACTAGAAGTTATAAAAAATATTAAAATGGCATTTATTTTATACTTCTAGCAGTTTTTAAGGACATGTATGACGTACTTAGTAATGTTTTATATTTAATAATATTCGTTGACGTCCATCGTTAAGCAAAGCTTCTTTTGAGTTTGATCTAAATCTTGACGAAAATGATAAATTAATTATTTATCAATTTCTTCTATCTTAAAGGTCTCAAATACGTGAACGTGTGAGTCCATATTTCTTAAATGTAGTAATACCCAAAAAATAACCAAAAAAAAGTTATTGATCTTCAGTGCATGCCTTCACACGTTTTTATTATTCAGCCAGTTTATTAAAAATTATGTTTTATATAAATAAAATTCCAAATTGTAATGAACTTAATTAATAATTTTAATAGCGTCGTTTAAGCAACATGCCAATACTAATTATTGTGCAAAGGTTTTAAAAAAATATGAGTTGCCAGCCGCAATAAATACATACTTGAAGTGTCATGCAATCAAGTTCGTTTGGTATTTTTATAGTTCGTTATAAAATCGAACTGTTACATTTTATTTTATATTTACTGCCTAGCTTATTAGTAACGCCATTATTTTTATTGAATGTCGATGCTAACTATATAGCCCTGTAAACAAAAAACTGTTTAAATTGATACTATAGCATCAGTTTCGTGATGGATTTACTCCGCCCTCTAGGTTTGGTTTGCTACCATCTACGAACGCATCGTCGCTTAACATCACGCGAGATCGTGGTCAAAAGCTAACCTATAATCTAAATACATAAAAGAGATAAGTGACTGATTGCCTGACTGATAGATCAACGCATAGCCCAAACCACTGAACGGATTCGGTTGAAATTTGGAATACAGATAGATTTTATGACGTAGATCTCCGCTAAGAAAGGATAATGCCACGCGGGCAAAGCCGCGAGCATAAGCTAGTGACTTATAAAAAGTATCTTTATTCTAGGGAGTTTTGATATCGTTTAACAATTTTGAATTGAATTTTTTTTATTATTATTTTAAAAAGTTTTGAATAACCTAGACCGAGATGCACGTTTTGATCCATAACTAAGTATGATTATGTGTTGAACATTTCTTATTTTCAATTTTCTTTAAGTTCTCTTTTCCGTGATCTAATTTTGATCGTAACTTTTTAAATGCTGTCGGGTGTCAATCGCGCGATGTTAGCCAAGTGCGAAAAATGGAAAGCTATTATGTGCAAATCCGTAATTTATATGCGACGCCGCGGGCAACACCGCCCTCCTTGACGATCTTTAGGGTTGCCTCAAGATTCAATGTGTTGAAAAAAAAATGGTGAATATTCATTTCCATTTCAATCATATTTTTTGTTTTTTTTTGTTTATTACTCTTATCACACACTCATCATAATGTTTATTAATTTCTGTACGTATGTATGTACCTATTACGTTTTTGTAAATATTTATATGTATTAAATTATGTAATATCGATATTTATGTAAGTTTATTATATGATTATCTACAATAATATGTATCGTTATTTATGTATTATTTTTACTTAGTGTATTAATCATGTATAGTATTATATATTAAAAAAAAAAACTAGTATTTTGTATTTAGTTGAGATGTTATTGTCACTATTTTCTGTTAACTAAATAATTTTATCACTTAAACGTGTAGTAATGCGCCACCGTGTTTATCTTTCTGTGCATTCCTCTCCATTCATTGGTTGTCTGGAAGAAATCGCTTTTTAGCGATAAGACCGCCGCTTGTACATTTATATTTTGTCTATTATTTTGTACTTGTAATGTATTTCTTTTTGTGTGGTGTACAATAAAGCATTATCTATCTATCTATAATAACTCTTTATTGCATACCAAGTTACAAGAAATAGTTATAATGTGCTGTGGTAAACTAAAGTTTAAAATAAGATAAAGTTAATATTGCTAAAAACTTGACAAATACATGTTAAAATCCAAAATAACTAAGTATACTTTCGGCATTATGAGTTTAATTATTACGTAGATTTTTTAAAATTATAATATACTAGCAGCGCCCAGTGGTTTTACCCGCAGTACTTATGTAGCCTATGTGTTATTTCAGGGTCTAAGCTATATCTATACCAAATTTCAGCTCAATCGGTCTACCCGTTTAGGCGTGAAAGAGTAACAAACATCCATCCAGACATCCATTCTTACAAACTTTCACATTTATAATATTAGTAAGATTAGTTTTGACTACGATCTTGCATGATGTAAAGCGTCGATGCGGCCGTAGATATTAGGAGACTAAAACCTAGAAGGTGGGATAAATACCTCCCCGGCTTCACTGAAGTGGAGTTACTTTAAACCAAAGCGGTCGCAACGGAAGACCAGCGCCGGCTGGATAGTCGACATATGCTGAGTTCCGACCGTTTCATGTATAAATATTTAAAAAGTAAAAGTAAAGTAAGTAAAAATTAATTTATTGACATACAAAAAACACAACATCAAAGAAAAAATAAAAAAGCATGCATAAGTTCCTTAAACTACTACCTAATATAAATTCTGCTATTTTAATTATACATTTTGTAGTCAATTGGGACAAGCTCAGCTTAGTGCTACGCGAGGGAACTCTGCGCAGCGCTGGTTTTCAGCATGTCCCATGCTCGAACGTAGAAGTTAGTCGAGTTTAACAAAAAATAGTCATTTCTATTTATGTCTTGTAATATTATGTTGTTTTTGTGTTGTGAGATGTTTGTGCATGAATAAACGTTATCTCATTTCATTTCATTAAACGTAGGTTATAAGAGATTTGTTTCTACGATAGATGCTAAGCGTGGGTGTAATATAATTAGACATCTCCTGATAATTAAAATACACAATATTAATTAAATCGGTAACCGCCTACGGATTCTTATACCTAACACCAGGGGATTGGTGATAAGCTGTTAATTGTTAATCATTGATTATGATAAAGCTGAGGTATTTAAATTAATTATGTTACAAAATTAAAAAGTTAAAACATTGATTGCTTGAACCTTAAAATGCATAATATTATTATTTTATTTTTATCAAGAATATATCCTATTTTAAGAAGTGAGGTACTACCCATTAGAAGCTTTATCATTAGAGGACAAATATATCTTGAAATGCATTAAATCTGAATTGCAAAACAGACTAGTGCCTCACAGTTAAACAATAAATGTAATCAAGATATATTTATTTATATACCTATAGGTAACCTATGTGCAATGTATGAGTGCGGATGCAAATCTGGACCACCGAGTTCGAATTTCGGCCCAGCACCAATGACTTTAATTAGTTATGTGCGGTTTTCCACTCGCTATACTGGTAGGCTTCGGCCGTGGCTTGTTACCCACTGACCACTGGACTAAACCGTGTCCGCCAAGCGGTCATTTTGACCGTGTTCCGGCATGATGTTCAGTAAATCCAGGGAGGGATTTATCCCGCCTTCTAAGTATAGTCTGCTGCCATCTACGGCCGCATCGTCATTTAACATCACGCGAGATCGTGGTCAAAGGCTTACCTATCATAAATTAAAAAAAAATCATTTTTCCAAATTTTCTTTCATGGCAACCCTAAAATATCGGCCAATTTATTTCTTAATACCATCTCTGCATCTCCGTTTGAAGCTAATTTGTTTGTTCTGTCGATCTCGGATCAACCATCAGGGAGCCTTTAATAGCATTTATCACTCGGATGGCGCTCAAATTGCTCATTTTTTGGGAAAATTCACTTCTTCCGCTCATTTCAGACTGTTTAGATATGATAAATATTTTTGATAAAGAACTTTTCCGTGAAAATTAAAAGAAAAGAGCTTTTACAAAATTGTAGCTGTGTATAAAAAAAAATAAGATTACATAATATTATAGCAGCTATGCTATGGTAGCTATAATATTCTTCTGTTTTCCTATATATCTATAACCACCGTCATTCTAAACTTTTTCCTCTCCTGCTCGGTTGTCTGGAAGAGATTGCTATTAGCGATAAGGCCGCCAATTGTGACACTTTTTAAATCAAATGTATTTAATGTTAATTGTTTTATTTGTAATTATTGTGTGTTATCTATCTATCACTATCTACATACCTAAAATTGTATTGTAGCTAGCTTAAAATATTGTAAGTTATATTTACATAGGCTCTATCTAAGTATCCAGTTTCGTTTTTTATTGTTAATACACACCAATACGAAATGCCATTTGGATCTAACTCAGAAATGGCGGTAAACTGATTACTGTGGGTAAATTTGGGTGCATAACTACACATTATATACTAAATACTAACTGTAGAAGTGTTCTGAGAAGAAATTATGCTTTTAAAACTAGTCGATTTTTTAAATTCTGAGTGCACTCCGCCAACGCTTCTTACTCGAGAGTCATAAAATACTCTTCAGCCCTTCCTATGGTAGCACAGCAATGTTTGCACATCACTGCTCAAGCGGTAGAATAACTGGCACTGTTGGGGTACCCACCAAGTCGACCTCCTGCAAAGGAAGTCCACCCCCGGTAACCCGGTATCTCTCTTTCACTTAGATTACTTTGCAGCTGCACATCAGAATCTGTTAAAACATATTTTAAAAGTCTCCTTAAGTCGTGTGTCCGTAAAAACCCACGTACCAGTTTTGGAGAATTCCAATAACATTGAATGTTCATTATAAATCATAACGGGTAGTAATTTGATATGATTATGATCATATTGATCAGTAGCGTATAAGAAGCTGATTTACTGGTTTCCCAACGTTATTTATGTTTCGATTATAATATTTATAGTTTTTTATTAATCATAACGGTGAGCAGTAGCACGGTAAAGAGATATACAGTAGTTTGACTCCCTGAAATCAAGGTCGCGCGTGTTTGCAACAATTTCGGTAGGGTTCGGTAGGCAGCGGGGTGCCGAATAGGCGTTATTATTGTGAATTACTCAAGATATCAAAAAGAATTAAATAATTTGTGATATTTTTACTAATTCACAACCATTATTCGGAAGCTTACTGCATAAAAACGTCAATTCGGCACCTCGCTGCTTACCAAACACTATCCAAATTGTTGCAAACTCGCGCGACCTTGAGTTTAGCCGCTTCTAGGGAGTCAAACTACTGTATATCTCTTTGCCGTGGCAGTAGTTACTGCTTTTTAATAAAACGACGGTCAAAATTAAAAACAAGATGTTTGGATAGATAATTCTGTCTGAAGGTGACTTGTAGTGTTATGAGTTACCGCTACCAAACTCTTATGACTCTTGAGTTATTAGCGTTGGTGCAATGCACCTAGAATAATACATTTTTGTGAAATCCGGGGTGAACTGATCACTGCAGTGACTGTACTGCAGTGTTATCTCTTACCATCAGAAGAGAGTCTTTGCTCGTCTTCTTTGTATAAAAAAATCAGACATGAGGTAACTACCTATAATATAATCCCCAGTGCATATTACTTTGGCTAATTTTATATCTTTATAATATTATTTGGGTTATGGTTAGGAATAACCGCTACCATCCAGCGGATCATCGCCTTGTTGGCCACGTATTGACTATTGACATTAATGCGTAAGGTGCAAATTATTATTTTCTTTCTTTACCCGCTGAAAATAAGCAAATGCTTATGTTAAATTTTAAGGTCTCAGTTATTTAACAATTTGGGCCCATAATATAAAATAAAACGGTCAAGTAAGAGTAGGACTCGAGCACCGAGGGTTCCGTATAAACCTACGGCATTCTACGGAACCCTAAGGAAAAGTGGGTATAATATTATATACTGTAAGTAGGTTTTGATTCCCTTGCGAGTACTTGCGAGTTTGAAAATATGCGGCTAAAATTGCTGTTTCTTTTGATTTCGTAGACATAGATGTTTGATTTTTGTACAGCTTAAAGTTATTATAAAGCTGAGTATTTGGTATGAATTTCAATTTAATACCTGTACGCGTTCTTGAGGAAAAGGATAATAAATACAAAATTATTAAAAATATTTTTTATATGATGTAACTAAAAATTTACAGTTTTCGTAATTTTTCCTGTGCCTGTGATTTAAGACGTTGCTGCGAACCAAATTTCAAGATTCTGAGTTAACGGCAAGTACCCTGTAGGTTTAGATTCCCTTGAGAGTAGTCGCGAGTTAAAAAATACGGCTAAAATTGCTGTTTCTTTTGAATGCGTTGAGATAGAGGTTTGATTTTATTACAGTTTAAGGGTATAATAGACCTTAGTATTTGATATGAATTTCAGTTTAATACCTGCACGCGTTCATGAGAAATAAGGTAGTAAGTATGAAATTATTAAAAATATTTTTTTATATGATGTAACTAAAAATGTACAATTTTCAGAATTTTCCCTTTATCTGTGCTCTAAGGAATTGCTTTTTACCAAATTTCAAGATTCTACGTTCACGGCAAGTACCCTGTAGGTTTTGGTTTTTTGAGAGAAGTTGCGTGTTTAAAATTTCGGCTAAAATT
The DNA here is from genome assembly GCA_947507615.1 of Hemithea aestivaria. Taxonomy (NCBI): domain Eukaryota; kingdom Metazoa; phylum Arthropoda; class Insecta; order Lepidoptera; family Geometridae; genus Hemithea; species Hemithea aestivaria. The sequence continues at coordinate 16,835,110 of OX382327.1, read as the reverse complement.
GCTGTTTCTTTTGAATGCGTTGAGATAGAGGTTTGATTTTATTACAGTTTAAAGGTATTATAGGCCTTAGTATTTGATATGAATTTCAGTTTAACACCTGCACGCGTTCATGAGAAAAAGGGTAGTAAGTATAAAATTATTCAAAATATTTTTTTCATATGATCAAATTAAAAATTTATGGTTTTCGCAATTTTTCCTTTATCTGTGCTCTAAAGAATTGCTTCGTGCCAAATTTCAAGATTCTGAGTTCACGGGAAGTGCCCCGTAGGTTTTGATTTATTTAGTAATGTCGAAAATTTGCTGAAATTTGCGACATATTCGACTATATCTTTTGATTGCGTTGGCCTAGAAGTTTGAATTTTTCACAGCTCTAAGAAGCAATGGACCTTAGTATTTCCTATAAATTTCAGCTTGTTACCTCCACGCGTTCCTGAGAAAAAGGGTCTTGACAGACAGACGGACGGACGGACGGACGGACGGACGGACGGACGGACAACAAAGTGATCCTATAAGGGTTCCGTTTTTTCCTTTTGAGGTACGGAACCCTAAAAATGAACAAATTAGTAAAGCCATTTAGGAAGAAATACCTACATTATACCTCTACATATTTTTCTTAGCCGTTAGCTTTATAATAATTATAAATGACCATAATAAATAAAGTACCATATGGGTCAAAGAATATATAAATTGGACATCTCAAAAGAATCAACTCGACAATGCTTTGGCTAACTACGCTAGCTGTGTTACCATTAATTAAATACAGTATTTAAAACTATTCCAAATGTCAAAAACGTCAAAAGTTCGCACTATTCCCAACAGATGTCACTACTAGTAGCTAGAAGTTGCCAGACCAGTCTCCATGATCAAGCCTGGGAGGGGCCTCCACCGCATCCGCCTTCAATGTTCTGCTTCAATTGAGATTTTATACCACTTGTATCGACTTTTTGTATATCTTGAAGTATTCTAGGATATGAGAGCAAAATGTATCTGCTATGGCATTTTGATTTGGATTAAATGCTAAACTTGTTGAACGTGTGAAGACTTGTAAATAAAAGGACTTTTTCTGGAAGTTGACTAAGAAAGTCAGTTTTCCTAACTTGGTGGATGACATTATGATGTGATGAATCTCAGTAATTGAAATAGGTATTTGTTTGGGTCGAATGTGATAATTATTTCATAATTTACCGCAAATTTTTAATGTTTTTTTTTTGTCGTCACTGAAGTCTCGCCCTATACAACTTGCTCGATTTTGCGATCAAATTCAACTATTAGGTATATATCATATGTCTTAGTTTTTCGTTATTTTGAATTACTTAGAGCTTTTATAAGGAAACAGCTTGTTTTGACAAGATAAGTAGTTTGTCAAACACTTATTTTCCATGTGTCATGTTATTATTTTACCTCGATTTTTGCTCCAGAATGGTTCCCCTCATCCTGTCTTAAGGAAAATCAATTTAATCGGTGAATAAGTCAATGTACGTCAGAGTACCCTATATAAAACTATATTTTCCTACTAACTAATAATATTCTGTGAATCAAATTATAATCATCATAAACAAGCAGCCTGTACCGATAGTCAACAGGAAAAATATTCCTTACAATAATTATAATAAAATGATAAAACCAATTTTACGGGAAATAACTCCATTAAATACGAATATCGATATGGTGGCCATTTGTAATTTCTGTTTTTGTGGTGGCAGCCATTTTGTTGTTGAGGTTCAAATTAGGAATGCAGGATAATAACAACCGCTTAACCCTTTAAAAGGGGTCTCCGACAACATGGACACTTTGATTTCCTCATTTCTCATAAATTATAATCGTTAAAACTATTTTATAATAAATTTAAAAAGGCTATATTAAGGAAGTTATTTTGATTCGCATAGTTCAGTTATTCAAAAAATTTAATTAAAATAATCAAGCTTTAAATACCATTAATGTAACTAGTTACTAAAGATACCACAATCGCTTTTCATCACCGCACAGCCCACATGGCAGTAAATCTGCGAAGCATTAATTTAATTCTCCCTCACGTTATTGATCCATTCTCTCCAAGATTAATTTCACATGATATAAAATTCAAATATCAAGATTGAAGATCCGAGTACCTCTTATACCCGCGGTGGAATCTTTCATCAAGCGTGCGTCAGCGTCAATACCAACATGACGAAATAAAACGAACATTGTTCTCTTGCCAACATTCTCGTTATTTAGTTAGCAGATCACTCCATTGTTGCTCTCGAGAAACCACGAAAAAAGTATGGGCGGAGCCGCTATCGCCTGCACCTATCTGCAGATGAAACATGCTCGCTATCCTGATACATGCCTTCCAACACTGACGTTCACCTCATGCAAAAACCAATTCTATTACTCCCAGTTAGAGTCCTTATTCCCCCGCCTTGTCCTCAAGAGCTTATTAAAGAAAATTAAATTTGCAGCCACGCGAAATCGGAACGGAGCAGTGCGTTTCATTACATCACGGAATAATACTCTCTATTGCTTGAGTACATCCCTCACGATTCCTTCATTCTTGTCGAGCTTTTAGTGGTGATTTTAGCGTGGATCGTTTGAGGCGGTTGAGTTGTTCCCATAGGTTTGTTAATATTTATATAGTGCGTTGTATTTATATAGAGCGGATTATAGATAAGAGGCGAGCGTATTTTCATTTTATTACCAAATTACCGATGGGGAGATTGGAGCGCGCCGATTGTAACCCTATCGCGAACATTTGCCAACAGGTAATTGTACTTATTATTTTGTTCACGAACATTGCAACACTTGGATCTTGCATTCCAATTCGGAGATCGTTTGATATCATTCCAAATTCAAACCTGAAACGAACCATCTGTACTTTTAAAGTCACACCTTTTGATCTTTGATATTTCTTCCTTGTTTGTTAATATTGGGAATATTTTATAATAAATTCGGTTTTTAATCTTTGCCCATCAATATGTCAACTGTCAAAAAAATACAAATTCCAAATTCAAATTAGAAACACTGGCCAGTAACAAAAACAAATAATAATTACAATTGCTTGTATCCGCGATCGGCACTACCTCTCACCGGCTGTTAAATCACGGTCTCTACTATAGGCCTCTAAATCATGAGGCTCTTTTACTATGTGCCTCTTAAATCATCGGGCTTTAAATCATCGGGCCCTTAACTCACGGTTGATCGATAGGGTTGGTAAGTAAAGTGCGAGGTGTGAAGTGTTGGAAGGCTTAAATATAGCCTTTTCTAATCTGGATAGGCTTCGTGGGACTATAACTAAGGGTCTGTTGCACCAACGAGCTGTGCTTTCTAAAGATTAGGTCCTCCTGAATCGGGAATGATAGTAGATGGACTAAACGATCTGCCATTAGTTGGGCAGTTGGCTTGTTCGTCACCGAAATTAAACAAAAATTTCATACTTTGACAGTTCTTTAAATTAGCCAAACTTTTAAAGAACTGTTTTAGTACCTAAGTAGTTGTATAATATATTATAATGTGTATTTATGCATCCATGAATTAAAATATTTATATGAATCAAGTTATAAATGGGTTTTCAGATAAATACCTATTTTACAATAAATTATTAACAAAGTTTTATAATTACACATTTCATCACGTGTTTAGCGTTTTCATTGAAGAGGAAAAAGTCATACAAACATTTCGAAACGTACAACTAGTTTTATCCTGTCCAGTTATTATATGTCCATCAAATCTCTCACAAAGCATGTACTTAAAAATAAGTAGTGTTGTCAAAAACTGATGATAATCTATGAAATTATCGAATAATCGAGGCAACGCTGCGCGCACGCCGGATGTCAAAATAACCATAAACAATCCACATTTTCATTTACCACATCCCTATTGCATAAACAATAAGGTTCACTTTTTAAAATTTAAAAAGTTCAAATTATAGTCTATGACCTGCCATAGTGTGACATTTCCAAAGATTAAATCAAAACATTAAACTAGTGATGGGAGATAGAGTAATGTTTTATTTAAATGTCGAATCAGTTTTTTTAGTGGCAGCCATTAGCAATGTTTATCTATGGCATTCTGATCTGTAAACCAGTAGCTGAATGATTGTGTGTACTTGAGTCATATATAAAAAAGTGAATGAAATGACCATCCATTTGTCTTTATGCATGAGCTTTGAATAGATATGTGGGTGTGTTGGTACCTACTGTACAAAAAAGATACTAGCACATTCCTATCAATGTTCTAAAGTATTTGTTATGGACTAAAATTTAAATCTGCAAATTTTCAAAATGAGAAATATTCTCTTTTTTTATTAGCGAAGTAAGAAGACGAGCAAGACGCTTTTATTCCTAATGTTAAGAAATAACGCTGTCCGTGTAATCAGTATCAACTGTGCTCACCAGAATTTCATAATGATGTAAAAATTCTAGGTGCACTAAACCAACGCCTCTTACTCAAGGCCAAGAGTTAATCAGATGTTAAGACTCTTCAACCCAGTAATTTCACTTAGCTACAGTCAGTGCCTACTGAAACACATTAGTAGATGAATAAAAGGACATATTTTTTGTTACTTTTGGCAACACACGGTGTGTGTATTATGCCAGTATCGAGTAAACATGAGGACAATTATAATTAACACTGTGACACATATTTAAAGCCTGAATCACATTTATGATAGAGAGCCAGGGGCCCAAGGCAAGCGGTAAAAAAGGTTCTGAGAGAGTATTACCGTTCGTTTTTCCACAACGACTGTCATTTCATTACATTTTTTTACCATACGATTTTGAAAACTAACGCGAGCGTTATCCATATTAACTATGTAAATATACCAACTAAACTCACGGATATAAAAGTCGAAACTAGGCTCGACCCTGGGTTTCGGACTATTACGAAGTCCTTCATCAGCTCCTGATGTTCCGTTGACCATAAGCGCTTCTCATTTGTCTTAGCCTACAGATTCTTTTTTAGGCTTCCGTAGTGAACAAGGAAGGCCTTACAGTTTCGCTTTGTCCGTCCGTCCGTCCGTCCGCGGCTTTGCGAAGAAACTATAATGGGCAACAAAAATTGCCTTGACGCTTGAGTGGATAAGTCCTACTAACTAGAAAACTGTAATTTTGCACAAATGAGGGTAATGATCTAAAAACAATCAAGGATATGGTTTCAACCATGAACTTTCCAGGAAAACTAAAGCGGTTAAGATATCTTTATTAGTTTTAAAGATATCGTTGATGAAAGTTAAGGCTGTTAATATAAGATTTGCCAGGACTACTAAAGCCTACATTGGGTAGTTCGACTAGCGCTTGACCAATTTATTGAAAATCGTGAAGTGGATCACCGGCTTAAGAAATAGTTTACTATGTAAAATGATCACGAGTCTATAGTCTATGACTAACCCTGCAGGTGGTCACGACGACAAAAGGCAGCAGTAGTATAAATAATTAAATTAATCACACCGTTGCGCGGTAGGTGATCGAGTCTCCCGTCCGAGTATCAAATTACTAGTCTACGCGTGGGCATTGATGGACATGCGCATAAAAATTAGTGCGACATGCTCGACTTTCTCTTTTGAACATTAACCTAATAGCGGCGTTTATGGTAAAATAGATAAGGGACAGTTTTATCTGAAAAAATCATGTCATTTTGTTGCAAGATAAATAAAATGTAATAGGAACTAAAGTTTTTGCTCTCTATTTACGTGAGACTCTCTCGCTTGCAAGATATGACGAATTTTGAATAAAGATTCGTAGAATTAACTCTTTGAAAATGTTTTCGCGAAAGCTCTAGGTAGTATTTTAGAAAATATTTATGTTTGAAAGTAATTCCAAAAAAATACAAATTGTTTGTCAGTAGCTTAAACAAGAAAACCAATCTTGTCAGGGGTTGTTGGTCAGTAGGGATTTATTAAACCCACTTGACCGACAACAAGACTAATAGGTAATAATCATTAATCATGCACCAAGCAAAGTAACACCTATTTCTATTAATTATCCCTAAAAATCTTATCTTTTATTAATTATCAGAAAATTATAGTTATATTTATAGTGAATTTTCCGTTTAATTAACAGCATACAGCCTCTACAGCGGCGATGTTGCGATAGTCCTCGATCGGCGCCTACGCACCATTGTCTGCCGTGGAACGATACCATCGACCGATAGGCTCTTATGGGGCTCACAATTTGCCTGTGGGATTTATTTTCAAGCTTATTTTGAGGGTTTCCGGGTTTTAAGCATCTATACAATTGCTTATACTCGAAATAGTATTCTCGCGTGCTTTGCTACCCTACAAATACATAAACCTACCTTTCCTACTAGTATTTGTTTCTGGTCTGAGTGGTTTTCAATATCTAGCTTAGCTTAGGGTTGGTGGAAAATATTTTTAAAGTAAGTGAAGATTAAGTGGTGGCTGAAATGAGGAAGATCTTTCTGAATTAAGACTTTGACAATAAATGAGTCTAGTAAAACCACAGCCACTCTCTGAGGGGTTAATCACTATTAAATTGATGTCAAAGCTACTCGCTATATCTATCGCGACGTACATAACTCAAAGACTTTAATTTCATAGTAGTTTAGACAAAAAAACGACAGCAATACGATAGTGACACCAAAACAATATGCGTACAGAATCCACACGTTGGCAAGTAACATATACAATAGAATCAAGTAATAAAAAAAGTTCTGAAGTTTTTTAAACCACAGCTAACGTAGGTACAAGTTATAACAAGTAATAAGTAGCCAAACATTCCATTATTCACAAACACTCATTAATAGTTGTAATAATAAACACACAGACATATAATTAAACTAAAACATTCGCTTATCTTATCATACATCGGACCATTAACCAACCTAAAAAAACTATAGCCGACCGAACAATGTGTAATGTAAAACCTTTGGGACACACTGCTCATAAAAATGACAAATAATAACGTTGGTAACTAAGAGGGATTATGTATTTCCGGTTTATATGTAGAAAACTCCTTAAGGACTTTCAAAAAGGATCTTATTAGACGTACCTCTACGTACCTACTTACGAAAATTTTAAAACAATTTTCCCTATTATTTTTTATTGGTTTTCAGTGCTTAGTACGTAGAGTTAGTAATCATTTTCTCACGATGGATTCAATAAGATCAAAAATGAAAATGTACAGTTTTAATTTTCATTAAATCTACATAATATGAATTGAACGACATGTAAATGCGATAAACACAATTGGTATTTAATAGGGATAATGGACAAGAACGTAAAATGATGCTGCTTACTTATTTCATCTCGTATTCGTCTCAGCAGAGGTAAGGTACCATGATGATGTACTAAGAGACCAAGCTGGTTCTCCTTGCAAGCCATGTGTCCCCAAACGCTTATCTTTCGATCTAAAAGGCAGCACACAATCGCACAATCTTAGTCACCCGTAACCGTATACAGCCTGTCAAAATAAACGAACACTGTCCCCCATAAAACAAACAAAACTAACCCTTATCACACAAACAATAACGCTTAATATCAAACCAACAAAAAAGTCCATTCTGACAACCATATCCGTCATCCGATGAATCGATATGCAAGTGTCAAAATCCTAACCTCAAAACGGATCTCGATTCAAATAAATTCGAATGTATCTCGGCCGAGAAAGAATAAAACAATCGAGACTTTACTACGAGAAAATAAACGACATAATCGATTGTATCGATTCACGAGAATCGAGAGGTTGTTAACAATTGACGCGCGGAGCCTAGTTTATGTTTTGAGGAGATGAAATGGATCTGTGGGGCGTAGGTCGAGATGATATATTGTCCTTTACGATTTTAGTCCTTATTTATACAAAGTTTAAGATATATTTTCAATTGTTTAAAGTAGAGTGGTTGTATTAGAGATGCGACAGGTGATTAGGCAACTAAATGTTGTAGCACCTATAGTGGATGTTAATGTTGTTACGAAGAAAGGAACATTTGTTTCACCTGTTATTTGTTGATAACATGCGGTGATATTTCACAAACAAGACATCTTTTTAAACATATTGATACACGTATTTTTGTATAACATTATTTAAGAAAACATATAGGTAATATGATGCGAAATAGCATAGAAAACATATAAAATTTAGATTAAAAATGATAGAACTAAAAGTTATAGCTAGAAATTAAAAGTGACAGCGAATCAAAAACAGCAATTTTCGTTATAATACTTTTTGTAAGTACATATTGGAAAAAAAAATATTATTACGTACTGCGAGCATTTATGAAAAACGGAATAATAGATACCTCTAGATCCTCATAAACCTCTTAATTGTGGTGACCTCTTAATTTATAAGGATTTCATAGCGGCGCTAGACTCTCATTCGCACGATAATATTTTATTATTATGATAGATCATTATGAATTTTTATATAATAAATTCATAACATTTACTTATATTGGTTAAGATAAAATTTAATAGAGATATACCTAATAACATAATATTAAGATATAATATATTTTACAGTATTTTCAGTTTGTTCAACAGTACACTGCACCCGTTACCCTCATGTACATACACTCATGAACATAGTAATAGTATCTATAATATATAGTATAGTATAATTTGCCTCAATCCTCTCCCAGATGTACAGCGATAGTCATAATATGAAATCAAAGATAGTGAGTCAACAATGAGATGACCACCCGCGCGTTACCAAGAACAAAACACCTGTTTGTATGTCACAATGGAATCAATTTTTCGAGCCTATTGGATATTATAATACTCGTATATAGAGACCATTCGGAGGGCTTTGACAAAAATAAGATAAAAATTGAGGTTTTATACTCCAACGGAACAGGTTGCCCTACTTACACACCACACACTGCCAGAGTCAAATCATGTTTACAGGTTGTGTGGCCAACCTATGTATATAGCACTATCGCAGAACATTTAAAGCTTTCTATTAAAAAATATTATTATTCTTTAGTCTGTATCGTCCCACTGCAGGGCAAAGGCCTTATTTCTCTCCACTCATTTTTGAGTCGCAATTTACTATCAAAATAATACAGTAATTTTTATACGCGTTTTTTTCTTTGTATTGTTACAACTAATTCTATACCCGGCGGACTAATATTTTTTTGCAGCGGGGAACGTCTAGCGGTCTCGGATCCATCGGATGCCTTTTTTTTTACACAGGAAAAATGCGTTACGCATCATCACCCCACGCCTGGGGGTGCGGGGTGGTATATGGGACTCCCCCAACGAAGATGAGCGCGGCGGGGATACCCACTAAAAACCTGGGGGTGTTCCTGTGGGACGCGCGCCATAATGCCGGGACTGCGGGTACGCCGAAGCACTCATCCGCGGATCCATCGGATGCCTAATCTAAGTATTTAATATCAGTCTTTCATCATTCAGATCAATGTCCAAACGACGAGAGCACCAAATATCACAAAGGTTATCTATAAATTGTAATTATCTTATTACCTCTACATTCTAACTGCCGATAATAAAATCGCTTATTTTAGGGGTCCGTTCATAAAAGGTGACAACACACTTGGGTTTGTGAAACTACAAATTAAATATATTTTTTTTTTACCCTACAAGTCAGTGATCTGATCTATCAATGCAAAACTCTAATCTCCTGATTTAGTAGAAGTAATAAACTGATTTAGTTGGAATTTGGAGCAGAAATAGATTATGACGTAAATATTCCCTAAAAAAGCATTTTTTAACAGGAGTCGCAAGAAAGTTATGTTTTACAAAAATAATGCGGAACCCTTAGATAGTGTGCGAACCGACTCGCACTTAACAATTTTATTAAGTTTATCAGTCCAAGTCAACATCACATTACCTTAATTTGAAAAATTAAGGAAACCTCTTAACCGAAACAAAAAAGGTAATCAAATTATAAAGCCTACCTTTCCCCATTGTCTTGCAGCGTTCCATCAAGATAACCCGACTAAAACAAATCGCACTAATTACACCAGTGTTTCGGTTAACAATCAGCCAGTTTAATTTGGTAGATTAATATGTGGCATCAATCTGGTGGTTCGGACAAATTGGGGAGTTATTTTTTCGATTAAAACGCTATTGTTTAATTAAGTTCGGGAGAGATTGCATTTAAGGTAAATTTTGGGAGGAGTTAACGTGGCACGTAAGGCTTATAGTCTATTCGGACTTTTAGTATCAATTAGAGGTCACGACGGTCTGCCCACATATTGTAAAACATGGTAGGTATTGTATTTTCCTACTAAACTAAGTCAAATCTAACTAAATCTCTTTGGAAATTTGCAATATCTAAAACGTTATATTACCTATTCGTTTCCAAAATTTACGACCTAGAGACTATCCAGCCTTTAAGGGCGTTCTGACTAAACGGCTAAAAAGTCACATTTATTGTGTTAATATGTCACGATTTTCGATGACAAGAAAAAAATCTATAGAATAAATTCGTATTTTAAAATACGCCATCTCGTGCAAACGCGACTAGCAAAATTCTTTCCTCACAATAAAAAAAAGCAAAACTTACTCTTAATGACGATTATTAAACGGTTTTTTAATAGCAATAATTGTCCTTACTATCCCATGGTTCAAACATTCTGAACAACCAACCACAGGATCTTGAAGACGCGATAACACAACACTTATCAACAAGTTTCATTTGACGCATATTCATTACTGTATCTTATCTGTGGCGTCCATTAAGAAAAATATCATCGTTATCAGCTGCTATCAGACCAGATGTGGACTAGATCGTTTGGCATCTGACGCACTATGTAAATCTTTATTTAATTGACTGTTTATTTTACTATTAACGGATGTTCTATATAAATACAAGCAGTTCTTAAGCGGATTTGTCCGTTTAGAAATATCCTATGTGTGGAGAAATTTCTGCTCCATTGTTGTTGCCTAAAAATCGGCGTGAAGAGGTGATAAACACACATTTTCTATTACCGGGTATTCTTAATAAATGTACAAATATACATTAAAAAAGAATAACTTCTTCGCATTTTCTGTAAGCCATGAAGGGAATTATTTTTGTGTTTACTTTTCGCTTAAACTTTTCGCAGATCCTAGTTGTATATGTATTTATACAAAGCCAAGCCGGCCACTATTATTACTACTACTATTCTGGGGAATAAGATGCCAGAACAACCATGCGTGCTAGAGAAACATTAGGTCCAAATAACAACTGAATGAACCCCTAGTACTAAACGGCCACGCGGCAAACCATGGAAGAGATAGTGGGATGACCTCGACTCACATGCGAAAAGATGGAAATCCAAGCTCTTAGACCGAGACATTTAGAGAGAGGGTAGGGAGCCCTTTGGCCTGCAGTAGGATCCAGTGTTCCCATAATAATAATATCATTTAATAAACAACAACAATACTGTGCTTCGGTAGGAGAGCACGGTAGCTAGTGAAATTACTAGGCTGAAGAGCGTTAACATCTTTTGACTCTTAAGTAAGAAGCGTTGGCGCATTGCACCTAGAACTTTACATGATTGTAAAATCCTGAGCACTGCACTCATAATTATGGGCAACGTTATCTCTTACTATCAGGAGAGCGCCTTGCTCGTCTTCTTACTTCATAAAATAAAAACATTAGTAAAACTGCGATGGAAAGATCCGATGTCTTCTCCGGTCGCTCAACATACATAAGGTGAACAGTGTCCTAAACAAAAAGCTGCAAGTAACATTTAGTGATAAGCGGCGATAAGCATTGAGTAAAGGGTGAGTTGCATCAAGTCTGCCAGTGATAGGCTGCCGGCGATAAGGCACACATGCATTGTTACAAGTTACCACGGACGTACCCAGGTTCAGTTTAGGGGGGGTTCATGATGTTTTAAGGGGGAGGTGTAGACGGGCAAAATAACAATCAGAATGGATCCAGAGCATGTAAAGTTTTTTTTAATTTATTTCCCGGGGACCCTGGAGATAATTAGTATAAGCACCGAAGTAATTTTTAGTATATTTTATCATTTCGGGTTCTAGAGTGGAGACCAAATCTCAGCAAACGTAGTGTAGGACGTCATTGGAGGAGATGGGGCGATAAAATCCGGAGGGTCGCTGGGAGCGGTTGGAGGAGAAAGACGGAGGACCGAGTTGAGTGGCGTGCCATAGGGGGCCTATGTCCACCAGTGGACGAACGTCGGCTGATGATGATGATGATGAAAACTTCGGGGGGGTTTGTGCCCCCAAACCCCCTCCTAGCTACGCCCATGCAAGTTACAGATCTCGATTGCTTTGTTACTACTTTGTTCATATATCAGCCTGCGATAGCCTGCAATATTATACCGCAAATAATTATTTAGTTGCGTGTGAGCTTCCATTGTAGACGAAATCTATTGGGTTATGGGAATGTCGTAGGTTTTTGTTGATAAGAAATTATGAATATGATGTTATGAATTTGAAAACAGAGATATTAATAATATATTGTGAAAAATAATTTTAAAGAAAGGCTATATTCTATCTATATACCTATATTTACTTAGTTAATCAAATAAATTGCATTCCTTTTCGCTACCATGAGATAAAAAACTTAAGTATATCTGCAAAGCAAAAGCAAGCTTAAGTATATCTGCATATAAACAAAGATAAGTAATAATTTTATCAATTCTCAGAAATTAAGATGATCTCAATTTCAAGATACGATACACACTCTAAGGTCATACATACTGGGTCGGCGCGAGAACCCAAAGTAGGTTTTGTGGGCTAATGAGTAATCTCTACATGGAAGAGTGAGAAAAGGTGGCATAAGTCATGACCCAGGAGTTACGCCTTCGGGGCAACGGATGAGTGCTTCGGCGTACCCGCTGCCCCGGCATTATGGCGTCCCCCAGGAACACCCCCAGGTTTTAGTGGGTATCCCCGCCGTGCCCATCTTCGGCGAGTTCCACATCCCTTTTTTCTCGAGGAAATGCTTTACGCATACCACCCTGAGCAGTTGTAACGCTAGTCCAGGGTAGTTATGTGGGACTCCCCGCCAGAGTAACCGGCGGATAAACCCACTAAAACCCCGGGGGTCTTCCAGCCGCTGTTCAGCGGGGCCGACTAAGGTACGCTCTCGCATTCTTCACCGTCGTCCCGGCGAGTTCCACATACCTACCGCCTTATGGTGATGGTGCGTAACGCATTTTTCCTTGATAAAAAAGGCCGAGTTAAAGTTATAAAGATCGTAAATTAACTGTAGGTAATAATGTGATACGAATTTTCCCAGCCCGAGCATGATACAGTGCCGTGACATATCTATACTATTAAATGACATAGACTATCTACCTGCTTAAAATTACTCAAAGTTTAGCATTATATAAGTCTAGAAGTGATCGCTCTAAGTGATAAAGCTGCCTATTGTAGGCCTTGAAGAACTTTAATTTCATTTTAGTTATTTCTATTAACTCTTGATCTCAATACAGAGTATTGTACGAGTATTGTAGTGTAAAATTCCTTGCATATTATGTGAATGCACTTTTTGCTTGAGTATTTTATTGTCACTTCACATAGAGTCAAAGCCCATTTCTTCGATCTTTGACTATAACAGTCAGGCAGCCTAAGTACCAGGTACATAATGTTATTGTAAAATAAAAAAAAACCTTTTTTCACAATTTCCTAAACAAAAAAACTTCGTAAACGAGTAAAACCAGTGACTAATAAACATAGTTTAGCATAAATTATTGGAGTATCAGATAGTAATCTGTACAGAGTGTATCGGGGGTCAAACGCTATCACATTTAGATTAGGTAACCGACTGCTACAGATAAATACACACAATTTGGAATATTTTAACTGATATACGTTGAACTGATAGAACAAAGTGGTAGAAAAAAATTAGGTAGACTTACCTACTACGACTCCCTGCGGCCCGATGACATAAAAACATGACATAAGACTAGCAACTCCTGTCCCACTGTCAAGAGTAATTGACGTTTGTAAGAGCACAATGACACCGGGAGTAGCTACAAATTCACAGAATTGATACAACTAGAAGTAGCCATATTATGTGTGAGTGTGACGGCAATTGGGAAAATTCTATGTGAAGAAAAAGGAGAACCTATTTTTCTTCCGTCCCTTTCAGCGTGGCAGGTTTACGTTGTTTGTCACAACACGTTTAAACGGCTTCCTTGTGACAAACATACCAAGTCATTCGAATTATCTTTTATTTTTTAAGATTTTAAGTGCTTTCAGGGAATAATTAATGGTTTATGTGTACTCATAGTGGTAGTGAAATGGTAGGATGTGCAGTTTTGGGCTGTGAAAGCCGTAGTGAACAACATTAGGAGAAACTATTGCTGTCGCATAGGCGGGCACGCAGTGGTTCACTACCTGTACAAATTGTATGCAATGACAGCGCAAGTAGCAGGAGTAGCGTACTTGATTTATGTCAGATTACTCTTGACAGTGGAACGGGAGTTGCTAGTCTTATGTCAATGTCAAAGTGTGCTCGGGCAGATGAAGAGAGACGTTAAAGCTGACGACAGACAGACGCAGGACGCAGCGGAAAAGCGGTCGCGATCTTCATTTTGTTCCTGCCCGCGTTCGCTTGATATGTGGCAGGTTACGTGCAAATTCGAACATTACAAAAATTGTGTCACCGCGACTTCTTTCTCGCCTATGTGTGGCGTCAACTTTGGGGTCTGTCGTTGTAAAGGTGGAGGACTCGATGTTAAAGCTTTGTCGGTTTCCTACTCCTTGTATATTTCTTCAGCTGTCCTGCGCGTGGGGTCCCACACTCCTCTCCCGGAACCCCCCAGGAGAGCGTATGCGAGCGGTTTTTCCTAGTGTTACAAATAATTCTAACTATCGTGATCGCAAACAGCCTAACCTGTAATGAATTAGAAAATAAAAAAAACTACTTACCATCTACTAAGTTTTGATACTGTTTAAGTTTTTATTTTAAATTTTTGTGTATGATCTATGTATCTCATCATATAGACAATGAATCTATGTATCTATCTATCTTTTTAACTTCATGGCCGAAATTATAGATAATGTTAATATTATAAATAAATTATAGGGTTCATAAATTGTCTTAGTCAAGTAGCTTATACGTTGACTTGTCTTTCATCTTCGACAAGCGTTTATCTATAATGGCAGTGGAATTAGAAAGAATACAATGTCGTTTTGTTTTCAAGATAATAAAAGTCAATACATATTTTTATCAGTTTTTATTTACTTATACGAGAAATGGGAATATTTTGTCAACTTTATTTGTAATATTGTAATTAGCTTTTGAAAGCTTATCATGAAATAATATAGTACAAGAAACTTTATCTAAATTAACAAAGAATTAGTTCAAATAGGACAAATTTGCCGTGAATTGATTTGCGCGAATTATATCGCGCGTTGGTCAAAGTAGGTACAAGCATCGCGCGAAAAAATTGATCGCGTACGAATCAGGATTACGCGAGTTGGACGCAATGTATGGAGCGCCTAAATCCCTACGCGCGAATTAACTCGCGCGTTTTTACATTTGCTAACAATATTTTTATAAATTCGGTACCTAATCCTCTAATAAACGTGAATTCGAATTACGAAACTTCATAAATAGAACTAAGCGAATCGACCGTTGACATGGCAGATGTGTTTGTTATCGGCCAGCATCCGCCGGCCACTATCGCGCGATATCGCTCATTTTATATTTTTAATTTCAAACTAGCCGATAACGGAGCGAGATAGCGATACTTATCTCAATGTGAGAGCGGGACGGATATAGCGTGATGGACGCATGGTGAACTGATATGAGATAATATTGATGACAATTAGGTTGGTTCGAAAGTTAATAATTATCGTTATGATGACCTCTAATTTAGTACCGGGTAACTCTTCTCGATAATAAACTGTCGATTTGAATGTGTTTTCTATTGATTTTACATAATATTTTTGTAATATGATCACATAGGAAAGTAATCTTTGAGATAGAGCTGTAGATAATATCATGTTAATTTATAATAGTTATTGTTTACCTCCCTTTTGGACTTCCATAGATACCGGTTGGAAGCGACTTGCATCCATGCCTATGTTCAGCAGTGGACGTCCTACGGCTGAGATGATGATGATTGTTTACCTAAAATTGACTAATAAAACCGACCGAATTGGAATATTGCTTTTGGCACTTTCTTCTGTCAGAATCCAGTGAAAGGTTTTCGTACAAATAACATCATTACTACTACATAATTATCAGTCCGATGACGGACAGAAATAGTATGGCGCGTAAGCTACAAATTGTAGGTACTACCGCTACGCCGGACCATCATTTGACTAATTCAGATACCTAGGAATCTTATGGTACCTACTGACACGCACTAACCTAAGCAGCACAGAGCACAGAAAAGTGTGTTCAGCAGTGGGCGAACATAATGCTGATATTTAAGAACCATGGGAATAAGTCTTTTATACTATTGTCACTTAGATAACGTGGCACTAAGTTCGCTGTAATACGACCCCTGTAAGGTCTAGAGTCTAGCTATGAGAGAGAGTTTCTGCTGGGGTAAGCATCCAAACTAGTAAGTAGGTATAGCCAGTCTTAAGCCGCGTCTCCAGCTCCTGCTTTAGTTTAAACATTCAACATGACCATGACAACATCAACAAAACTCGGCGATTTTGATGAATATTATGTTTTGTTGTACGTGCTTTCCATCGGATATGGAAAGCAAAAAATATTGTTGGAGCAAACAAGAAGTCAAAATCGCCGAGATTATTTTTGGATGTTGTCATGCTCATGTTGAATGTTTGAACCAAAACAGGAGCTGGAGACGCGGCTTTATTTTAAGTACACACCGTTCCAATAAGTTTCAGCAACATTTCATATAGAAGAGAGGCATAAGCGGATTTAGGGCTAGGGGGGGAGCCCTGCTCCCCTCTCAGAATCATTGTAGAGTTACGAATTTTGCACTATATTTCATGGTAGAGATTATAATTTTTTCTCGGCGCTCGCAGCAAGCTGCTCGCGCACATGTTATTAAGGGTGTTTAAGCTTTTTCACTGCTTAGAGTGAGCTAAACACACACTTTTCGTAGTAAAAATTATAATATTTTTGCCCATGTGCACCTTGGCCCCCCCCAGAACCAAATCCTGGATCCGCCTATGAAGAGAGGTGTACTATATAACTAGACAAACTTCAAGGATTTGTCTAAAAAGGCGAATTTCCCTATTAAATATAAGTAAATTTATTCTCATGTCACGAGGTCGTGATTCCCTGCGTCCAAGTAAATAATAGTCCGAACAAAATATTTGGATGCAGGTGATCACGACCTTTTGACATGTCAATAAGTATATTATAGGTAATAGCTATATTTATAGACATGTCAGAGGATGGTGTCATCGTAATAGGTAAATATTATTTACTAAATAAACAAGATAAAGACTATTTTTAAGATTATTTGACTATTTGGAATCGCACTTTGTTCACACTATTTTGCAACAGTAAAAACACTAATTAAAAATAAATATTATCGCTGGAACATGAATGTTTATCACATAATAGTAAATATTTATCTGGACATCGGTAGCATGCGATTTGCTGTTGATAAGCTATCGTTATCACAATTTCATTGCGGGACATAACCAATACTTGTTACACATGTTTTTTCTATCATTGATATAAAAATGTTTCTTTTTTATTTTATTTTAGGTAGGTGGTTTCGCCCGCGTTAGTCCCGATCCAATAGAAAAATTGGAATAAAAATAATAATAATTGGGGTTTATACTCCAACAGAACAGGTTACCGTACTTACACTGTCAGTGTCAAATCACAATTTATAGGTTGTGTGTGGCTAACCTATATGTTGCAGTTTCAGGTCGCCGAGATTACTACAGTGCCTGCAACATGACCTAACGACTGCCTCCTACATATCTTAAAGTAGCATATGTGTTCCTTCAGTTTTGAGCTATCGACATACCTAGTTTCATTGCAATCCGTTCAGCAATCTGTGTGTGAAGCAACAGATACACACTCACATTATTTTTTATGGCGCTGCACTGGCATAGCACTTCTTATTCCCCAAATAAAACCTAAAATATTTATGCTATCTTAGAACATGCAAACCCATTTGTAAAACTATTTGACATAAAAAAGTAATTTTGATTAAGTACCTCATTATTGGTTCACAAGATGATGAAGAAATAATCAACTTTATAATATTACCCGAAATTTAATTTCATATTCACAATAAATGATATTTATTTCAGAACTATTCTATCAGAACCTACGAACAAGGGGTAAATTATTTCTTCGTAGATCAGAACTGGTATCGTTGGTTACATTTGACTTATGATGACCGATCTAATCTTATAACGTTATCTATGGCCTACCCAACTAAGTTAACCGAAAAATGAAAACCCAAGACATCTTCATCCCACGTAACACATGTACCTACACTAAATAAATCTACCTACATTTGAACACAGATTTTTTAGGATTAGAACGGCCATCATTGAATGTCCCTAGTGAGACATCGCTCTACAAACGGTTTCTCATACTTCCAATGGCTAACTACGAGTATTGTGCTCTATGTCTCAGAATATTTTATTTTTGTAGCTTTAAGGGTGGGACACTACTACGGGTAGAAGCACCGCGCTGCGTCCTACATCATTTTGAAACGCTTTTTATTTACGATGATGCGAGGCGTTGTGACCCGTTATAATGTGCGATAGATAATTTATAATATAAAGTGTACAAAAAATAATATTATGTTGAATGATTTTCACTATGCGATGTGTTTTGATGCGTGCTTTTGTATCAGTTTTTACAAGAGGGACAGTCCAAGGAGGTATTTATCTCGCCTTCTAGGTTAAGTCGTTTACCATTACGACCGTCGCGTCGCTTAACATCACGCGAGATCGTGGTCAAAAGCTAAACTTTACATAATTAATAAAAAAGAAAACTTGAGAGGTGTCAAGGGACACCCGGATGGAACGAAGTTCCTTTCGATTAATGAAAATATCTGGCTTGCTTTCTATAAGAGAGAGAAAGAGACAGACAGACAGAGAAACATGCGCACGCCGCACAGCTTACAATAGCTTACTATAGCAAAAAGTGTCGTGACAACTTTTCGTAAGATTTTTTTCCGTCTAGCCCCCTTTCACAACGCGCGATAAGGAACTTCGTTCCAAAAAAGTTAAGTTATCCGTTACGGCTGATACGTTTGGAAGCTTATCAAGACCGATCCCTTTCCTTATTCAATCCTTGCATTTGACGACACCTCACCTTAAACTCACACATATCATTATCAACTTTAACTACCATAAAATAAAGTCTACAATCGATTGTGTGTATCGAGATAGGATCAGAAGTTTTATCAACTCACGACACAATAAATAAAGGGAATCAGAGTTAGCGATCTACAACAGTGGAGTAAACATTAAACATTTGCTAATGTTTAATTGGATTGCATGATCGGCTTGTATAAGATATGGGACACGAATTGCTGATTTCATGATCGTTTAATCTTACCTTATTCTGAACAATTAACTGCTTATAAGCTTTTATAGTGGTACGCATCTATTGTAGCGCTTTGGGAAGTACCACACCTATACAGCGAAGTAAGAAGACGAGCAAGACGCTCTCCTGATGGTAAGAGATAACACTGCCCATAATTAGTACAGTGCTACCCAGTGCACTGCGCCAACGCTTCTTACTTGAGAGTCATAAGATGTTAAGACTCTTCAGCCCAGTAATTTCACTCATGTTCATTCACCTTTGTAAAATACTGAGTAGCACTTAGCACTTTACTAATTATGGACAGCGTTATCTCTTACCATCAGGAGAGCGTCTTGCTCGTCTTCTTACTTCGTTGAATGAATGAATGAATAATAATTTATTTGCATAAATACAGGTACTTAAAATAGTTCTTAAATATATGCGTAGTTCTACTGTATCTGACAAATCTGTCGTGCAAAATATTTAATTTCTAGGCATACATTAGGTACTTGACAAATAAAAAAGTAGTTTCAATTATATAAATTCAAAATAAGAATAAAAAATAATAATAAAATTAAAAATTTGTATTAAACAGAAAACTATGTACACATATTTGCCTGGTTCCCGTCGCCGTCGGGGTAGGCAAAGACTATTTCTCTCCACTTAGTACGATCCTGACTCCTGACACATTACTTTCGCTTCCTCAACTTTCATCTCATTCTTCATACACGCTCGCCCGAGTTATATTCGTCCGCCAAGCATTCATAAAAATAACTGGACTTGACGAAATTTAACAACTGGTATATAGTGACAGGCGCAGTGCAGTGGTGTTTAAAACAAAATCACACCAGTGGCCGTAGCATGCCACACGGAATCCCGACAAAACTTCAAGAGTAGAACTGTCATCCCATACATTCACAAAAGTACAATGTATGGGATGACAGTTCTACTCTTGACATTTCAGCGGGATCCCGTGTGGCATGCTACAGCCACTGCAGTGACCTAATTGAAATATAAGAATGGTCCCACATTGGGTGACAGCGACTTTCAGCAAGAACACGAAGCAACACATCGGCGTTATAGACTCGACTCTCCGACGACAGACGTAATTCGCAAAGTGCACAACTTTCGTCACCCGCTCGATCGCTGTCGCCTATTGTGGGGTAGGCCTTAGAGATAAAGAAACGGATTACAATAAATCTACTATGATTGTTATAGATAAATTAGACTAAATAAAGTCAAGTCAAGTCAGTTCAGCTTTCAAATACCCAAAACTTTAAAAAATACATTTGCATATATTTTACATGCACAATGCACAGCTACCAAACCATTAGAAGTTAAATAAAATCTTGTAAAAATTACCCAAATTAAAAAAATACATACATATTCATGATATTTTTATCTTCTAATTTGTACAGTAAGTTCTAACCGCTACCAAGCTACTAACATAACTGTTCAAACAACTACTCAACCCAACTCATAAAACACTATCTGATTAGAATCCTTCGGAATTTCTAAGCATTGTGAAGATATACTATAAATCTCTTAGCAGATAAGCATCGGTATCTAAATATATATCTAGAAATGATCGATCAAGTCTGTTTATCTGTAAATCCTCGGCCGATTAGAGTACGGTAGATACTGATCAAATTACACGGATAGGGAATGTTTTCCAACGGATTACGAGTACTGTCGGTCACAAAAATACTAATTCAGAACTAAATTTTTTTAATTCACCGCTTTCACAGACTGCAAGGCTATTTCCACGGGATATGGTCGGACCCACCCGTTTATTTATTTATTTTTCTCAAGTTTTAGGAACATCACTTTAGTAGTTTTATTTTTGCATAGGAAGGTACATTTAATTGTATCTAACCTTTATACATAATATTGTAACTGACGTTAATTTAGATGCATTTTAAGGACCTTTGAAGTGGCTTTCATTAGATGGGTAAATCCTGAGATCGGGCGTATTTAAGTGATTCCCGTGGCAGATTTTAAATCAAAGTATTATTGAATTATACATGTAAAACATCAAATTTCCCATAATTATATAAGCACATCCGTCAAATAGGCATCATTATAACTTGTTTTGTTCAGAAGATATTTAAATTTAAATTTTTGGTGCCACGGGAATCAATAAAATGTGGCATGGGAATCAAAATTAAAACTATTTTGTTTGAATTCTATGTTATTATTTAAATATTGACCTCTACATACTAATCACATAAAATAAAAATGATTAAAAACGGTGATCCAAATAAATATACACCAAACATAAAGTATTAAAAAGGTCTATATTGGCTTTCTATATAATAATCATATAAACTAAATAAAATCAATGTATTGCTGTCTTAAACAATGTAAAAATATTGAATAAATAGTCCTAGAATATGAGATTAAGTTCTCAGTCACAGTCACTGACAGGATTCACTCCAGAAGCTGTCATCAGATTGTACATTTACCAGTAGTTAGGTTAATCTGGACTGAAGTTGCAGTCAGCCCATAGTTTCGTTTTATTTTTTCATCATACATCATCTCAGCCATAAGACGTCTACTGCTGAACATCAACCTCCCATTTAGACCTCCATATATAAAACCGGTGTTGGAAGCGACCTGCTTCAAGCGTCTTTCAGCGACCTTAATAAGGTCGTCTGCCACACTTGTGGATAGACGTTCTACGCTGCGTTTGCTTGTATGTGGTAGCCACTCGAACACTTTTCGACCCCATCAGCCATTCGCTCTACGTGCTATGTAGCCTGCCCATTACCACTTCAGCTTCCTGATCCGCGGAGATATGTCAGTGACTTTGGTTCGTCTTCGGATCTCCTCATTCCTGATTCGATCACGTAGAGAAACCCCGAGTCTCCATAGCTCGCTGAGCGACTTATTTTAATGTGGGAATATAATGGTTCCGCATAAGCCAGAGCGGCTGTCTACTATAGTACAATATAAAAAAAAATCTGATGTATACAATATAAAAAAACATCTGAAATAATGAGATATACAAATATAAACTGTCTACATCACTTCCATACCTGCGGCTTCGCTGTAGTTGGGTAAAAAGTTAAAGAATGCGCAAGAAAACTTAGGGGAAAATTGATCACCGTGGTAAAACGCCATGAGAATCAATACCATGGAAATCAAAATTGTATAGTTTTTTGTCAATATTTTTAAATACCACAATTATAGACCAATAATAATAAAATATATGATAAACAATACCCTTTTCCTAACTGCACACCCTAGTCAAAAAACCGTAATGGATAAAAAAATATTTTTAAACATAGAAATGGTAATCAATGATCTAGTGAACCAAAACCACGGTAATCAATTTCTCACCTTCGTAAATCCAGTTTATAACCACGAGAGGAGTAACATTTCTTCACGATGTTTAGAGCGCAATTGAAGTTAGCCAACAGCGTGCGTACAAACTTCTTAGTCTTTTGGTTTGTGAAATGTGAGTAGTTATGTCGTGCGCCATGGGAATCACTTTTTGTCCGGGGACAAACCTAAATTTATTACTTTTTCTAAAACTACGCTGTGTACAGCCTTCTGGTATTTTTTTGATCGTATAACAGTTCACCCTTTACAGCTTAGATCATAGCAATTAATAAAATTCCGTTTATAAATTGGTGTAAAAAATATATTTTGTTTCAAAAAAGTGTAAGGGACACCCCATGGTAGTCAAATTTCAGGGCTTTAACATTTTTTTTCAGATACTTGCAGCTAAATTTAACCTTATATCTAGCATGCATTAAGTAGATTAAACCTTAAACTAACAGAAAAAAAATACCCTTGGGTAGAATTTTTATGTTACGGGTAGTTTATTCCCCCAGACACGTAAAATTTTGTCTCTCAGGATTTACCCTAGATGTTAATGTGTGTATTTTATATTATAAAGGTACTAAATTATTAAAAAGATGGGCCAGGCCACACAGACGTGAGGTGCCAAACTCCATGTGGTGTTAAATAAAGAAGAGGTAATAATGTATTAAAATACCTAATTGTTCAGCTAAATGATTATAAAATATGATAAGAATTTAATTTTAGTTAATTTTTTGTTTCAAAATGTTGAGTGATTCCCATCTCGTCCTACAAGCCTACGGCCCAAATGGGACGAGTTGAAGAAAATCAAAATTAATTCTATTTTCATTGCACAACTCGTCCTACAACTCTTTTTGTGTTGAACTTTGAACTTTATCGACGATAAGTACAGTCAGTAAGACATTATTTTAGTGACACTGTTTAATAGCGTAGCGTAGTAGTCCAAAAACGGTCAGACTATTTTGTTCATTTTCGTGCTCGCCAGTACATTATATCTCGACCTCTCTATCAATACCTATCTCTAGATGGCTATCGACATTCGATATCCACGTAGTTCGATATAATCCACCTTCAGTTAATTCCTATCGATTAAATTTATCAAGATTAAAATAATTCCTTCAAAAATGTATCGATTATATATCGATTGCAACTTTAATCGTGATCCCATTGCGTAAATCATTAGATTGTTATCGATTTAAAATCGAAAAGGTGCAGTTCAATAAATTATGTGTAATTGACAGATTAATCTGGAATAATTAAACCTTTTTTGATCTTATGATAAACTGGCTGACTTATCACTGAAACATCGCTGTAAAATATGGCAATAAGTTATTATTAACAAACAATTATGACATTAAGATTACAGATATTTTTTATCAAAAAACATTCGTTTTACAACATTTATTAATTTCTCATGACATTTGATACTTAACCTTATTTTGAAAAGCACCTACACTTTTCAAATCGATTTCGTAATCATTCGATAAACACCCACACGGCGTAAGATTAATATCGATTAGACAGATCGAGTTTCTAAATGTCAATCATCGATTAAAGATCGCAGATGTCAATCGATCATTGGTCGACGGAATAATCGTATTCGTATTTTAACTTGATTTATTATTTTAATTTGGTTTACCATTCTCTTAGATATTAAAGAGTTTACCTAATCTTATATTCATACCTATGATTTTTTCTTTACAAAAACGTACATACACATATCGTGAAGGTATGATATTTTCTTCTTATTACACATTTTAACACGATATAACATAATAATTAAATTGATTCATAATTCATAGTAGTTTTGATTATTGTGAATTAGTTATTTATAGAGAATAAGTGGACACGCGCGCACTTCGTTACGTCTAATCGAAAATTATCAGTATTTCTCTACTAACCTTTCTCTTGAATCACTCTATCTATTAAAGAAAACCGTATTAAAATCAGTTACGAGACTGAGCACTGAAGGGCACTGTATCTAGTGAAATTACTGGGCTAAAGAGTTTTTTTTAAACATTCTATGACTCTTGAGTAAGAATCGTTGGCACTGTTCAGATTATGGGCAGCGTTATCTCTTAACGTCAGGAGAGCGTCATGCTCGTCTTCTTACTTCTTCGCATTACGTAGTTTTAAAGATCTAAGCATACATAGGGACAGACAGACGTGAGAAGTGACTTTGTTTTATACTATGTAGTGATCTAATCAATGCAGGCAAAGCTTTTCCTTGTGGTTTTCCCTAAATGCAATTATCGGAAACAGTTGCATGAAATAATTTGATATAAATAGTATAGTTTGCGTTACCATTTTTAAATATATATATTATATTATATGTCACCGGAAAATAATAAGATTCGTAAGTTTATATAAACTTTCGTAGGATTCTAAACGAGAGATAAATTGTATTTTCTTACGCATACTTTTTCGCGACGTCTCTTGGTTAATTTATAAAGTGATGGATTATCCATTAGTAAGATTCTAAACGGTTCGAATAATCACAGATGAGCTTTCAATTTTGTGCTTTTTTAAAATACGGCAAATAACACACTGCTCTCTGATTAGTCGATATAGACCTGCATCCAGCGTCTTCCGGCGATCTTTATAAGGTCGTCTGTCTACCAATAACAACTACTGTTTAATGAATTTGGACCGCTGCCGAAGTTTAATTAGTTGCAGGGGTGCAGCTTATCAATTTATTAGGTTAATTTGACAATCCGGTAAGTATGAGTAATGCTCATCTTTCCATCGCATTCTGGACCTGCCGTGGCGTCGTTTTCGGTTTGGTGGGCCACTGAGTGGTAGTCTAGGCCCACCGTTTTTCCGTCATGCGGCTCAAAATTCATACAATGTTAAAATTCATACAATGCATTATTCAGATTTTCAACAAATTTAAAGCTACTTTTAATTCATGATTGTAATAAAAAAAACCGCAACGCTAAAATCCAACGACAAATCTAATGCTACATTTGACCCACCCTTGTCATTCGTCCCCCTATTTCCCACGGTGAAGCGCGTGGCGACCATTGACTTGAGCTTATGGTGAATGGAGGTCCATTGGTTATGGGGTGGCTAGGATAAATACGTGATTTATATCGGGTACATTTTGTCCAGTTTTAACATGCACCTCTAACACTTAAAACTTAAATATTGTTTATTTTAATATAGAAAGAACCTCGGCCAGAACCTCGGTCGCTGTCAAGTCACAGTCTCACCACGTGTTCGTTACTAAATAGTAAATTCGTAAAAACCTGACTTTTAGCGTGACGTGGAAAAAATAATAAAACTCATACATCATACTCATACATCTCAGACATTGACAATAGACTCAGTGGCCCGACTTTCTTCTTCACCTACTCCCTCCGGAGTCCGGAGTAACCCTCCGGATATCACCTCATTTTGCTCATCGGCCCCCTACGCTACTTTTACCAAGACGTGGTCACTACTTGAGAACTCGTCTACCCCAGTGGTTATCAGTTCTGCGGCAAATGTGACCAGCCAATGAAATGAAATGAAAATATTTATTTGCTTTAAATGTTGTACAAACAGGTGTTTTAAAATAATTAGAGTCCAAAACATTTAGTCAGTTAAAAGACATGCAAATTATGAACTAAATTGAATTTTATTAAAACTGGTACAATTAACAAACAATACAAACACAACTATACAATCAATAAACAATATTTCGGCAGATAAAAATCTTGTAAGTAAATATAAATAATAATATTAAACGAGTATAGTGCGCAGTACAGTGCAAGGATGCGCAGGCGCAGTAATTTGCGTGAAGTTGGCACACAATAACCCTTTGATCGCGCCGCTGCACCGGTCACCGCCGCGGCCCTACTGACATCACTGAATTAATTAAACTACGAGAGCCCACTGCTTCCAAATTACATATATTTTAATAATGCATTGTGACGATATCATCTAACACTAGTAGTAAAAAAAAAATTGTCAATTATCCTAAAATTATTCCAAAATGAAACAATAATGACAATTTTTTGACAAATAAATTATATGACTTTTAATTAATATTGTAAAGGCAAGAGTTTGTCTGTGTACACTTGTGAACTCTTCACAACTAAACGACCGTACCGATTGAACAAAAAATTTGCATTTAATTATAAACAGGTGCATATGCTATTTTTAACTGATTAAACTGCTGAGATCTATAGTAAGTTTTATTTTAAAAACATAATTAAATGATAATAATAAGTGTGACCGATCTATATAGGATGCTAGCATCCTAAACTAGTTTAAAAACTAGTTTTTACGCAAATATGAAAATTCTGGTGCCCTTACTTCAGTGGGCTCCTCTACTATAAGACGTATCACTGAACGTATTCCTTAGTATCAGGTGAACTGTCGTGTAACCATTGTATCTCATGTAAACAAGGAGATTGTATGTTTGTATGCGATTGGAACAACATTTGTTTGTGTTTTTGGGAGTATGGATCATTAAATCACAATAGTTACATCCGATTTCCGATTCTATATTTTCGAATGATTCGATTATCTTACTAATATTATAAACGTGAAAGTTTGTAAGAATGTATGGATGTCTGGATGTATGTTTGTTACTCTTTCACCCCTAAACGGGTAGACCGATTGAGCTGAAATTTGGTATAGAGATAGCTTAGACCCTAGATTAACATACGTTACATACAGTACTGCAGGTAAAACCGCTGGGCACAGCCAGTAATTAATAAATCGAAATTCAAGATTTAGTCCAGTAAAAGAAGAAATGTGCATCGAAAAGTCGAAAGCAGAAAAACTAACTTATTATCTTTGTTTGGACTAGTTAAGAGATAAACATACTAAAAGTCCCCACCCCTCCGAGGTGAGCCCGAGGGAGGGGAGGCCGAAGAAGGTCCCATTTTTAGGTTTTTTGCTTATATGTCAAAAACTGTGCGTTGTACGATATTTTGTTGTGCTACATTATTAAACCTCATAAAATTTTCTACAACTTCGGCCTTGACACTTTTTATCTATCTCCAATCGTTGTCCAGCTATGAGCTTCCAAACATGGTCTATTTTGAAAACGCTTAAATTAGTTTTCCATACAAAGTCAGTAAAAAAATCTTAAAAATAAAATTTGACCAACTTCTGGTTGTCGTATCATAATGAAACTTTGCATATGTCTAGAAATCTGATGACAATTTAATAATCTGGTACTACTGAGCTGATGTGATGATGGAGCCAGGAGGTGTCTACTGAAACTCATCAATGGCTATTAGTAAAACCGGCGAGTTTAGGCTCATTAAATTCGGATTGATGAGACGTAGGCACCTCCTGGTCCATTATCAGACCCTCGACAGCAAGTGTAATGAAAAAGTTTCATCGATTCGAATGTAATGTGCCCAAACTCGACGGGTTTACTAATAGTCATTAAAGAGTTTCATTAGACACCTCCTGGCTCCATCATCAGATCAGCTCAGTGGTACCAGATTATTAAACTGTCATCAGATTTCTAGACATTTGCAAAGTTTCATTATGATACGCCAACCAGAAGTTGGTCAAATTTTATTTTTAAGATTTTGTTACTGATTTTGTATGGAAAACTAATTTAAGCGTTTTCAAAAAAGACCATGTTTGGAAGCTCATAGATGGACAACTATTGGAGATAGATAAAAAGTATCAAGGCCGAAGTTATAGAAAATTTTATGAGGTTTAATAATGTTGTACTACAAAATATGGTACGACGCACAGTTTTTGACATACAAGCAAAAAACCTAAAAATGGGACCTTCTTCGGCCTCCCCCCTCGGGCTCACCTCGGAGGGGTGGGGACTTTTAGTATGTTTATCTCCTAACTAGTCCAAACAAAGTTACTAAGTTAGTTTTTCTGCTTTCGACTTTTCGATCCACATACCCTTTTTGGGCACTCATTGACTGGGCTAATTGGGATAACTCCGATGAGTGCGATTAGAATTCAGATGGTTGTAGTGCTTAAGGGACCACATGTCACACACACACACAAACACACACAAACACACACACACACACACACACACACACACACTCACACTCACACTCAAACTCACACACACACACTCACACTCACACTCACACTCACACTCACACTCACACTCACACTCACACTCACACACTCACACACTCACACTCACACTCACACTCACACACTCACACACACTCACACACTCACACTCACACACTCACACTCTCACACTCTCACACACTCACACACTCACACACTCACACACTCACACACTCACACACTCACACACTCACACACTCACAAACTCACACACACTCACACACTCACAAACACACAAACACACAAACTTTTAAATAATGCACTCTCAAATAGATTGCGTTTTCATTCACAGTTAAGTTCACTTCACGGATATTTAAAACTGCCTATACTTGTCCAATAAAGGGTGGTTTTGTATCAGTAACTCGATGTTTTTTACATCCCCTATTATAAATAAGCTAGTAGCTGTAGCTAGTGAAATTACTGGGCTAAAGAGTCTTAACATCTTATGACTCTTGAGTAAGAAGCGTTGGTGCAGTGCTCCTAGAATTTCACATAATTGTAAAATCCTAAGTAGCACTGTACTGATTATGGGCAGCCGTTATCTCTTAACATCAGGAGAGCGTCTTGCTCGTCTTCTACTTCACCACATAAAAAAAGCCTTTTTTTTAACTGTTTAATCCCATGGTATATTGACTAAACGGTAATAATCAATTTACTAATAAAACAAACAAGTTATGACAAAACCTCGATACGAAAAATATGCGCCGCGCCGAAGTATGCAAGTACTGAGATATATAAATGAAAGTCGGCACGGGTTGCTGTGGTCCTAGGGTCATGAAATTTTTTTTATACATGTTTTAACACCATTCGCAAATAATTAGAGGGTATGCGTTGTAAAAAAAAGAATTAAATTTTTTTGGGACACCCTAACACACACACACAATTTTTTGACAAAAGTAACTGTTGTATAAGTGTATAAAACCCCAGATATAATTAAGGTCTATATAACTCTACGTAGGTACTGATTGGCTAACAGAAATTGAAGTGGAAATAATATTATTTTTTCACTAATAAAAAAAGCAAAGTGACATGTCTACATTACATACATAATAATCATGCCTGGTTCCCGTTGGGATCGGCAGAGACTATCCCCCTCCACTTGGTAAGATCCTGACACACCTCTAACAAAGTAAAGTTACAAACTTAAACGTCAAGAAAATTATGTTCAATCTACAGGTACAATTTAAAAACGGTTGAAGTATGTTTCTCAGTATGTTGATATCAGATGTAAACCCAAATAACTACACGTTACGAGAGCGTGTTATCAACTCCATTAGTACAAGTGCCGCGCCGTGCATTGTGTACTTCTAATACAGTAACTTAATTCTATCTGTCGTCTAGGTGGGTACCCCAACAGTGCCAGTTATTCTACCACCTGAAGTGATGTGCAAACATTACTGTGCACAGGTAGAAGGACACTATAGCTAGTGAATCTCCTAAGATCATCGCCTAAGATCAGGCGAGATGATGGTGTAAGGCTAACCTATGTAATGTACCTATAGGAAAAACGTTAAATAGAGCGAGGACATGACAAAAATTTTAGGATTAGACTGTAGACTGCAGCCACGACTATTTAGTTAGCAGTACCTAATTATAGCCGTGTTCCAGCACGATGTTCAGTATATCCATGAAGGGATCCTTTACTACCATAAAGGGATACCCCACCTACTTCACACACAAGGCCTCTACTACGTAGCCCAATTTGGGCGAATACGTGAACACTTATAACACGGTAAAGAGATATACAGTAGTTTGACTCCCTAGAAGCGGGTGAAAACAAGGTCGCGCGTGTTTGCAACAATTTGGGTAGGGTTCGGTAGGCAGCGAGGTGCTGAATAGGCGTTATTATTGTGAATTACTCAAGATATCAAAAAGAATTAAATAATTTGTGATATTTTTACTAATTCACAACCATTATTCGGAAGCTTACTGCATAAAAACGTCAATACGGCACCTCGCTGCTTACCGAGCACTACCCAAATCGTTGCAAACTCGCGCGACCTTGAGTTCAACCGCTTCTAGGGAGTCAAACTACTGCATATCTCTTTACCGTGCTTATAACGATGCGATGTGAAGTGCCACCATTACGATGTCAACTTTTTTTTATGCAAAGAAGTAAGAAGACGAGCAAGACGGTCTCCTGTTGGTGAGATAACACTGCCAATAATATCAGTACAGTGCTACCCCGGATTTTACACAATGACGTAATATTTTGGGCGCACTGCACCAACGGTTCCTACGAGTCATAAGACGTTATAACTCTTTAACCCTACCATCAAAATGAAGTCTTGTTAAAAGCTTGTGTACTGATGTACACAGCACAAATAAAGCACCAGATACACTTATTGAATATCTATACAAGGCAATTACATCTGTTTATCTACGTTCCACAGATATCTAGCAACTGATATTATTCACTTTAATCCAGATTGTTTCTTTGAGAACTTTTGTAATCGGCTTTAATTTGTAGTTTTTTTTAACTAAAGGACCCGCGCGCACATCGTCGAACTTAATAGAAAATTATTAGTGTTACTCTATTATTAAAAAAAAAGTTGTAGAAAATTTTATGAGGTTTCATAATATAGTACAACAAAATATCGTACAACGCACAGTTTTTGATAAGCAAAAAACCTAAAAATGGGACCTTCTTCGGCCTCCCCACCCTTGGGCTCACCTCGGAGGGGTGGGGACTTTTAGTATGTTTATCTCCTAACTAGTCCAAAGTTTCTAAGTTAGTTTTTCTGCTTTCGACTTTTCGATCCACATTTCTTCTTTTACTGGACTATATGCGTGTATTATACTTACAAACCTTCCTCTTGAATTACTCTATCATGTATTAATGAAAACCACATGAAAATCAGTTGCGTAGTTTCAAAGATATAAGTATAAATTGGGACAGACAGGCGCGGGAAGCCACTTTATTTTTAACCCCCGACGCAAAAACGACGGGGTGTTATAAGTTTGACGTGTCTGTCTGTCTGTCTGTCTGTCTGTGTGTGTGTGTGTGTGTGTGTGTGTGTGTGTGTGTGTGTGTGTATGTGTCTGTCTGTGGCATCGTAGCGCCCAAACGGATGAACGGATTTTGATTTAGTTTTTTTTGTTTGAAAGTAGAGTTAGTCGAGAGTGTTCTTAGCCATGTTTGGTGAAAATCGGTCCAAGATGGCCGCCGCTACAAAATGGCGGATTACTTTTTTCTTCCACGACCCCCTCAATATGGGTATCAAATGAAAGGGCTTAACGAGTTAATTACAGCCCACTATATAAAATTTAAAATCCAAGATGGCCGCCATCAAAAAATGGTGAATTACGTATTGCGTTGGGGGTTTTTTTAAATTTTTAATTTAATTCACTTGTATACAGTGACTAGCGCGATGGTTTCATATTTATTTATTTGAATGTACCTAGTCAGGTCATAAGTATTGTCACACAGTAAAAACTTTTCTTTTAGAATGCTGGCCACAAAAAAGTTTATTGAATTCGAATTTCGAATTGTTCATGAAAATAAAAATGTATACTTTTTAGAATTTTACTCATTTTTAAATATGGAGTGGACGCTTAAAGAAGACCGTGTTGCAGTTATTGCGTTGCATCGTTGCGGTTACGCGCCAATTCAAATTTTTGACATACTGAAAAATTTGAATATAACCAAAAGATTCGTTTATCGTACCATCAAACGATACAATGAAGACTCTAGTGTAGATGACAGGTCAAGAAGTGGTCGCCCTCGGTCTGTTAGGACTCCAGCAGTGATAAAAGCTGTGAAGGCGCGAATTCAAAGAAATCCCAAACGTAAGCAGAAACTGTTGGCCCTTCAGATGGGGTTAAGCAGAACCACGGTGAAAAGGGTGTTAAATGAAGACTTAGGGCTTCGGGCATATCGAAGAAAAACAGGACATCGTTTAAATGCTCGTCTAATGGACCTGAGACTGAAGAGATGCCGCGCTTTGTTGAAGCGGTACGCGAGAAAAAAATATCGAGAAATTCTTTTTTCGGATGAAAAAATTTTTACCGTAGAAGAGAGCTACAACAAACAAAATGATAAGGTGTACGCACACAGTAGTGAAGAAGCGAGCAACCGTATTCCGCGTGTCCAACGAGGTCATTTTCCATCCTCGCTCATGGTATGGTTGGGAGTTTCTTATTGGGGCTTAACAGAGGTACATTTTTGTGAGAAAGGTGTAAAAACGAATGCAGTTGTGTATCAAAATACAGTCCTGACGAACCTTGTGGAACCTGTTTCTCATACCATGTTCAATAACAGGCACTGGGTATTCCAACAAGATTCGGCGCCAGCTCATAGAGCGAAGAGCACACAAGACTGGCTGGCGGCGCGTGAAATCGACTTCATCCGGCACGAAGACTGGCCCTCCTCCAGTCCAGATTTGAGTCCGTTAGATTACAAGATATGGCAACACTTGGAGGAAAAGGCGTGCTCAAAGCCTCATCCCAATTTGGAGTCACTCAAGACATCCTTGATTAAGGCAGCAGCCGATATTGACATGGACCTCGTTCGTGCTGCGATAGACGACTGGCCGCGCAGATTGAAGGCCTGTATTCAAAATCACGGAGGTCATTTTGAATAAACTTTATTGTCATAAGAATCTATGTTTTGTTAAGTTCATTTTGGTATATAAATGGTTACATAATAAATAAACTTGTTCCAATAATTTTATATTAAACATGTGACAGAATTTATGACCTGACTAGGTACATACAGCAGTATTGCTACGTTATTACTAGGGTAACTATGGTGGCCGTACTAGCAATAAAACTATATTACAACCACCAAGGCCTCCCGTTTGGATAGGTGAAACTTTTACTCGCTGAAAAGTAGTCTATGTATTCTAGAGAATAAACGATTTATAAAATTTCTTTCAGCTAAATCGATTCAGTCTATCGTTTAGTTTTGCGGATACACATCGATACTTTTGCATTTTTAGTTTTATATTATTTACCTGTGCCCAGAAGTTTTACCCGCTGATAAACTGCCTGTGTCATTTCAAAGACTAAGGCATAAGTGGAAAATTTCAGCTAAATCAGTTTAGGCATTTAGTGTATGGGCTTGACGTAATTACGAATATTAATTAGTGTGATATTTATTAAAATTAGTTTAAACAAGATTTTACATCTGGTCAGTCCAAATTATATCAAAATTATACAAAAGGCACCTACTAATCAAATAATTTGGAAATATTACAAGAATTAATTAAATAATCTCTCTACTTATGTAAATAGACCGATAAACTGATCCATTTTGTATGGAAAGTCCAGTTTACAAGAATTTAGATTTTTTATGTTCTTTGGAATAAATAAATAAGCCTATTACATACTTTTATGATGTTTTTAATCTCATCTCTAAATTAAAAGGTCCAGAGCGACCACTTTGGTACTAAGATAAGTTATTATAATGCCTATATAGGCACTTACCTAATTATATTTCATGGCAGATTTTAAACAAAAATGTATGCGAGTATGTATATACTAACTGATGTGCTCGCTTCGAGTGATTTACAGTGTTTTTTTTATGTGGTGAAGTAAGAAGACGAGCAAGACGCTCTCCTGATGTTAAGAGATAACGCTGCCCATAATCAGTACAGTGCTACCCAGAATTTCACAATGATGTGTAATTCTAGGTGCACTGTACCAACGCTTCTTACTCAAGAGTCATAAGATGTTAAGACTCTTTAGCCCAGTAATTTCACTAGCTACAGTGCCCTCCTACCGAAGCACAGTAATGTTTGATTTAGTAGTTCAACAGTAACAAGTGAATTTTTAAAAAACATTTTAAAAACAAGCTTTTATTATTATCATCCAGGACCAAAGTACTTGTCAAGACGAATCAAATGAGCCCAAACTCGATAGGGTAGCGACGTTTAATTACGGAGTTCCTATGGCCACCTCGCAGCTCTATCGTCGGATCAGCTTGATGTCACAATAATATTGTCGTGCGATTTACACATGCATGCAAAATTTCAGCCGGGGATACCGGGAAGTGGGTCAAATTAAACTTGCAAGTTTTGATTACACACAGACAGACAACGGACAGGTGAAAGTAAATTAAACCTTGTAATTATAACTTGGGCATCTTCAAGACACGAGTGAATAGATACCTTTCTAGGCATCTTACGTGATTTATTGTCGACCGCATTTGCACTTTCCATGGAGGATTTCCATCGAGAGGGCCTTATTGGCTAATTCTCACCCACTACGATTGACAACTTCAATGTACATTGCTGCGTTTGTTATTTTACTCGTATAAATGAGAAGGTTTAAGCAAGTAATGTATCTACGCAATTTTGTCTATGGATTCTAGTGGTTTTCATGTCGTTGGGCGATAGCCAATAGGCAGGTAGGATGTGGTCAAACGTAGGCCAACGTAGGTACGTAGTTTAAAGAAAGAAAGAAATATATTCAATTAAGCAAAGAGACGCAGGCACAGAAAAAAAAATAGCCATTTTCGACTCGAAAAGAAGAAGAAGAAAAAAACAAAAAAATAAACGAGAAAAGAGCAAAAAAAATAATAAAAGAAAACCTTACAAACCGACATATTTATGTACTAGCTTGTGCTCGCTGCTTTGTCCGCGTGGTAAAATCCTTTCATAGCGGAAGTCTACTAATTACAATCTATATTCCAAATTTCAAGCAAATCCGTAAAGCGGTTTGCGCTTGGCGTTGATAGATCAGTCAGTCACTCTTTCCTTTTGTATATTTAGAAGATGATTGATATATTACGACGACCAGTCTTCTGTGTTTTTCGTTTCATGATCTTTTCGAGGAAAATAGTGTTAGTGTTGATGAAATAGTCTAAACTCGAAAAAATAATTGCGATAACATAAGTTAATGAACACTATCTTAACTCGTGCAGAAGTCAATGCTTCCCAAGTGACGTTCACCTTCAAAGATAATATTCATATACGACCCTGTGCGAATATAGAAGAGTCGTGAGAATTGTGCTAAACTTCTTATCTAAGTGTGTTTTACAAACTCGAAATCGGAGCATTGATTTTTATTTAAAGTATATATCATATTTTAAGATTCTACCTACCGTCGCATTAGGAAAGTGCCTACCTATTATTAAAAAAAATAACAGGGATATTTATTTTCGAAATATGTGAATATTTTGCTAGTTCTTCTCATACAGGTTATTGAATGAGTTTAAAATAGAACTAATATATTTGTAATCATTAACGTGCAAAAGTACTTTATTGTAGCTGGTAGGTTACTAGCTAGTATCATCAAACTCAAGATAAGTTTGAACAAAAATCTGTAATACCTACTAATTTAGATACATAGGCCAAAATTGTATTAGTAAATGTAACTATGGTTCTTACTTATCTCATGTCCTGGACCAAGCTTTTGGCTTAGATATATTTCAATGAGAAATTGGCACAAATTTAAGGAATTGTTTAATTCAACGTACACGTCAACACGTCTCTTCACTTTTCGCACACAGTATGAATTATCAAATGTTTATGTATCTGGAGAAAGGTGACAATCGGAGTGATACCGTGACCAAGGTCAGCTCGGGACGTACATTGCGATGATAACTACTTTCTCTTAATAACTATATAAGTACTATAATAATAACTATTATGTACTTCGCATACAATATTTTTATTATGTTCTGGATATTTGTTACTTATAACAGAAAGGACAGCTAAAATTTTATTATTTTAAAAATAATAGTGAATAGAGTTACTCGATGCGTAAAAAAAAATGCGTAAATAGACCTGCTCGTGAGGACTTTTAAATTTTATATTTTATACTAATGTACGCACTTGTGAAACATTTTTACCTAATACTAATGAAAATTAAAATATAAACTACGAGAATATAAACAACATTAACTATAATTAAAATCAAGCTTGTAGAGGTAATAAAAAGTATCAATCATCAAATATTTTTTTTACACTTTATATAGTGCATTTCTTTACCTAGCTCTAGGTAGAAAACAGCACATTTCAAGATTATAAAATTCTAATTAGTTTTCAGATACAGTATTTAGGTAAATTACCTAATTTTACACATAATTTGAATAAGTATCTCGCGATATCAAATGTTGAAATAATAAAACCATTAGAATTATGTAAAATTACTTTTGGCACAAACGATTGTGAGGAAAAACCATTTTTGATAGAACATTTTGCATGAGTAACATACATATATAACGATAGGGAAATTTAAATAATTAATTTTTCGTTACAACGAACTGAATAGAATATTTTTATATGAGAAGACGTTCGCCTGATGTTAGGCGATGCCAACTCGTTAAAGTTGCAGTGTTACATAGGCCTTCTTTATTAATATTATAAGTACTTATATACATAGGTACAGCACATGAATCCTAATATTACATAATAAAAACTTCAATATTGCTCGTAAATACCCTAGTACATTAAATAATATAAGCAAATGTATGAGTATTTTTGTACGATAAAAAAATCTGATTTGCCTAGTAACTTCCTTCCAAGAGAGAGGGTAGAGTCGAAGCAATATTATGGGGCAAAATTGCAGTAAAATAATTCTTCTTCAACGGCGCGTTGACGCTTTTATATTTATTTTGACACTGCGATACAAAATCATGACACGGGTATATTTCCATGTCGTATAATGTCACGTTTCATCAAATTATTCTATTTTTATCCAATGTTTCAGTCTCTTCTTCTTCCTGCCCTTATCCCACACTAAGTAGGGTCGGCACAACACGTTTTTCTCCTCCATTCTGCTCTATCATCCGTCATGTCTTCATCCACTCCCCTAGTACGCATATCCTCTTTCACACAGTTCATCCAAACCTTATTTGGGCGCCCCCTTCACGGATTACCACTTATCACCATACTCATGGACTTTTTGGTCACATTATTTTCATCCCTCCGCATAATATGTCCATACCAGGACAGTCTTCCACTCTTTAATTTCTCTGTCACTGGTGCAACTTAGTATAGACAAGATAAACGTCACAACAAAAAGAAGATATTTTAATCGGTAAGCCCATTACAGACGTCGCTATATAGCGCTATATAGCTTCAAATAGCAAGGTATAGCATCAGTACAAATCGGCGTTTGTCACACACGTAGCTATAAATGACATATAGCGCTATATCGCGCTATATTTTACAGTTGATGTGTAGAATCCGCCATTTTTCATATTGACTAGGTGATAAAATGACTTAGCCGTTTTGTATTACCGAGACAAAAAAAAACAAACTCCTATTACCTACGCGATATATTAAACTAAATAGTAGCAAATGTTTAACAGCTGTGTAACAAATTAGAAAAAAATGCTTTTTATTTTTATTAAATATTTTCTTGTGTTTGCAGGTCTTTTTGTTAGTATTACGAAACAAAGTAATTTAATTTGTGTTTTAAATTTCACCTCCTATTTACTTGTAATAGGAGCTCTTTTTATGCATAATGATTATTTGTCCGAATAACTTAAAGCTTTGAATACTTTGCAGTACACTTTCGCTTAACCGGCTAAGTCATGTTACAAAATGGCTAGGCATTTTTTTTTAATCTAGTTCATATGGGATTTGCCAAATTATATGGTTTTACAGCAACATGGCTCTTGACAATGTCAATTTTGGTTCTTATACAGGATGTGTGAAAAAATTCAGATTTTTTTTCTCAAATTTTTAAAAAATACTTACCAGGAGTTAGCCATGGTTTTTTTTTTACAAAAGTGATTGTCAGTTAAATCTGTAATAATGCAAACACATTGTTTCAAGGGTTTTGTAGGTACCTCTAAAGAGAAAAAAAAACAAATCATTATTTTATAGTTTGTCTAGACATTTTTACTAGGAAACTGAACTTTGGAGTTCTTCTTGTCCTTGTCATATTGCCTATTACTGGGAGTCATGGCCCCTCCTTTGGAGGATTCGATATCTGATGATGGAGCGCTATCTGGGTTGGTTGGATGCGATTTTCATAGCCAGGAGCCAAAAGACAACAGGACAACATCAACTTCAAGGGTGGTGCGGATCTGATCTGACCAACGCATCGGACTATGACCTGAGTCCGCTTTCCTTTGATTTTCCCTTTGATACAATGAGCTTCTCTACCTATGCTATTTGGCCGATGTAGTCGAGAATCCTCTGATAAAGTCGGTCAAATCCAACTTGAATTGATCTTATTTGATTAACGTAAGTCATACTTTTAGTAAACGATGATAATTTAGAATAAAATTTTCTGGATTTTTTGACGAATTTTGAATCGTCATTTTTTTTTAGTTTACCAGGAGCATATTTGATGGAAATAAAAATCTAGGAAAAAAAGAAACATCCTTTATGAAGAATAAATTGTCAAATTCATTTGTTTAAGTAGTGTTGGGGAATCATTGGAACTATATGCAATCAAAGTGATTGAATCTCCGTTCCTACTCCTGGTACTCCTGGTACCTACTTCCTAAAAATATTAACAAGGAACTAGTTTTGAAATGATGAAAAGTGGTATGTACCTTTAACGAGTGTGCATATATGAAAGTGCATAGGAAAGAGAAATAAAATAGACCCCGTTGTCGTGATTTTTTTGTTTAGCAATAAAATCTCCAAAACCTGACGGTTGGTTACTTTTGATTGGCTTGTTTATAAAAAAAAAACTCTTTTTGAAGAATAAAACCACCTTAATATCAAGAAAGAAGAGAGATATAAAGCGAAAAATATATAAAGCGTTTTCTTTTAAGAATTCTCGGATGCTACTTGCTAGCGTAAGCATAAACAATACAGTCCAATTTCTCGGATATAAAGATGTACAGTACAAGTCCTGTACAGATGCAATAGATATAAATAGCAGATAACCACTTAAAATAAATACGTCTAGTGCAGCAAACATACGTATGTTATTTCGAAGAGGAAAAATGATTTGGATACGAAAACTCGATCACCTGCTCGCATTAAGAACCACTTTGAATTTCTGCCAGTTAGACTGCGTTCGTTTTCTGCTTAGATAGGATATGTGAGTCACTTGCATGCCTATGTTCGTAAACACACATGTGCCTATGTACGTGCAATCACGCTCATCCAAAATCCTGATAAAGTTTTATACAGTCACCGTAGATTAAATCGGTGGTAATATAAATAAAATACATTATCATTTTATAGGTTTTGATATAAAAATATTCGACTTATTAGTGCCTATTGCTATTAATTATGTATTAGAAAAGTAAGATCAAAAGATCTCAGATTATTTCTCTTATTATTAATTTCGATTACATAAAAATAAGTTGGTTAGTTTTATATCTAATTTATGACGATTTATAAAAGCAGTTAATTATTTAGATAACACTTGTTTTTTTTTTTAAACGACGGTTTTCAACTTATATCATTCATCGCAGGAGGCACAGAGTTGAAATTGTGCATACACTTATTAGGTAAGTAAGACTGATGATAATGCTATATTTTGGTAACATTAAATTGATCCGATAATGAAGCCGTAAAGTAGCAACTGGAACTCCTTTTTTTATATTTTTGTATTAATATACCTATTCTAAACGCTCTCAAAGAAATTGTTGACAAGTTATTCCAATTTTAATAAAGTCACTTGAATTGATTTCAATGATCGACTCAAAATTCAATCACAAAGAATGAACTATTAAAAAATATAGTTCCGATCAGTAACCTGGCCATCACTAAAAATAATATAGCAAGGTATAGCGAGGTATAGCAAGGCCTTGCTATATGATGCTATATGGTACCAGGAGTCATATAGCAAGGTATAGTATAGCACCGTGTGTAATGGGCTGTATTTACAAACAGATGAGTCCATGAACGATGATCAAACAAACTGTTTAATTAATGATAAAGGGTCACTTTTGTCCATGATAAGACAAGTTTCACTTTCTCTTAAACAATTGCTGATTTAATAACATTCCCTATTTTAAGGCTTTCTTTGTGGATCTTAATTATATCGAGAAAAACATGTTTTGCAAATGTGTTGATAAGCACGT
This sequence comes from Hemithea aestivaria, assembly GCA_947507615.1. Classification (NCBI taxonomy): domain Eukaryota; kingdom Metazoa; phylum Arthropoda; class Insecta; order Lepidoptera; family Geometridae; genus Hemithea; species Hemithea aestivaria. The sequence continues at coordinate 16,794,442 of OX382327.1, read as the reverse complement.
AATTTGATCGTTAAGTGTCGTTTTTTTTTGTGGCAAATATTTTAAATTCTGAAGGTTTGATCTCTTAGAATGTTAATGCTTGTCGTAATCTTATTTTCTTATTAATTATAGTGTTTTTTTTTATGTAATAGGTGACAAACAAGCAGACGGCCCACCTGATGGTGAGTGGCTACCGTCGCCTATGGATACCTGCAATACCAGGGGTACCGCTGGTACGTTGCCTACCTTTCAAGACTCTATTCACTTGCCTTTTGAAGAGTCCCATGTTAAAGCTCATCGGAAATACCGCGGGCGGATTATCATTGTAACGGCATAAACTTACTTGCATTTACTTCGGCTTCGTGCCGACCGTTTCGATCCTGTACAAGAACCGCAACCGCAGCAGCTCCCTGAGGAAGATCCTCGTACAGGATCGAGTGAGTTTATGCCGTTAATTTACAATGATGAATCTAAATACTCACGAATCGTTTAGTGTAAAAATAGTGATTATAATTAATTTTAATCATTTAAAGGAGAGAACAGCAGTGCTAGAATCAAATCACAATTATATCTATATTTTGTGGCCAACCTAGATAGGTATACTAAATTTAAATAAATTGCCAAGAGTATAGTAATACTAAGTCTCTAATTTAATCTAACGAGAGGTTTAATACACATGTGTACCTATAATAGAGTTTTTTTTTACGGTGATCTGAAACTTTAATAAACATTAGATGGTCACACAACATATAATCGTGATTTCACTCAAATGCAATAAGGTTAACCCGTTCAATTGGAGTGAAAACCCACTGAAATACGAGATTATGGTACCAGTGTATTATTTTAAAATTGAAAAATGTATTATAAAGACATAGTGTATAGCTTAGACCCTGGAAAAACACATACTTTAAAGTGACTAAAACACTTTTGTATGGTAATACTTTTTATTATTTGTATAGTAATTACAGTGCCCTATATTGACTTAGATATTATATTATACCTATGGTAAATAAAACAATTGGACAAACCAAGTAAGAAATAATAATAATTTATTGTTAATTGAGGTACATATTAATACTCTAATCGAACAAAACGGGGGTAGGGGTAGGAGTAGGGTAATAATCAAATTTATGGCATTTTGAGACGGCTGGCATTTTGCAATTCTGACGATTTGGAAATCTGTCATTTTGATTATTTGACGTTATGGGCCCAAATCTATTTATAGACTCGATTCGTAAAGTTATACGAGAAGAATGGATAAGGAAGTCACAGTCAGTTTTTTATTGACTAAATCAACATTGTAACTTGCATAAAAATATTTTCCAACATAAAACTATGTTTTAAAGAGATACGACGTTTGCTGGAATCAAAGTCGAGTTCGTTAAACGGCTATCTATAGTTAATGTGTTGTCCGATTGTCTGCTTATCACCGCTTTGATAACGAGACTTCATTATTATGTACTACACGGATCTCTTACTTAACATCATTATATCACTGGCTATTTATATAAGTATTTATACCTAGAACCAAAACCCAAATATGAGCTATGACAGCTCATAATAAAAAGCTTGACGACCTCTGTGGCGTGGTGGGCTAATACCCGCCTGCAACGTAGAAGGTTGCGGGTTCGATTCCCGCATGGGATAAATGTTTGTATGATCCACAGGTATTTGTTTCTGGTCTGGATGGTTTTTCAATATCTATTATAAGTATGTATTTACAAAAGAAAAGTATATAAGTATTATATCCGTTATCCTCACCACCATAATACAAGCATTAAGTTGCTTAGCTTAGGGTTAGATGGCGCTGTGTGAAACGTCCTGAAATATTTATTTAAAAAAAAATACCGGGAAAAGACACAGGGAAAATGAAGTCCAGGAAGAAGGAGAACATCTTGGCTTAAAAATCTGCGCCAATGGTACTGCAAGAGCACGCGTTCCCTATTTAGAGCTGCTGTGTCGAGGGTTCAAATTGCCATGATGATCGCCAACCTTCGTTAGAAGATGGCACCCAAAGAAGAAGAAGATTTATGTAGGTAATCAATGTAAAGATGGAAGTTTTGTTTGTGTGTATGATTGCTTTTTTTTTATAAATTTATAGTTTCAGTTAAGGCATTACAAATCATTTCTATATACATTACTAGCTGCACCCAGCGGTTTAACCCTTTACTGTAGCCTATGTGTTATTCTGGAGCCTAAGATATCTCTATACCAATATTTCAGCTCAATCGGTCCACCCGTTTAGGCATAAAAAGAGTAACAAACACACATCCAGACAACCAGATATCTAGGCATCCAGACATCCAGACATCCATACATTCTTACAAACTTTCACGTTTATATTATTAGTAAGATAGGTTAAACTTTGACCAGGATCTCGCCTGATGTTAAGTGATGGTGCGGCCGATGATGCTATCAGACTTAAAATAATAATAATAATAATTGGGGTTTATACTCCAACAGAACAGGTTACCCTACTTACACTGTCAGAGTCAAATCACAATTTATAGGTTGTATGGCTAACCTGTATGTCGCAGTTTCAGGTCGCCGAGATTACTACAGGGCCTGCAACATGACCTAACGACTAACGACTGTCTCCTACATGTCTTATAGGAAACAGCCGGGACCCACATTTTTACGTGCCTTCCGAAACACGGTAGCGTCCAGGCGAAAATCTTTGCCACACTGAGATTTGAACCCGGGACCTCCGACTTACAAGCCAGACCAACGACCACTGGGCCACGGAAGAGGGATAAATCCTTCTTAGCTTCAAATAACATCTTTCTGGAACAGAGTCGTAATAACCGCTTGGCGACACGGTCTTGCCCAGTGCGTGGTAACTAGCCCCGGCCTAAGCCTAACACCAGTATTGCTAGTGGAAATACACACACTTCTTGGCCAAACTGCCTTAAAACTTCTGTCTTCTCCTCCAATAAACGGCTGAGCCGATAATGCGAAAATATGGTAAGCTACTTGGTTTGGTTTTGAAAGAAAGAAAAAAACATTTATAACTAATCATTGTTTAGCAGCTTAGACTGTTGAATAAAAAGTAGGCCACTTTTCAATTGACAAATCACACATAATGCCAAAAGTACGCTCGGAGTGGGTTAAGAAGTAAGACGGAGATCAGAGTTGAGTGGCGTACCGTGGGGGAGGCCTATGTCCAACCGTGGACGAACATAGGCTGATGATAATGACGATGATGAATCATATTTACTATCTTTACATGTACACAACAGGCCAATACTGCAAGTCCTTATAATGTGAATAAAAACATTTCCATGGCGAAAAAAAATACTTTTACACTAAAGCCAAGAAATCAAATTTACTGTCGAAAAACAATGTCAAAAATTACCATATTTAGATAACTATAACTACATACAGATTATTCAGATTATATTGCTTATAGGTAACATTAACTTAAATTCATAACATGATTTTATCTATAAAAGACACTAATATCAAGTAATGTTAAGAAGTTACAAACCTTTTACAACATTATTATTTCGCAAGCTCTTTCATCAGAGATAATACATATATAAATATAGTCATAATTTATATAAATCGTGCGATAGCTATCTATATGTTGTATTCAAAAGTGATTCCTTCATATTTATTGCGAAAAGTGATTAAAAAAGCTATTATGTAAAAATCATGTCGTAAGCTTTGCATAATGACAAATATTTGATAACTTAGGTCACATTTTGGCAATACCTGTGCCTAAAATGTTTTATTTATTCAATAAAAACTAGTTTTTTTTTTTGACAAATAATGTTATTAATTTTTATAGGCAAAAATTAAATTCGAATAAAAATAAAATTAATTTATTAATATTTTACCTAAATTAAAGCAAATTTTATTTGCTAAAAAAATATTTAATTCACAAATTAACAATCAACATAACATTTCAAAATGAAATTAAAAAGAAGAAAACCAGGGGTAGACTTCCTTTGCAAGAGGTCTACTAGGTGGGTACCCCAACAGTGCCATTTATTCCACCGCCTGAGCAGTGATATGCAAACATAACTGTGCTTCGGTAGGAGGGCACTGTAGCTAGTGAAATTACTGGGCTGAAAAGTCTTAACATCTTAAGACTGTCAAGTACGAAGCGTTGGCGCAGTGCACCCAGAATTATACCTTTGTAAAATCCTGGGTAGCACTGCACTAATTATGGACAGCGTTATCTCTTACCATCAGGAGAGCGTCTTGCTGGTCTGCTTACCGTTGTATAAGAAAAGTTAAATAAAAATGTTGGAATTTCTTGTTAAGGGTACCAAGAGAATATTTTTACAAGAGTAAGACCTAAGAACTCTTTGACTTCGATTATTATAATTTAGATCGTGGTGTGAGGCCGCTTTAACTGCCCTCTGCCGGAAAATTCTAGTATGATCTATTTACTATGCATGTGTACATAAAATTATAGATAATATGTATATACGAATTAAATGTTGAAATCATTAAAATTAATAATCGATGAATTTGCAGGTTTTAACCCTCGACGCATAAACGACGGGTTGTTATAAGTTTGTTTTTAGTTCCTGTGTTATATAAATTACTAGATATGTTATAAGATAAGCAGTTTTACCCGCTGAAAAGCTACGTATATAGTAAATTTCAGCTTGAACGGTTCAGCCGGGCGTGAAGAGGAAGGAACAAACACATATCCATATATTATTATATTATTATGCATATACACACTATAATTTATGCTATCGCTTTTATAACATACATATATGAAGTAGGATTTTTCCTTCCCCTGTATATCAACTATGCAACATACTTAAATAAATTAAATAATTACAGTTAATTAGCAATTTGCCCTTGCCTAAGTAGTAAAATAAAAATAGTACTTTAATAGACTTAAAAAGACAAGAGATTAACTTTAATTTTACTGTGGAAGGAAAAAACGTTTTTATCCACATGTTACTTTTATACATCAGCAAAAATCAAGATTAATGCGTAGTAGAAAATTGTTAAATCTCATCATTAACTACGGAATAACTTTACAACGATGTTATAAAAAATGTAAACAAAAAATATACATATAAACAAAAGTTAGAGAGAACAGAGTTGTCAAACTGATAACAAAGTTTATATCGGTGTTTTGTAGAGTTTAACAACTTGTATCATAGATGTTAGCTCCTAGGGGAATACATGCTTTATTATAATGCAAAAATAACATTAATGTCAAAGAAAATATTACATTTTAATACCTTGGAAAAAGTTAAATTTTCATTTCAAAGTTATTTATTGTATACCTACCTAATAGCTAATTTTGACAAGGAAAATATTTATTTTCCTAATACCGTTTTTGTACCTTATTTAGTTAAAATCATCAGAAGCGGTTTTATTTTTATCATTAGAAACTTGTTGCTAACAACAGCCTTAAAATTACCGAAAAGTTAAGTACTTATTAGATTTTATTGCCATCACTTTTACAAACGATAAATAAACTAAAAATCCTACACACTTCATGTTCAATACATTTAAATGTGCAACAACAATTCAAATTAGAAACTTTCTTATCAACATTACAAAAATCAACTTAAAAAAAAATACCAATTTTTTACACATAAAAAACTTACGTTTTAATGGTTTCGGGTTGCTCTGCTTCCTTCGCGACATGACCTAGGAGGCACTTGATTCGAACATGTCACACACTGCACAAAACTGAGAACTTCGACGCGTATGCGCTTGGAACGGCGACGTGCGTTCCGTGTGAACGCTGGCACGCGACTGAAGTAGGCGGCGACGGTTCGGCTGGAGGGCCGGATCAGGCCCCGCCCTCTTGCTACCTCCCTGTCCCCTCTAGGCTACGAGCGTAGCGCGTAGCACGCCGTCGTAGACGTAGCTGTAGCTTTTGGAAAATGGGAGGATTTTCTGATTGCGCTTCTTGTGCCGTTGAATTTTCATTTGAAGACTTATTGTTTACTTTTATATAATTACTTTACATTGGAAAGAATTTCCAGCAGTATATTATTAAAAGCTGTAGATGGTTGATAAAGATTAGATGCAATGCAAAGGTAGAATTCTTTTAGTTTTAAATTGGAGGTTGTAACCATAGATAGTATGAACATTTCAAACTTTAGACAATCGTTGCATGAACCTGTTAAGAAAAACCACTTTCCATACAGCAAGTCTATGCTATGATGATTTCTATGTCCAGCTCCGCTTTATATAAAAATGGGAAAATAAATAGAAGTGTGTATGTGTGAGTGATCAAGAATTTTTTGTATGAGCATAGCTTAGACTTGGTAAATATTAGGCAGTGAACACACTCGCACAGAAGGAGCGAGTGAATCGCACACTTCTTGCCGTACACCTGCAAAATGTGGAATGAGCTTCCGCCCGCGGTATTTCCGATGAGCTTTAACATGGGACTCTTCAAAAGGCAAGTGAATAGAGTGTTGAAAGGTAGGCAACGTACCAGCGGTACCCCTGGTATTGCAGGTATCCATAGGCGACGGTAGCCACTCACCATCAGGTGGGCCGTCTGCTTGTTTGTCACCTATTACATAAAAAAAGGCAGTGAAAAACAATAACGTCGAATATGAATAACGTAAAATGCCTAGAAAGGTTTACTAGTGTCTTGAAGATACCGCAATTGTTACGCTTGCGAATCAAGTATAAGAGAAATGTGTTCCAGATACGACCAGTTCTTATTAAAAAAAGTGAAGCAAAGCAAGGAAGTACAGTTACTAAACTGACTTCTACAAAAAGTTCAGAAGTTGTTCTTATTCAGGGCCGGTTTTAACGTTACCAGCGCCCTGGGCGAGATTTCTACGGCGCCCCCTAAAAAGCAATTCAAACCCATACTAAAAACGAAAAAGGCTATAATCCAGGATTTTTTGCTGGGTCGAATCCAATCAATCAATCATGAGCGTAACCAGAAAAAAATCCACCTTTCTAGCTTGCTGCGAGCGCCGAGAAAATTTAGATTTTTTCAGCACGAATGATGTGCGTTTAGCTTGCTCCGAGTGGCAAAGAAACTAAATGTCCTTATTCATAAAAGCGCGAGCAGCTGGCTGCGAGCGCCGAGAAAATTTTGAATTTTTCAGCACGAATGTTGTGCGTTTAGCTTGCTCCGAGCGGCAAAGAAACTAAATAAGTATTCTTATTCATAAAAGCGCGAGCAGCTCGCTGCGAGCGCCGAGAAAATTTAGATATTTTTCAGCACGAATGATGTGCGTTTAGCTTACTTCGAGTGGCAAAGAAACTAAATGTTTTTATTTATAAAAGCGCGAGTAACTCGCTGCGAGCGCCGAGAAAAATTTGAATTTTTCAGCACGAGTAATGTGCGTTTAGCTTACTTCGAGTGGCAAAGAAACTAAATGTTCTTATTTATAAAAGCGCGAGCAGCTCGCTGCGAGCACCGAGAAAATTTTGTATTTTTCAGCACGAATAATGTGCGTTTAGCTTGCTTCGATTGGCAAAGAAAGTTAATGTTCTCATTTATAAAAGCGCGAGCAGCTTGCTGCGAGCGCCAAGAAAACGTTGAATTTTTCAGCACGAATAATGTGCGTTTAGCTTGCATGGAGTGGCAAAGAAACTAAATATTCTTATTTATAAATGCACGAGCAGCTCGCTGCGAGCACCGAGAAATTTTGAATTTTACAGCACGAATGGGGCGCCACATGCGCCCCATTATAGCGCCTGTGGCGCCCCTTTTATCCGGCGCCCTGGGCGGTCGCCCAACCGCGCCCTACCCTAACGCCGGCACTGTTCTTATTAGCCACTCAAGCGTCAAGGCAATTTCTATTGCCCAAAAAAAAGTCGAGTTGTACGTCAAGGAAACAGTTGTTGCCTAAGCGACTTAATACTCTATCCTCCTCCATCAGTCGTGTTCCTCATGTCTGAGGGTCGTGACCCCCTCCATCCATGACTTTAGTCCGAACAATGGAGCGCCATCTGCTCCTATCTCCGGCTACCCGGAGAGCATCGTAGACGGTAGAGTCGAGCGTGGTGCGGATCTGGTCGGACCAACGCATTGGGCTGCGGCCACGTGGTCTTTTTCCATCCATTTTACCGGTGATCACCAATTTCTCAAGATTGTCTCCGTCTTTCCTGGCAATGTGTCCGAAATACTCCAAAATTCTCTGGAGGCATATTGCAGAGAGTCTTGTTCGGATCTTGAATTTATTGAGAATTGATGCGTTGGTTCGAAACGCCGTCCATGGTATTCTGAGCATTTTTCTCCAGCACCACATCTCAAAGGCGTCAATGCGTTTACGGTCTGCGGATTTTAAAGTCCATGTTTCAACACCATAAAAGAAAATGGAGAAGACGAGTGTTCCGACAAGCTTTATCTTCGTCTTCAACGATATATTCCGGTCTCTCCATGTTTTATGTAGTTGGGACATGGCACTCTTAGCCATTCCAATCCTTCTTCGCACTTCTGGTTCACAAGAGCCGTTGTTCGTAATCGTGGAACCGAGGTAAACGAATTCTTCGACTATTTCAAGCTTGAGTGCACCGGTGAGCTGCAGGGTTTTAGATCTGTCTATTACCATTATTTTGGTTTTAGAGTTATTGATAGACAGACCCAAGCCGTTGCTTAATACTTTATAAACAGGTTTTTCTCTATGGAAACGCTCAAAAGTTGCATTATTACGATTGTACTGTAGAAGAAAGAGCAAGCATCTCACAGAATGAGGCTACCACGTGCCAACAGTGGGTATACGGATGAGTTCTTAACTGTAGGGCTATTAGCTAATTCACACCCACCAAGATTGATGTCTACTTCAATATACATTACTGCGTTTGTATTGCTATGGTCCTGTCTAGAGGTAGAGATAGAAGCATTATTTTACTCATATTATTGAGGAGCTTTAAGCAAGTAATGCGCACATTTTTGTCTATGGATTCTAGTGTTTTACATGTGGGTGGGCGATAGCCTATAGGCCCCTTTGGTCTCGGCTATTATAGTGATAATACTATGAAACCGATACTGTAGGTCGTATAAAGAACTGAACTCTTCAAATCAAACCCGTTGCTCGTGAGTGCGAAAAAAGTTCCAAAATAATGCATATTTAGCGGCATATTCCGTGAGCTTGCGAGGTAGTAAAAAAAAGACAGTTTTTCGCTGTAATGCACTGTGGGCTGTGGGTCAAAACTGTCTAGAGGTAGATAGGGGATGTATACTTAATATGAGATCTAACTTGAACTTTATTTAGCAATAGTAGTAAGCGTAAAGTATAGTTTTACCCTGTTGAATACACCAAGATTATTTATTTATTTATTTGGAATAAAATAATACTTTATTGAATGCCAATTAATTACGAATAAACTGTGAGAGATCTCTAATGCTAGTTAAAAAAATTGGTGGTGTTATAAGACCGCCAATGCCTTAGCACTAGATATTTTTTGTATTAAATATTTTGTTGTTAAAACGTAGACTATTGCAAATAAATACTCTGGACAAAAGTTGGATCGTGCTACTGAAAAAAAAAGGTTCTGCATTTTGGCTTTACAAGGTTTATGGTAAACTTTTTTCTTAACCTAAAATATGTATGTACAGTCAACTACAAAGAGATGTTTCCATGTTAGGCTTACAAAATGAAGTAAATTTTCATTTGCCACAATGAACTACCCTTGGTTCGTGACATTTCTAGTAGCAATCAAACTTTATATAATTATCATCGACTCGTTTAATATGCAACAATGATGTATCCCACTACTTTTCCTTAGGTGATACATAATAATAGCATTTAAAATGAATCGAATATAGTATAAGATTTGGTGGATACTGAAAATGTCACGAAGTAAGGGTAAATAATTTTTGCATACTAAAAGTTCCTTCATTTTGTAAGACTAACATGGATACATCTCTTTGTAGTTGACTGTACGTAGGTACTGCTTTAAATTGATAGCAACAGGAAAAAACATTCTGATATTTTAAATTTATTAATTTTCCAAATCTGTACGTAAGTAAAGCAAAAAACTTAGAATTTTCCTCTGCAGAGAACTTATGTTGGAAATATTATGTACCTACTCACATAATGTTTCCAACTGAGTTTTTCT